>JAYESA010000016.1:25200140-25565140 GCA_036927795.1 Iris macrosiphon | reverse complement strand
GGTCCTTAATCTCCACTGGCTGCTCTGGATAACTAAGAGTAGGGCCCACCTCGATCTCTGAGTGATCCAATACGTGACTGGGATCCGCCACGTATCGTCTCAACTATGACACGTGGAACACATCATGAACTCCCTCCAGCGTAGGTGGCAACTCAAACCTATACGCCACGGCGCCGACCCTCTCAAGAATACGGAAGGGTCCGACGAAACGTGGGCTAAGCTTCCCGCCTCCACCGAAGCGAATAGTGCCCCGCGTCGGAGAAATCCTTAGGAACACCAGATCTCCAACCTAGCACAAACAAGGTCTCTGCACTTAGTCTAAAATAAGCAATCACAAGCAAACACAAGAACAAAATCTAGATTCTAAGCTATACCTCAAACTCTAAAGGTCTTCGGTGGCTATCGGCCCAATGCCGCTGCCTGTCCTGCGCCACCCGAAGTCTATCTCTAATGAGCTTGACCTTCTCTGTTGCATCAACCACCATCTCCGGGCCAAGCAAAGCTCTCTCGCCTACATCATCCCATGATAACGGAGTGCGATACCTCCGTCCATACAATGCCTCGAAAGGTGACATCTCGATACTAGCTTGGTAGCTGTTGTTGTAAGAAAACTCTACCAAGTACAAGTGATCCTCCCAAGAGCCTCTGAAATCCAGAACACAAGTGCGAAGCATGTCCTCAAGTGTCTGAATGGTCCTCTCTGACTGACCATCTGTTTGTGGGTGATATGCAGTACTGAACTTGAGCTGGGTGCCCAAGCTAGCCTGCAGACTCCTCCAGAAATGTGAAGTAAAGCGTCTGTCCCGATCTGATACTATGCTCACAGGAACTCCATGCAGTCTGACTATCTGCGCACATACATCTCTGCTAGTCTCTTTGTAGACGTACCCACTTTGAATGGTAGAAAGTGGGTCGATTTGCTCAACCTGTCCACGATGACCCAAATCGCATCCTTCCCGCCTGAAGAACGGGGAAGTCCAGAAACAAAATTCATGGTCACATGCTCCCATTTCCACTCCAGAATAGGTAACGGCTGGAGCAATCCTCCTGGCCTCTGCCTCTCCGCCTTCACCTGCTGGCACACTAAGCATCGGGATACGAAGCGTGCTACCTCCCACTTCATCCCGTACCACCATACATGCTCTCTCAGATCTTTATACATCTTGTTGGCACCTGGATGCATAGAGTACTGGGATCGATGCGCCTCCTGAAGAACCTCCTCGCGCAATGACCCACTCGGCACACACAACCTGGTACCGTGTCACTACCACTTTTCCATATAAGGGCATTTGTGTAATTTAGCCATTTTGAATAATTATTTATTTAATTAATCTGCTGAGTTATATAAACTAAATATATATTGTGAGTGATATTTGTTTTAGGTCAAGCCCTAGAACCCATTAGGTCAAACCCTAATGACTAAACCCTAAGTGTAAACCTAATTCTAGAAAAACCCTAGAATTTAAATTGTAGGTTGAACCTCAAACCTTGGACTGACTAAACCTTAGTTAGTTAAGTTCCTATTGACCTAACCTAGGGGTTAAACCTAGGCTATGCATTAGAAACCCTAACTGGGCCTTAATATATAAAAGGAACCCTCTCATTCTTCATGTAGAAGAGAAACCCTAGCCTCCATCAAGAGAAACCATCTCCCCACTTCCAGATTTCAAAATCCTAAACCTAGGGTTTCCACCTTCCTTCTCCAAGCAAGGAAAGCAAGGAACGTGGGTCAGGAAGCCTTGGAGAAGAAGAACCTCATTGAAGAAACCATCCCTGCAGGTAAAAAAAAACCCTATTTCTATTCCTTTAATTTTGTTTTCTGTTGTTCATGGCCATTAGGAACCCACCCTTGCTGTGTAGTTCGATTTTTAGGGTTTTGGATTAGGTTTTGGTGACCAACATGGGGTTTTCCCCAATTATCAGGAACCCTAACCCTAGGTATTGAGTGTAGGCTGATTTTTACCTCACGTATGAGAGTAGATTCGAAGTTAGGGTTTCGATTTGGGGAGAGGGGGGAATTATCTGTGTTATGTGTAATTATGTAGTGTAGGGTTGACCTCGATTTTAGGTTTTCGAGTTGAGGATTCAGGGATACTTGTGTGGATCCGATTTCAGCCCCCTAGGTGTTTATAGAAATGCCCTTAGGAATTACCTATCTAATTCTTTCTGATATTGCAAGTTTTAATCTATAAATATATTTATACACACATGTAATTGCATAGGTATTGAATATATTGTGTGATTTAGGGATTCTTTGTGCAGTCGTGACTGACTGTGTTGGTACTGTGCAGTCGGGATTCATGTATGTTTCTGTGTGTTCATTTGTGAGAGCAGGAAGGGGGTTGGGCCAGGTCTGTGCAGTTTTATGAACTGTGAGCCGAAATCTCATTATGTGCAGCCAGGTATCAGTTAAGGAGTTGGGGGTTTAATTGATGTCATATATTATATGCATATTACACATGATGGAGTTATGATGTGTTGGGTTATCAGTGTATAACCTAGGTGAATCAATGTGTAGATGTGTATCAGATTAGGTTGGTTGTTTTCAGACTGTATTCTATATGTTTCAGTGACTGTGTATGGGATTTATGTATTCTGTGTGTGGAGTATCAGTCAGTGTAGAGTTTCAGCACTGTGTGTAGGTTTACATGTGGCTGTGTGAGGACTAAGAGTGTGTACCTGTGTGTAACTCTGAGAGAGAGAAGTGAATTACCTGTGTGAGAAGTGTAGGCCTATGAAATTGTGTAACTGTGCAGATACTACATGTGTAAACTGTGCATTACCTGTGTAAACTATGTTCCTGTCAGTGTGTAGATACTATTTGTGTAAATTAGAGTTTCTGGAGTAGCAGTGTTATGAGACTGTGTTAAGTATCTGTGTAAGTATCAGACTTTATCTGATACTTAGTGTCAGGTTGGATGAGGGGAGTGATCTACCTGTGTATTTTTGGGAGAGAGTTAGAGAGGGGGGGGGAGCACAGTGTGCAGTGACTGTGTAGGTGTACTAGTTAGGTGCAGTGTGTGAGTGCAGTAAGGTCCCTATGTGAGGCATAGCAGTGTATCAGTAAGGTTAACTGTGTGTGTGTGTATTTCAGAACCTGTGTTTCAGTGGGTGTCTGAGTGCAAGGGGATTGTGTGCAGGGTTTTAGTATCAGTAAATTGCAGAGGGAAGTGTAGTGCAGTAGGTAGCTGTACACAGTCAGTTCAAAACTGAACTGTGGCTACAACTATATGGGGTACTGTGGGTCTGTGTAGGAGTTTAGTGTAAGATATGGGTAATAGTGTTGGTAAGGTATTGGGATAGGTTGATGAGATACTAAGGTATATGTTATGGTGCAAGGTATTGGTCAAGGTATTCAAGATTAATTGGGTTATGAAAGATATTAGAGTGATATAACAAGTATAGCTAAGGTATTAGAGAGAGTAATTATATAGAGTCTATATTGTAAGTATAGAACATAGAATATATAGTGTATTTAACTAGTACTAGTTAACAATAGCTAGTATGAACCTAGAAGCAAGGTATTAACTAATATTGACCAAAAACCTAGAGTTGACTTAGTAACACCTAGTATAGACCTAGAAATGGCCTAACACCCCATTTTAACTTAGCTAATCACTTTTATCATTCCAAACACCATTTTAACTTTGATATCTTATATATAGGTCATTGTGATCCCACTTTGGACATCGATCCTCACATTTTGCTCAGGACCACAGGCGAGTACATTCTCTGACAGTTTTCATTGTTGATTACTTCTATAAATTGTAGTGTATTACATACTTGATTCCGACACTATGGATACACGGGTTAGCACCCTAGATCCCCATCATGAGGAGTCGTGATTGGAATCCACCGTGCTAGCTGGGGAATGGGGAACTATTAGTAGATTGTGTGATCATATCCAAACTTACCATGCATCATAGCTCACCCCACTTCTCACGTCGGGTGCGGCCTGACCATCATCATGCTTCATAGCTGTTATATATGATTAGCCTGACCATTATCATGCATCATAGCTAACCATATGGTTAGCCTGACCTTCAAGAATCATAGCTAATCATATATAACCAGCCTGATCTAGTCCCAAGCCGATCACATAATAAACTAATATTTCAAACACTTAGCTAGATGTTTTATCTTTATTCAGACTTACTTGTTCTAGCATTCACTGTTTATTGTTCATTGCTAGATGCTCTATTGTCTATTTCATTTCTCCTGTACTTCTCATTTTCAGCATTTATTTCCATCTTGTATCTCTTACACTGTTTATAGATTTTGTCAATTTAATAAAACTGCTGTTAGTGCTTGTGCTTCGCTCCAATCCTGACTGGATAACATTTTTCAGAGGACCTGGAGGATCTTTGCCCCACTCATTACGGCCCAGGATTAGAGGGTGATCTCACTCCAGAAACCCCAGAGGAGTTGCCTAGCCTAGAGGAGAACGTACCTGGCTGCTCTTAGACTACTTTTTCTGCATTATTGTTTTAGACTGAGACTGAGATATATTTATTATTTTGTGACTTTGTGAGGTCATTTAGACCCAGGATTTGAGTTGGATTATTGTGGTTGGTTTTATTAGAACTCTTTTCTATTCTCATCGTGCTATGATTTCTATTAGCTTGTGATTGAGTATATCATAGAACTGTGGATTATTATCATTGTCCTCCGTGCGGAGTTGAGACTATTGACAGGATATACTATGTTTGTGACCTAGACAGCGTTCTTCCGCCGATGCTGCGGCGTAGGCTGGACGTACCCACGACTCATGCCCAAATTCCGGGTGCGGGTCGTGACACGTTTTTAGTGGTGGCCCATGCAGGTCAGTAGTCGAGTCCTAGAACCGCATTAGAGCGATATCGTAGTGGTGCTCGCTTAGAGTATTACTACGAGTCTGTTTTAGGAAATAGGAATTAGGCCGAGGATATGCTCAATCACAATTAGGAAATTCTGATTCTTATGACATTACTCTTAATGATTTTCCTTTAGAAATTTAATGTCCTTCCTTGATGATATCGTATCTATTGCTTTAATTGAATCTTTCGATCTGTCTTTAGGATGCCGCCAAGAAGGTCCCAGAGACTCGGAGCAGCAGATTCAGAGAGGTCTGCCACCTCTCGCGCTGCCGGACAGACATCCGCATCACCTCCTACATCTCCAGTACATGTGGGAGTGTCTGCAGCATTCGGGGGTCCTCCAACACCAGTTCAGAGGGTCCCCACAGCTACGACGGCACCACCACCACCAGTTCAGCAACCAGGAGGTGTGCCCGTCGATGGGGCACATATGTTCGCTTTGATTCAGGGCATGGTCGATGCCCAGAGGACGTCGGCAGAGGCCCAGAGAGTGGAGGCTGAGGCACATCAGGCCCAGACAGAGATGATGAGGGTGAACATGGAGAATGCTCACCAAGTGGCTCTCCAGGCTGTGGAGAGAGTCACTCAGCAGCAGCAACAACCTGGTCAGCAACAACAGAGGCCGGGCACCATTGTGGACTTCAAGAGGATGATGCCTCGGGAGTTCAAGGGGACAGAAGGGATACTCTACGCCGATGATTGGCTAGAGGACATTGAGAGGAACTTACGTTTGGCGCAGATTCCAGAGGCGCTCCAGATCGAGGCCGCTGGCAGCCAGATGTTCGACATTGCCCTGACATGGTTTCGCACGGAGCCGAGACTCTTGCGCAGAGGACTCACTTGGGAAGCTTTCAAGGAGCTCTTCAAAGAAAAGTTCTTTCCTGATGTCGCCCTGGGAGCTTTGGAGAGTCAGTTCCATGACTTAGCCCAGGGGAGCTCGTCCGTCGACGAGTATGCCGCGGAGTTTTCCCGCCTGAGCCGCTTCGCGCCATCGATGATTAGAGATCCGGGGGACAGGGCCCGGAAATTCAGAAAGGGGCTGACAAGGGAGATCAAGTCTCGCACGTCGGGACGTCGCACAGCTACCTACGAGGGCATATTGATGGATGCCCAAGTAGCCGAGGACGACTTGGGCCTCAGGCCCAAGAGGGGACGCAATGGTTCCGGAGGAGCAAACAGTAGTACGGGACCGGGCAAGCGTCCACACTTTCAGCAGCAACAGCAGAGACCCTTTCAGCAGCAGCATCAGGCACCAGCCCGAGGGCAGGTCCAGCAGCAGCAACAGAGACAGAACCAGCCCGCCATCCAGTGCGCGTACTGCGGGAAGATGGGACATACTAGAGATATCTGCAGGAAGAGATTGGGCTCATGTCTATCCTGTGGATCGACGACACACCAGCTGAAGGATTGTCCTACCTTTCGTCCAGGTCAGGGTGGAGCAGCCGCCCAGAGAGGATCAGACAGGGTGCCTACCGCACCAGGAGGCCAACAACAGAGGGGACCACTTCCACCGCAACATCAGAAGTTCGCCCAGCATCAGCAGCAGAGAGGTGCACCCCAGGGGCGAGCATACGCCATGGCAGTCGAGGAGATCGAGCCAGCAGAAGACTTGATCACAGGTTCGGTTCTTCTCGATTGTATTTCCGCATTTACCTTATTCGACTCTGGCGCTTCCCATAGTTTTGTGTCTGTATCATATGCACTTCGACATCATTTAGACACAGAACCATTAGCTAGGACTTGCAAGATCATGACTGGTGGAGGTATTATCCTAGTCCGTGATCACTGCAAGGACCGGAGAGTGTCAGTAGGAGGCCGAGACTTGAGCGTGAGCTTACTTGTCATGCCACTTCCGGGGTACGATATTGTACTCGGAATGGACTGGTTGAGTAGGCATCATGCTACTATAGATTGTTATAGAGGCAGAGTATTATTTAGACCACCAGGAGAGCCGGAATTTGAGGTCGTCAGAGGAGCAGCGGAACAGAGCAGGGGCACATTTTGCGGAGCCAGGGCAGAAGAAGAGGAGTTGCCACATCCTCTGATAGCGGAGTTCCTGGATGTATTTCCAGAAGAGTTGCCAGGCTTGCCGCCAGACAGAGATGTTGAATTCTCTATAGAGTTGGTTCCAGGAGCGGAGCCCATTTCACAACATGTCTATAGAGTCAACAACAGCGAGCTGGCAGAACTGAAGAAGCAAGTGGAGGAGCTGCAGGACAAAGGCTTCATCAAATCCAGTTCATCACCATGGGGAGCTCCGGTATTGTTCGTACCGAAGAAGGACGGCATGGTGCACATGTGCATTGATTATAGAGCCTTGAACAATATCACTATCAAGAACAAGTACCCGCTGCCGAGGATAGATGATCTTTTCGACCAATTGAGCGGGGCGAGGGTGTTTTCAAAGATAGATTTGAGATCAGGCTATCACCAGGTGAAGGTGAAGAGGGAAGACACGCCGAAGACAGCTTTTCGGACCAGATACGGCCAGTTTGAGTTCATGGTAATGCCATTTGGTTTAACCAATGCACCGACAGTATTCATGAACTTGATGAACAAGGTGTTCCACCAGTACCTTGACAAGTTCGTGGTGGTATTCATTGACGATATTCTTGTGTATTCCAAGACCCCGGAGGAGCACGAAGAGCACCTGAGATTGGTCTTAGAGACTCTCAGGAGGGAGAAGCTGTACGGGAAACTCTCTAAGTGTGAATTCTTCCTTGACAAGGTCAAATTTCTTGGGCATGTGGTATCAGGTGACGGAATCTCGGTAAACCCAAAGAAGATCGAGGCAGTGGAGTCGTGGGCTACCCCCAGTTCGGTAGCTGAGATCAGGAGTTTTTTCGGGCTAGCAGGATACTACAGGAGGTTTGTACAAGACTTCTCCAAGATTGCAGCGTCGATGACCAGATTGACTAGGAAAGATGTGGATTTTGTCTGGACGGAGGAGTGCCATGCTGCATTTGATGAACTAAAGAAGAGGTTGACAACAGCTCCAATTTTGACGTTGCCAGCAGGGACAGGTGGTTTTACCATATACAGTGATGCTTCAGGGAAGGGTCTGGGATGCGTTCTTCAGCAGCACGGAAAGGTAATTGCCTATGCTTTCAGGCAGTTACGCCCTCATGAAAAGAACTACCCCACCCACGATTTGGAGTTGGCAGCAGTTATCTTCGCTCTAAAGCTGTGGAAACATTACCTGTATGGAGAGCGTGTGGAGATCTTCACCGACCACAAGAGCTTGAAGTACGTGTTCACACAGAAGGAGCTGAACATGAGGCAGAGGAGGTGGTTAGAGTTGATGAAGGACTTTGACATCTCATTGCAGTACCACCCAGGGAAGGCCAACGTAGTCGCCGATGCCTTGAGCAGGTATCCGACGGCTATGTACTTGACGACTGATAGACATTTGTTGGCTGATCTAGAAAGCTTGGAGATTGAGGTGTTAGTTCCCGGTACTGAGATTCAGATGTGGGGATTGCAGATACAGTCCGAGCTGATGGACAGGATCAGAGCTGCGCAGTACGATGATGAGGCTCTGAGGAGTATCAGGGCACAGGTTCAGACAGGATTGTCGGACGACTTTACTATCGCAGAGGATGGTTCCTTACGGCAGGGCACGAGGATGTGTGTGCCGAGCGGGGAGCTGCGCGAGGAGGTTTTGCAGGAGGCACACCGCTCTCAGTACTCGATGCATCCCGGTGCCAACAAGATGTATCGAGACTTGAGGGAGCACGTATGGTGGTATGGAATGAAGCGCGAGGTAGCACGCTTCGTATCTCGGTGTCTAGTGTGCCAGCAGGTAAAGGCAGACCGGCAGAGGCCAGGAGGTTTGCTTCAACCTTTACCGATTCCAGAATGGAAATGGGAGCACGTGACCATGGATTTCGTTTCAGGGCTTCCACGTTCTCCAGGAGGGAAAGACGCGATTTGGGTCATCGTGGACAGGTTGACCAAATCAGCCCATTTCTTACCTTTCAAGGTGGGCACGTCGACAGAGAGGCTAGCAGAGATGTACGTGCGACAGATTGTTAGACTTCATGGAGTTCCAGTAAGCATCGTCTCGGATCGGGATAGTCGTTTCACTTCCCACTTCTGGAGGAGCCTGCAGGCTAGCTTGGGCACTCAGCTCAAGTTCAGTATCGCATATCACCCCCAGACAGACGGGCAGTCTGAACGGACTATTCAGACTCTCGAGGATATGCTACGCACTTGCGTTCTAGATCTCGGAGGTTCTTGGGAGGATCATCTGCACCTGGTAGAATTCGCTTACAACAACAGCTACCAGGCCAGCATCGAGATGTCACCATTTGAGGCTCTTTATGGACGGAGGTGTCGTACACCGTTATCTTGGGACGACGTTGGAGAGAGAGCCTTGCTAGGACCAGAAATGGTCGTGGATGCAGCAAAAAAGGAGAAACTCATCAGAGACAGACTGCGAGTGGCGCAGGACAGACAGCGGCATTGGGCCGACAGCCACCGTAGACCCCTTGAGTTTCAGGTATAGATTGTAATTTTCTGGTTTGCGTTTGTTTGTTTAGACTGCATGTTGAGGCTATTTTTGTTTTAGGTTGGCGATCTAGTATTCCTACAGATTTCTCCGACGCGTGGCATGATTCGTTTTGGTCAAGGCGGGAAGCTTAGCCCACGCTACATCGGACCCTTCAGTATTCTTGCGAAGATAGGTGCAGTGGCGTATAGACTAGACTTGCCGCCTGCATTGGAGGGAGTGCATGATGTGTTCCACGTGTCGCAGTTGAGACGGTACGTGGCCGATCCTAGTCACGTACTTGATCACTCGGAGATTGAGGTTGGTCCGACGCTCAGCTACCCAGAGCAGCCCGTAGAGATCTTGGACCGCAGAGAGAAGGTGTTGCGGAACCAAACTATTCCTTTGGTTCGGGTTGCATGGAGACATCACTCTCCAGGGGAGTCGACCTGGGAGAGAGAGGACAAAATGCGCGAGCAATACCCGTATCTCTTCTAGACTTGAGGTATATTCTTTTTCTGATTTCATTCTTGTTGTAGTTCAGTCCAATTTCGAGGACGGAATTTCTTTTAGGAGGGTAGACTTGTCACTACCACTTTTCCATATAAGGGCATTTGTGTAATTTAGCCATTTTGAATAATTATTTATTTAATTAATCTGCTGAGTTATATAAACTAAATATATATTGTGAGTGATATTTGTTTTAGGTCAAGCCCTAGAACCCATTAGGTCAAACCCTAATGACTAAACCCTAAGTGTAAACCTAATTCTAGAAAAACCCTAGAATTCAAATTATAGGTTGAACCTCAAACCTTGGACTGACTAAACCTTAGTTAGTTAAGTTCCTATTGACCTAACCTAGGGGTTAAACCTAGGCTATGCATTAGAAACCCTAACTGGGCCTTAATATATAAAAGGAACCCTCTCATTCTTCATGTAGAAGAGAAACCCTAGCCTCCATCAAGAGAAACCATCTCCCCACTTCCAGATTTCGAAATCCTAAACCTAGGGTTTCCACCTTCCTTCTCCAAGCAAGGAAAGCAAGGAACGTGGGTCAGGAAGCCTTGGAGAAGAAGAACCTCATTGAAGAAACCATCCCTGCAGGTAAAAAAAAAACCTATTTCTATTCCTTTAATTCTGTTTTCTATTGTTCATGGCCATTAGGAACCCACCCTTGCTGTGTAGTTCGGTTTTTAGGGTTTTGGATTAGGTTTTGGTGACCAATATGGGGTTTTCCCCAATTATCAGGAACCCTAACCCTAGGTATTGAGTGTAGGCTGATTTTTACCTCACGTATGAGAGTAGATTCGAAGTTAGGGTTTCGATTTGGGGAGAGGGGGGAATTATCTGTGTTATGTGTAATTATGTAGTGTAGGGTTGACCTCGATTTTAGGTTTTCGAGTTGAGGATTCAGGGATACTTGTGTGGATCCGATTTCAGCCCCCTAGGTGTTTGTAGAAATGCCCTTAGGAATTACCTATCTAATTCTTTCTGATATTGCAAGTTTTAATCTATAAATATATTTATACACACATGTAATTGCATAGGTATTGAATATATTGTGTGATTTAGGGATTCTTTGTGCAGTCGTGACTGACTGTGTTGGTACTGTGCAGTCGGGATTCATGTATGTTTCTGTGTGTTCATTTGTGAGAGCAGGAAGGGGGTTGGGCCAGGTCTGTGCAGTTTTGTGAACTGTGAGCCGAAATCTCATTATGTGCAGCCAGGTATCAGTTAAGGAGTTGGGGGTTTAATTGATGTCATATATTATATGCATATTACACATGATGGAGTTATGATGTGTTGGGTTATCAGTGTAAAACCTAGGTGAATCAATGTGTAGATGTGTATCAGATTAGGTTGGTTGTTTTCAGAATGCATTCTATATGTTTCAGTGGCTGTGTATGGGATTTATGTATTCTGTGTGTGGAGTATCAGTCAGTGTAGAGTTTCAGCACTGTGTGTAGGTTTACATATGGCTTTGTGAGGACTAAGAGTGTGTACCTGTGTGTAACTCTGAGAGAGAGAAGTGAATTACCTGTGTGAGAAGTGTAGGCCTATGAAATTGTGTAACTGTGCAGATACTACATGTGTAAACTGTGCATTACCTGTGTAAACTATGTTCCTGTCAGTGTGTAGATACTATTTGTGTAAATTAGAGTTTCTGGAGTAGCAGTGTTATGAGACTGTGTTAAGTATCTGTGTAAGTATCAGACTTTATCTGATACTTAGTGTCAGGTTGGATGAGGGGAGTGATCTACCTGTGTATTTTTGGGAGAGAGTTAGAGAGGGGGGGGAGCACAGTGTGCAGTGACTGTGTAGGTGTACTAGTTAGGTACAGTGTGTGAGTGCAGTGAGGTCCCTATGTGAGGCATAGCAGTGTATCAGTAAGGTTAACTGTGTGTGTGTGTATTTCAGAACCTGTGTTTCAGTGGGTGTCTGAGTGCAAGGGGATTGTGTGCAGGGTTTTAGTATCAGTAAATTGCAGAGGGAAGTGTAGTGCAGTAGGTAGCTGTACACAGTCAGTTCAAAACTGAACTGTGGCTACAACTATATGGGGTACTGTGGGTCTGTGTAGGAGTTTAGTGTAAGATATGGGTAATTGTGTTGGTAAGGTATTGGGATAGGTTGATGAGATACTAAGGTATATGTTATGGTGCAAGGTATTGGTCAAGGTATTCAAGATTAATTGGGTTATGAAAGATATTAGAGTGATATAACAAGTATAGCTAAGGTATTAGAGAGAGTAATTATATAGAGTCTATATTGTAAGTATAGAACATAGAATATATAGTGTATTTAACTAGTACTAGTTAACAATAGCTAGTATGAACCTAGAAGCAAGGTATTAACTAATATTGACCAAAAACCTAGAGTTGACTTAGTAACACCTAGTATAGACCTAGAAATGGCCTAACACCCCATTTCAACTTAGCTAATCACTTTTATCATTCCAAACACCATTTTAACTTTGATATCTTATATATAGGTCATTGTGATCCCACTTTGGACATCGATCCTCACATTTTGCTCAGGACCACAGGCGAGTACATTCTCTGACAGTTTTTATTGTTGATTACTTCTATAAATTGTAGTGTATTACATACTTGATTCCGACACTATGGATACACGGGTTAGCACCCTAGATCCCCATCATGAGGAGTCGTGATTGGAATCCACCGTGCTAGCTGGAGAATGGGGAACTATTAGTAGATTGTGTGATCATATCCAAACTTACCATGCATCATAGCTCACCCCACTTCTCACGTCGGGTGCGGCCTGACCATCATCATGCTTCATAGCTGTTATATATGATTAGCCTGACCATTATCATGCATCATAGCTAACCATATGGTTAGCCTGACCTTCAAGAATCATAGCTAATCATATATAACCAGCCTGATCTAGTCCCAAGCCGATCACATAATAAACTAATATTTCAAACACTTAGCTAGATGTTTTATCTTTATTCAGACTTACTTGTTCTAGCATTCACTGTTTATTGTTCATTGCTAGATGCTCTATTGTCTATTTCATTTCTCCTGTACTTCTCATTTTCAGCATTTATTTCCATCTTGTATCTCTTACACTGTTTATAGATTTTGTCAATTTAATGAAACTGCTGTTAGTGCTTGTGCTTCGCTCCAATCCTGACTGGATAACATTTTTCAGAGGACCTGGAGGATCTTTGCCCCACTCATTGCGGCCCAGGATTAGAGGGTGATCTCACTCCAGAAACCCCAGAGGAGTTGCCTAGCCTAGAGGAGAACGTACCTGGCTGCTCTTAGACTACTTTTTCTGCATTATTGTTTTAGACTGAGACTGAGATGTATTTATTATTTTGTGACTTTGTGATGTCATTTAGACCCAGGATTTGAGTTGGATTATTATGGTTGGTTTTATTAGAACTCTTTTCTATTCTCATCGTGCTATAATTTCTATTAGCTTGTGATTGAGTATATCATAGAACTGTGGATTATTATTATTGTCCTTCGTGCGGAGTTGAGACTATTGACAGGATATACTATGTTTGTGACCTAGACAGCGTTCTACCGCCGATGGTGCGGCGTAGGCTGGACGTACCCATGACTCATACCCAAATTCCGGGTGCGGGTCGTGACATACCGTGCTGTAACGAACCAATCAATAATGGTGAAGTCATCTGATAATCCAATCTGAACCTGCGCCCTGATGCTCCTCAGGGACTCATCCTCAAACTGTGTAGCCCTGATCCGGTCTACCAACTCTGACTGAATCTGTAGTCCCCACATATGTATCTCAATTCCAGGCACTATCACCTCAATGCCCAAGCTCTCTAGATCTGCCAAAAGATAACGATCTGTAGTCAGGCACATAGCTACCGGATACCTGCTCAATGCATTCGCAACTATATTCGTCTTCCCTGGATGGTACTGCAATAATATATCGAAATCTTTCATCAACTCCAACCATCTCCTCTGCCTCATGTTCAGCTCTTTTTGGGTAAACACATACTTAAAGCTCTTATGATCTGTGAAGATCTCCACACGCTCTCCGTATAAATAGTATTTCCATAACTTCAGAGCAAAGATGACCGCTGTCAACTCTAAATCGTGGGTAGGGTAGTTCTTCTCATGAGGACGTAATTTCCTGGAAGCATAGGCAATCACCCTCCCATTCTGCTACAATACACAACCCAGTCCCTTTCCCGATGCATCACTATATATAGTGAATCCTCCAGAACCTGATGGCAACGTCAATATTGGAGCTGTCATCAACCTTATTTTCAGCTCATCAAAGGCAATCTGGCACTCCTCTAACCAAACAAACTCCACGTCCTTCCGGGTCAGCCTGGACAACGGCTCTATAATCCGGGAAAAGGCCTGAATAAATCTCCTGTAGTAACCTGCCAGCCCCAGGAAACTCCTGACCTCGGCTACTGAACTCGGAGCACTCCATGCCTCAACTGCCATGATCTTTCTCGGATCCATCGAGATCCCCTCTCCAGTCACCACATGACCAAGGAATTCAACCTTGTCAAGGAAGAACTCGTACTTCGAAAGCTTTCCATAAAGCTTCTCCTTTCTGAGAGTCCCAAGCACTATCCTCAGATGCTCCTCGTGCTCCTCTGGGGTCTTCGAATACACCAAGATGTCATCTATAAACACCACCACAAACCTGTCCAGATGCTGATGGAATACCTTGTTCATCAGATTCATTAACACTGCCGGGGCATTAGTCAACCCAAACGACATCACCATGAACTCATACTGTCCATACCTGGTCCGAAAAGCTGTCTTTGGAATATCCTCCTTCCTGACCTTCACCTGATGGTAGCCTGTCCTCAGATCAATCCTGGAAAACACCCTCGCTCCGCTCAACTGGTCAAAAAGATCATCAATACGCGGTAGCAGATACTTGTTCTTGATTGTGAGGTTGTTCAGAGCCCTGTAGTCGATACACATCCGTATTGACCCATCCTTTTTTGGCACAAAAAGTATCGAAGCACCCCACGGGGAAGAACTAGATCTGATAAATCCCTTGTCTTGAAGCTCATCCACCTGCTTCTTCAACTCTATCAGCTCACTGTTGCTGATTCTATAGACGTGCTGGAATATCGGCTCCGCGCCTGGCACCAAGTCTATAGAGAACTCCACATCTCTGTCCGGAGGTAATCCTGGCAACTCCTCCGAAAAGACATCCATGTACTCCTCTAATAGTGGATGTAACAACCTCGGCTCTACTACCCGGGCTCCGCAGAAGACTCCCTCGCTCTGCTCCGCTGCTCCTCTGGCAAACTGAAACTCTGCCTCACCCGACGGACTAAACAACACTCTGCCTCCACGACAATCTATACTAGCATAATGCATACTCAACCAATCCATCCCGAGTACAATGTCGTAGCTCGAAAGTGGCATTACGAGTAGACACATACTCAACTTCCGGCCTCCCAAGGTAACTCTCTGGTCTTTGCAGACATCACTGACTAAGATGATACCACCCCCGGTCGTGATCTTGCAGAGTCTAGCTAAAGGTTCAGCAACAAGATGATGTCTAACAGCAAAAGATACAGACACAAAGCTATGGGAAGCCCCAAAATCAAATAAAGCAAATGCTGGAATGGAATTAAGAAGAATACAGATCAAAAGAAGTCAATACGGTGCAACATACGATATCATCAATGAAGGACAGTAATATTGCAAAAGAAAACAATTTTACAAAAATTAAAGATAGCAAAAGAAATCAGGAAGGGTCCTAGTTGTGATTGAGCACACTCTCTCTCAGCCTATATCCTATATCCTATTACAGGTAAACCAAAAAACTAGACCTGCATGGGCCACCACCAAAAATGTGTCATGACCCGCACCCAGAAAATCGGGCATGAGTCGTGGGTACGTCCAGTCTACGCCGCAGAATCGGCGGTAGAACGCTGTAAGGTCCGTTCTAGGTCGACAATCTATCTATATAACTCACAAAAAATTGTCAATAACCTCTCCAAAAGGAGGGCAACCACGTAATATATATATGAATAATCCTCTCCAAAAGGAGGGCAACCACGCAATATATATATGAATACTCAATCATAATAATCTAGGAAAAGAGTAAAAGCACGATATGATAGCAAAAGGAAACTAGAACCAAAGAGAGCAAGACAATATCCAAAATACAGTCCAAGGCTAAAAGCCTACAACATCTCACAGGCAACAAAATAATAAGTACAATAATCCAAAATAACAACTAGAAACAACCCAGAAAATCCACCTAGCTAACTAGGGCGCTAAAGGCGTCTCCTCGGCGCACTCCTCCTCAGTCTCGGGGTCACAACCCTCGTCGACACCCGGCCCGTAGAACGTTGGGTAGAAATTCTCAGGATCCTCTGGAAAAAATATGTCCAGTCAGGACTGGAGCGAAGTACATAACTCGAAAAGCAACTCCAAATACATGGTAAGGTGTATATGACGAGCAATAGAAAAGTATACAAGATGCACAGGAAATAAATATATGCTGGAGCAGAATAAGTAGCTGTAATGTAAACTGGAGAACAATACAAGTAGAAAAGTAACTGCATGTGAGAAAACATGAATACTAGCTAAGTGCCTTGAGCACAAGTTCGTTATGTGATCGGCTTAGGTTGCACATGAAAAATACTACGATAACTCCGTTATGCGTAAGTTGTATAACCGACATACACATGAATACTGTTTGGCTTTGATCACATAACCAACTCCTACTCCCCTCCCCCACTAATACTATTAGATCCAACCACAACATGCTACGTACATGATAATAGCTCGCGCACACGAAGGCGGGAGCACAAGAAGCACATGATAGCACATGAGAATCAATACCCGAAGCACATGATGAAATACACGTGATAGAGTACCCGCTGAACACGGTAAGGGGGATAGCATCTCATGACGGGATCCACTAGTACCAGCTCGTGTAACAATGTGTCAGAATTAAGTATTATAGTTCTAGAATAGGTGATATAAACGCTATCATGAACTGGAAACTATCAGAGGTAAGTACTCGCCTGATGTCCTGAGCAACTGATGAGGATCGAGATCCAGACCGGTATCGCAAGAACCTATTACGAAAAGCAAGATAAAACAGGGTTCTAGGGATTTAAACTAATATAAAATAATTAAAAATAGGCTTCTAGGGCTATTCTAGGTCGAACGGGTCAAACCGGTAAAATTCGGGTCAAACAGTCAATCCGGGGTCCAAAAAGTCAACTCTAGGTCAAAACTAGGTCAAATGTTGACTTTTACGGTCAACGGAGGCCATTATGGTCAAAGCTAGGTCAAACTAGGGTGCCCCTGAAATTCTAGGTCAAAACTAGCTCATTAAGCTAGTAAACTCTCAAACTCGCCTCCTCGAGATACCGGGATACCCTCGGTATCCGATATCTCGACCTAGGCCACGCACCCCGTCTAAATCCGCTAAAACCTATGCTAGCACGCGTAAATATATATATACCAATACATATAAAAATTACTCTAATACTATTCCTAGGCTATTGCTCAAAACCCCCGCTCGAAATTCAATACCTTGGATATCTCAAGGTATTGAGATACCTCGGTATCCCAAGGTATTGAGGTATCGCTCTAATACCCCTCTAACTAGCTATCTAGTTAGCTATTTAAGTATGTAGATATATACATCTAGCTATAATCTAGGCTAAAATATATATCTAACATATATATACACATACCTACGTATCTATATATATACCTATTCACACATACACACATATACCCATATATATATACCCAACTCATAAATATATATATATATATATATATATATATATATATATATATATATATATATATACCTAAACTATCTATCTAGCTATAGGTATATATATCTATACATATAGATATACATATATCTAATACCTATCTATCTATCTATCCATCTATCTAACTATCTATTTATCTTATTTAACTATCTAGTTATCTATATATATATATATATATATATATAGATAGATCTATCTAATATATTATCTATCTATCTATATAGATCTATATATATCCCTCTCCCTCGCTCGCTACGCCAATGCCTTGCTGCGATTGCTGCTATCATCTGCTGCTGCTGCTGCCTTTACTGCTACTGCTGCTGCCTTTACTGCTGCTGCTGCTGCTGTGCAGTGCTACAGCGCACTCCGCTGCGGCACGCGCTGCTGCCTCGCTGCCTCACAAGCACACACAGACACGCACGCACATAAACACATACACAGACACACACATATATACATATATATGTATATATACTACTATATATATATACACACATACTAATATCTATATACAAATACACACACACACTTAAACACACACAAGCACACACACACTTATAAATATATACGCACATAGCTATATATATATATATATATAAACACACCTATTTATATATATATGCACACAAACTATATATATATATATATATATATATATATATATATATATATATATATATATATATACACACACACACTCAAACATATATATATATATATATATATATATATATATATATATATATATATATATATATACACACACACACACACTCACATAGATACACATACACACAAAAATATAGGTATATACACACACAAATATGTATACATACAACACATATCTATAAATATATATATAGAGAGAGACACACATACCTAAATATATATATATATATATAAATATATATATATATATATATATATATATATATATATATATATATAGACACATATACACCTATATACAAAACACAACACAATACACAACAACGCACACAACGCTCTCCAACGCGCACACAACCACCCCTACGCACACGAACACCTATATATATATATATAAAATATAACCCAAGAATTCTAGCACACACTCCCCGAAGCTAACCCAACGCGCGCACAAGCCCAAAACTAGGAAACCAAGTCGAAATGGCCGTTCAGTCATTTCGACGAACACGCGGTGTGCGGTTCGGAAAACCTCCTGAAACGCACACCAAACCAACTCAGAATCGGCCCAAAATTTACCCATGGGTTCTAAACGATGTCTAGATCCTAGAAAAAATGCTATCCTGTCGATTCTAGGCCCGTAGTGAAAACGCGCAAGCACTTAGAACCGGCGACGACGTAAACCCCGAATTCGCCCGAAACGCCCGTTTCTCCGCGACACGACTTTCCGTGTCCGAACGGAGACACGCATTCACCCTCAAGACACTTGACAATGTCTACCTAGGTCCGTCTAACCTAGGGTATCACCCAAAATTGGGCTAATTTTGGATTCCACCCGAAATTGTCACAAAACCTAATGTCAAAGTCTCCAAACTCAACCAAACTAGTTCCAACTTTCTCCCACGGGTAGACTTAGGGTCTAAGAGGGTTCTAAACCACTAATTACACTATATAAAAGTAATTAGCAAGGGAAAAGTTAAGATTTACCTCTTGGGAGTTGGAATCCCAAGGCCAAAGTCTCCAATCCACTTGAAATCACCTCCCTCAAGCTCCAAGCCTCCAAATCTAGCCTCCATACCAAGTCTAGGCTCTAAACACCTAGGTTGGGGAAAAATGTAGGGTTAGGGTTAACAACCATAGAGAATAGAAGAAGAAAGAAGAGGAATAGGGCACTTACTTGAAGTTGGGAGAAGAAAGAAAGAAGAAAGAAGTAGTGGAGAAGAAGAAGAAGAAGAAGAAGAAGAAGAAGAAGTGAAGGAAAATGGGGGGGGGCTGCTGCTGTGTTTGCTCGAGAATGGGGGCTGTGGTCGGTCACACACACAAGAAAAAGGGTTTACATAGATTCCAAATGACCAAAATGCCCTCCTCCCACTTGGGTCTGGGTTTCGGGTTCCAAAAGTACTCAAACTAACTCCAAATCTCTCCAACTAACCCACTAAAATTATAATAAATATTCTAAACCCAAAAATAGGTCTCACAGGGGTGTGGGTTGGGTCGGACATGGGTCCACTAGGGTCTGACACGGGTCCAGGCTAGCCAAAACCCTAAAACAATCAAATAAAAATAATATAATCACTAATTAAATATAAATATAATTAATTATATATAATACACAATTTACCAAATAAAAATTAAAAAATAACCCTATTTTCTAGAATTGGGTAGTGACATCCTCGCACTGTAAAAATTAAGTAATTAGTTAATAAGAAAAAATAAGAATTACCAAAAAATGATCTATCAAAATTATAATACTGACCATCCATCGAAAATGCTCAATGGTCGGAATGGATCTACCCATGTGGAGACCACCCTTAGCACGGGATGCTCTCGCCTTCTCGTAGTTGGCCTTATAGGTCGGGGCCTCGATCTTCTCCTTCTTCTTCTCTCAGAACTCCTTCTTGAGCCACTCCTTGCAAAGATCCCCTGAATGTGACATCAGCGCCTTCTGATCATTGATTATATTCCTGAACCTTTTGCTGGTGGCGGTCTTGTATCACTTTCGGATCATAGACTCTCTATGATCCGGCCATAAGTACTTCTTCTTCAAATTTGAAAAATATTTTTTAGCATTTTAATCAAAAAATTATATATTATTCTAAATAAAAATCTTATACATACCCGTAGCATATCCGGCAAAATGAATCGTCGATCCAGCGAAACGTCACTGAAGTTAATATAAGGACCATAAAAGTTCTCCCGTATGACGTCCCCCATATTAGTACCAGCTTGGCCGGGAAGAACCTAAAATAAGTAAACAATATATAATTAGAATAAAAAGGAATAAATAAATGTGTTAATTAACAATAAGTACTTTCGTTGCTCCATCGGCCCATAGCTCGAGACGATTGATATTGGCTGGCCGCTCTGGTAGAGGAAGGAGATCTATAAATCCTGGCCGACGGACATATACTCCGTTCTCCACCAGGAGGTCTGGATATGGATTTCTCTAGTAAGAGCAACTAGTGGAGTCACCGGTGTACTAGTAGTCGCAGGAGTAGCAATAGGGGTAGAAGCTGAGGGAAGCCCGGGAGATGGAGTAGCTCCCCCTACTGATGAACGAGTATATGGCAGGGATAAACCATCCTAGGCATCTATGAACTCGTCCTCTGATGGTTGTGTGCGACCTGGCATCCGGAGTAGCTGGAGGATGCTGGAAAGAAGATCCTCTATGAACCTGTCGTCGTGTATGTCCTCGTCCCGCCATAGGTAAATTTGATAGTAAATAATGGATGGTGTTATGAAATAAATAAAAATAGTGACATTACGACATCATAAAGTAAGGGATGGTGTGGTAAAACAAATAAATATTAGTGTGATGATGAAATAAATAATAATCGTGTCATTAAATAAATAAATAATCAAAGCTAATGCATATGTGTGTGTACGTACTAATCTTTTTTATCTTCCGAAACATCATCGTCTTTCGAATTATTTTTTGAATCGTCTTCATTTTCTTTTTTGGTTTCACTATCACCTTCATCTTCTAATTCTTGTTCCTCGTTCGATACCTCCATATCAGAGTCCTTTATATGAGATAAATCTTCTATGTCAATCTCTTCATTAACTCTATCATCCTCTATGGTAACATCAACCTCCATACCGTCAACACCAGCCAAACTCATATATGTAGGCTGAGGCATGACCACCTCATCCTCCTGGTATTCTAGATCCCTAATATTATATGTGTTTCTAGTTTTAGTTTTTCATACAGTCCACCAATCCTTATTATTGCATCGTCAACTAGGATAGCTCGTATAATACACTTGAACCGTATGACTAGCCAATACAAATGGTTCAAAATCTACATATATTTTTCCATAATTTATATCAACAAACCCAAATTGGTTGTCAATTTTCCATCTTTACTTGGGTGTTGTGTCGAACCAATCACATTTAAATAGCATAATTTTTGTCTCAAAAGAGTATTCCAGTTCCACGACATCTCTTAGTATACCGTAATAGTCGAATTATGGATCCTCATCGTAAACTGAACCCATCATACATACTCCAGAATTCTTTATATAATTAGCCTCCTCATCGACAAATGATTGATTAATAGGCTTATTAGTGGTTCTAAATTTGAAGCCAATGATAGTGTATCTATCCCAACACTTTGTCCTTTTGCTTGGTCCAATAGATAATGCTCGAAGTCGTTCGTTCTGTAACTCTGTACCAAGACGAAAAACCTGAAACATCACATATTATATAGACATTAGACAAAGATTGGTCAAAATTCTCGATTTAGAATGCTTAATTTTTAGGATCCGTACATAATTATGGAACCACGATAGATATTTTCTATCAATCTCTCTAGCAAGATCATCATCATTAATATTAGGTCTCTCCATTTTTATCTCAGCTCTAAAAGTTCTATGATAATAAGGAGAATAGTTAGAGCACTTTTTTTCAAGCATATACAGAATTAAAATATCTAGCAAAGATGTGCTGCTTAGTTCTCAATATCTAGCATCTCCTCAAGACCACTATTTAACAATATATATCGATAAGTGACTTCAAACTCATCGTCTTCCAACTACTGTACTTTAGTAGCACTTGTATGCTTATCTCCCACATTGAAGATAGTGAAGATTACACAATTCGGTGCATCAACCCCACCGTCATCATTCTTTGGGGCTCTATTATGATTTGTTCTGAAATAAGTATCAAAGTAGATGGACCAAAAGTTTGAAACCTCCTCAATGATATATGCTTCACATATCGAAGCTTCTATATGATCCCTATATTCTACTTTCTTCTTTAGGTAATGTAGATAACTATAGATAATATATTGAATATTAGAATTATTTGAGTAAAGAAATTAATAGTACAAACTAATTAATTTATACCTCTCAAATGGATACATCCATCGATAATGGACGGGAGCACCGACACATACTTCGTATGCAAGATGAATCAGCAAATGCTCCATACTATCAAAAAAATTAGGGGGTAGCATCATTTCTAACTTGCACAATGTCAATACAATCTTCTCCTCAAGTTCTATTAATTGTTGCACCGTCAACTTGCTTGAACACAAATCTATAAAGAATATAGATAATTCGGCCAGCGGAGTTCATACTTGATGAATCAACATCTCTCTCAGATAAATAAGTAGTAGCCTCTCCATAAAAACATAAAAATTATGACTCTTCATCCCTGTCAGCTTGCGTTCGTTGAGATCGATACATCTTTTCAGATTTGACACTTAGCCGTCAGAAAATCTCAACTTTGAAATCCAGTGGCATATTATTAATTTTTTCTTCCTATTCAATGTAAATGGCACTGGATGCTTGACCCTATTACTGTTTGCACTTCGTTTTAGGCGCAAATCTGAACTCATGTAAATAATTTTAAGTCCTTTCTTTCTTTAAAATTTCCTTTTATTTTTTTCTTGATATCCATCACCGTATTGAAGATATTGTCGAATACATTCTTTTCGATATGCATGACATCAAAATTGTGTCTTATGAGATTGTTCTTCCAATAAGGTAAGTCCCAAAAGTTACTCTGATTCATCCAATTATGTCTATAACCCTTCAAAGTAAAGGGCCGATATCGGATCTTCCATCACAGTCGACAATCCATCTACATCTTTTCAAACTTTATCTCATGTCAGTCTCAACGGGGACGGAGATAGTTCATGTTTACCTGCTCTAAAGCTATCTATGTTCCTTCTCCACAGATGTGATATAAGAAGGAACTAACGGTGATAATAAAAAAAGCATAATTTATTTCCATTCTGGAGACATAATATCTAACTCTTTTTCATACATATCGGACAAGACAACGTACCATGAGTACTCCACCCCGATAATATTCCATATGCTGGAAAATTATTGATGGTCAACATGAGTGACGCTATCATCTGAAAGTTCTGCTCCTTCGATATATCATATGTCTGAACACCGAACTGCCATAATTTTTTTAACTCATCCAACAACGGCTGCAAGTAGATATTGATGTTCTTCTTTAAATTTTTTGGACCGGGTATGATAAGTGTCAAGAGCATGTAAGGAGTCTTCACACACACCCACGGTGGTAGATTGTAAGGAGTCAAAATCACCGGCTAAGAAGAGTACTGAGATCCCGACTATCCAAAAGGAGTGAATATATCATAACATAAACCCAACCGAATATTCCAGGGCTCCGTAGCAAATTCAGGATGACACTGATCAAAATGCTTCCATGCCTCTCAATCTGAAGGATAAGATAATTCTCCATCATCCATCTTTTGTTCCTTGCTATGCCATTTCGTGTTCTACTATATTTGCGGATATATACATCCTCTGCAGCCTTTTTTTGATCGGCAAAAACTGTATGTACTTGTAGGGACGCAACCTTGTTTAGGAAGTTAACTTTCCTTTGTCCCGAATTGGCTTGTAATGGTCCTCGTAACAGAAAATGCATCTATCTTTATTATTATTCTCCTTGTAGTACAACATACAGCCGTTTTGATAATATTCCATCTTTTTGTAGCATAATCTGAGTTTTTATATCATCATCTTTGACTTGTAAAAATTTTCAGGTAACTCATTCAATCTTTTTGGCCATAACTCTCTAACAAACTAAATTATATGGTCGTAGCATTCCTGTGGCAAGTTAAAATCAGACTTGAGGTTCAACAGCTGCATCACCACCGACAGAAAAATGAGAATCACAACCCAGTATAACGGAATATTGGCATTCTTGAACATATCATAGAATT
The DNA here is from genome assembly GCA_036927795.1 of Iris macrosiphon. NCBI lineage: Eukaryota > Viridiplantae > Streptophyta > Magnoliopsida > Asparagales > Iridaceae > Iris > Iris macrosiphon. The sequence continues at coordinate 25,540,643 of JAYESA010000016.1, read as the reverse complement.
CTTTCGCATGAGGATTAGGTTCCTTCGGATCAAACTTAGACCGGCCGCATCAAATACCAACTCATGCACTAGGTTTTATGGTCCATATTCAAAGTTATCTCCGAGAGTGGACTCTTCTACCTCCGTATTAAAGGAGGAATGATATTGCAAAAATAAAGGTTCTCCTTGAGCCGTCCACTTATTGTAGTTCGGTACGAAACCCTTCTTGTAGAGATGCTCCCTCACGAGATCTACATCTTTGAATGGTATATTATGACATTTGACACAAGGACACTTGATGAGCCTAACATCCATGAAATAAGGTTGACTATTGGCATATTTGAGAAATTTATCAACGTTCGTCCTGTAATCATCTATCAAATCAATCATACTCCCATGTCGTCAATTGTACATCCACGACCAGTCAACTAAGTATTGACTCATTGATTTCTTATAGACGTGAATGATTATGCACGTACCATATCAAAATAAAAAATATAAAGAACTATGAGTATATAGTTAAGATACTTCTTAAAAGCAAATGCAAGAGGAAAACTTATTTATCGCATATAAAACAACACTAAAAATAATTAAAATTATGCATAAAGTATATATATATATATATATATATATATATATATATATATATATATATATATTCTAAAATGTTACCAAGTATAGCATATAAATCAATCGACAATGGTGACTCATAGTAATGGTCCAAAACTGATTTTGATACCGATACCAAAAAATTTGATACTTCTGTCCGATACCGCCGATTTTAGCAATACCATCGATCTCGATACTCATAGTAATGGTCCGATACCGATATCGATTTCGATACTTATATATATATATATATATATATATATATATATATATATATATATATATATATATATATATATATATATATATATATATACATACATAGTTAGGTTGTAAAAGCATATAAAAAAGAAAAATTTATCTATTGCATGTAAATCAATCGACAAGGGTGACTACTATTTCATTCAATTTCAAAAATATTAAGAAAAAACACTAAAATACTTAAAATTATGCATAAATGTATAAAATACATTTTTTAAAATGTTAATAATTTACTAATAATTATTTGCCTACATAAATCGACCCTTGAGCATTATGACCTCTGGAAATTCGTATTTGGACCTATTTTATGCAGCAATACTTGAGCAATCAATTCGTAGAAAGATTAATTTGGATCTTTAGGAACTACATGATCATGTAAATGTAATGAATTTTAGTCTAATAGTCAAAGCCTTAATTGATGATATTTTGGTTCCATTTGAGAAGTGGCAAAGCAAGGATTTTTTGCAGCCAAGGGGCCAAAACTTTTCATAAGAACAGTTCCTTACTTATAACACTCACTTTGACCACAAGTCTATAATAATAAAGGGACAAACTATCTGATTGTTAAATAGGATAACAATATCAATTATGCTATCCATTACCTAATTCAAATTTTGCCAATGTGCTTCATAATTTGCAAAAAAAAAAAAAATCAAAATCATTCAATTAAGTTGCTACATTGAAATTGAATAGAATATTTTTACTAAATTGTGTGTGTGCGTCTGTGTGCATGGCTAAGTATTTTTTCTTCACAACCTACAAAGAAAAATCTATTACAATCAAGTCCGAGAGGAGAAAAATTGGGAAATAGAATTTACCAATGAGGGTGGGGTCAAAAAAGAGGACATCGGGGAGGAGGGGGTCGGAGGAACTAGGTCATCAGACGCAACCGTCGTCGCATGTGGTTTGGGAGGAGGGGGTCAGAGTCGTTGCCGATCGTGAGGAGGAGAACATGAGCGGAGGAGCGGGTCAGAGCCGTCGCTGTGAGGAGGAGGAGGAGAGGAGAGGGGGAAAGGTTTTTGGGGGAATGAATAGTTTTGGGAATATTTTGAGAATGGGGAGAAGGGGCTACTGATTGGGAGTATAACATTTCGTAGCCACGAAAATGGTTCGTCTATATTCCGTCGCTATGCTTATTCTGACGGATTAGCGACGGAATATAGGATATATTATTCATAAATATATTTTCTTTGCTAGTACATCGCAAATCCGTCGCTACTCAGCGACTATTTTAACTTCATCGTTGTAGTCACTATTTTAATTTCGTCGTTGTAGTCCATTGCTAATTTAGAGTATATTTGCAGTGATATTATTTTCGAGATTTCCCAGTAGTAGTTAGTTATTTTGGTACCAGATTTGGTTCCGACAATCTATATTACTTTGGATGTTATATTATGGATGTAGACTTACCTTTGGATTTGCTAGACTTATTTAGACTTGTGTTTTTGGTTTTCTACTCTTTATATCATATTGTTCCTATATTTTCCTTCTAAATTCATGTGATTGAGTATTGCTTTGGTATTGATATTCATATTATGTCTTGATTTCCTTATGAGTCAAGCTATCATTGACAGGTTTATGATCATAATATTGTGTGAGATGGATAGTGTCACCTACACTTTTCCAAATGAGGGTAGTTTGGTTATTTTGAATATCTATTATTCCTAGTGATTAATAATTATTATATGTGCTATTTAATTAAATTATGATTGGTGCTATTTAATTATAGTTAGTAGGCTAGTCTATTAGTTAGACTTGACACTAGTGAACCCAATTAGAATTTTTATGACAACTTGTGAGCCCAACATGGACCAAGTCCAATAGACCCATTCCCACTAATTAATTAGGAGGATTAGGCTAATTTGCATTAGTATAAAAAATTTCCAAAATAGCCTCCCAAATTATTTCCCCATAATTTATCATGTAGGCGCAAACAATACATTTGGAGGTGACTTGAGAAAGAGGGAAAGGGCCGGCTACTTTAAGAGGGGTCTCTCTCTCTCTCTCTCTCTCTCTCTCTCTCTCTCTCTCTCTCTCCTTTTCATTTGCATTCACTTTAGATCCCCAAATTCATAGATCTCCAATTCTCTCATTCCTCCATCAATTCACCATCAACTCATTGCATTCTCCCTCATTTTTATCCCTCAAGGAGCTTTGGAGCTTGGAGTAGCAAGGAGCACAAGAAGAAGGAGCTTTGGTAGAGAGATATTGTCCGAATCATGGCCATTGTACTTTTTATTGGGAATCCATCTTCCAATTGGTAAATTCTAAATTCTTCTTCATTGTAGGTTCCAAATCATACATTTGACCATTAGGAATCCTCCCATGGCATAGGGCTACCAATAAGAACAAATTCTAGGCTAGTTGGATGTGTATTATAATTTCTACATGATAATTTATGTCCATATATGGGAAATTATGAGATTGACATATCAATTGGGTGTCATAAGACCAATTAGATCTAATTAGACTTAGATTGGAGTTATGAGACTAGTTACGTGTCCACAATTGGATACGAGTAGGCCGTATCGCGATACGGTGTGATACTGTGCGATACGGAGCTCTATTTTGGTATTTTGTGCAATTAATCCTAAATTCTCATTGTAGCAAGTTGTATTAGCTATTATATTATGTAATGGATTGTAGCTCCATTCGGACTGTCATAATGTTTTGTGCAATTAACACAATCTAGTCGTTGGAAATAGATTTTTCTCCACTCGACTATTTGCTTTTCTTGATGGATACTTCTAGACTTATATCATTGTTGTTTTCTTATTAGTTGCTATCTCTATTATTATTAGATGAGATTTAGATTGATATGACCATGGTTACTATTATGAGCTGGAGTTCATATACAGCTTAGGCATCATTCGTATGTTTCATATATTGGAGTACCCTATGCATGCATGCTAGCTGACATCGCCCCGTTCTAGTTCCTATGTATTTGGAAGTGGGGCGTGACAGCCTAAATGATGATGCAATTTATAGAGCAATCTTTGGATCTAATACTTTATTACTTTCTGTACAATAATCATGTGACCAAGGATAAGGTTGTTGCATGATGGTGTGGTGCTTAGTAGTCCGACCCTTTTCTACAAAGAAAATAAAAGATGGGATATATCATTGAACACCTTATAAAAAATTTGATCGAAATAGGCACGTCCAGGTGTGGAATTGGTTAGGTAAGTGAGCTAAGCACTCACAATCTTACTTCGCAAGGTCTTGTGAAAAAGTAACAAAAATTAATCAACTTTTTTTATTTATATTGCAAAGATTTTATAAGGTGTGATCTATTTTGTTCTTCTCTGTCCAATGATCCTACAATCACAATAATTTATAATTCATTATCTTATTAAATCTTCCTTTCTTGACTCAGGTAAGTACCTTGATCGATGTATCGTAGGCATCACATAAATACTAGGATAATATTCAGTAGGAAGCTTCCATTCATTGGAATAAGATAGGTATGTGTCTCGATACATATAGTAAATATCACATAGTACGAGGATACAACCCAGCATGATATTCTATTTTCTGGACAAGATATAGTATGTATCTTGATACGTGTGTTGAATATTACGTTATACAAGAATACAACTCACAATGATATTCTAACTACTAGAGCAGACATATACAACTGGGGTCATGTATTTGTTTCGCCTATATATTTGTGTGTCTACATCAAACGAGTGCAAAACCTATACAGTTTGACTCCTAAGTATATTCAGACTTGTCGTAAGTCGGTCTCTAACTGATATATGATTATCTAAGTTATGGTATAATACAATCGAAAATTATTGGTTACAAACTTCGATTATCTTCTAAAATTTTAAAAAAATTGGTAAAGTCTTCTTTGTATTTAGAGCTCCAGCAATTTCACAATATCATATATAATGACCCAGAGTAATTCTTCATAGCATTCTCTAGAGTTAAAACACCTTCGATAGAACAACTCAACATCGAACACATGTAGTTATAAGCAAGTAGATAATGCATAATATTAAGAAGAATGTATTCTTCTTACCGTGGCTACTTTAGCAATATCAATAACCTTGATATACTTGTTCTTTCGAACCAATAAACAACGTAAGTTAGAAATATATATAGTTCAAAATGAACCAATTATACGTTAATATACAAACAAATATTTACAAATAAATATCTCTACTATTATAATGTGGCTTAGAAACTGCTCAAAAATGAGCCGTCTAAGCCATATGTATATCATCAATCAATTACTAATATATAAAAATTAAAATATTTTTAACTACCGTATATATTTTTTCCCACGTAGTTGAGAACATGAGGTAAAAATTAAAAACCACCTGAACATATAACAAATTATAAAATATATTCAAAATTTAAATTATATTTAAACTAACTACATGGTATCATATAATTAGATACATATCCAAAACTCAAAAAATATATTTATAACAAATCATAATCAAAATATATTCAAATCATATTTAAAATATTATAATTTAATTTAATTTTCTATTTAATTTTTAATAATATCGTAGATTTTTTTACGTGCAACACACGTAAACGTGACTAGTATTTGTAAGGCATTGATCATTCCATTAACTTAGGTATCGATAACCTCCATAGTAGAAATAAATACCTAGGTTACAAGTTATGATAGCCTTAAAATTAATTTTTCATTTATATGAAAAATATAGTCCAACTCAAATGACTTAGAAGTAAAAATATAAAGTAAAAATATAAGTTTAGTTTAATTTGATATCCTCGATTCCAAGATATTGATTTTCTGGTTGTCCGATACATAACTATAGGTTGCTCTGAGTTATGTATAGTGCTCTAAATCATAGGTATAGTAAACTTAAACTTGCATAATACTCCCCTATTAATACTACTAAAAGTAGATTTTGGTAGTACTAATTTAATTACGTAAATGGGATATGTCTTAACTTATAGGGTACTTTTTAAAACACATACTTCTAGGTTCAAGCTTGTATAGGCACACATAGATAATTAAGCATGCATGTAATTATAACCATACTTCATATAAACAATATGCACACACACACACAACATATATATATATATATATATATATATATATATATATATATATATATATATATATATATATATATATATATATATATATATAATAAAAATAAAAATAAAAATATTAGTTTTGTATCAAACGATTACATCGGCATACATATATTTGTGGTCCTGCTCTTGAATTCATATTGTAAAAAGAATATATACATTTATGGGTTAATCTTTATAGGCTAGAACACATATACAAACATTGTTTAATTTAAAAATAAATTGACAACTTAGTCTAGAAATCATAATTTTGAAGAGAACGAGGACTTGTCTTGCTTGTATAAAAAAAGATGTGTCCTTAGGTTGTAGAGTGAAGAGAAGGTGGTGTGTGCTCTCTTTCTAGCTAAGAAAAAGAGAGAGAGAGAGAGAGAGAGAGAGAGAGAGAGAGAGAGAGAGTGTGCATGCTCTCTCTAGGCTAGGTGCTCCCAGGTACAAAAAGAAGGCTAATTATAAGGGCACTACACATTTTACTCGGGGCTAGCCCATTGAGAAATTAGAAAAAATTATAAGTTTGCCATCATGAAAGTTACTCGGGGCTAGCCAATGTAATACTCAGGACTGTCAAAATTTTGACAGTCCTACGACTTGGAAGGACTGTCAAAATTTTGACAGTCCTACAAATAGTTAGGACTGTCAAAATTGTGACAGTCCCATTTATAAGGACACTGCACATTTGACTCTGGGCTAGCCCATTGTAAATTTACAAAAAATTACAAGTTTGCCATCATGAAAGTTACTCGGGGCTAGCCCCCAGTTATAATCCGGACTGTCAGCATTTTGACAGTCCTACCACTTTGAAGGACTGTCACAATTTTGACAGTCCTACAAATTGTTAGGACTGTCAAAAATTTGACAGTCCATTTCCAAAAATTACAAGTTTGCCACTATGATAGTTAGTTGGGGCTACCCCACACCAAAGTATAAAAGTCAAATGGGTTTCTATTTTTGGCATTCCACCTAGACTTAAGAAACCCTCATTCCACCAAGCCCAAACCTAAATTTGGAAATAGCTAGTTGTGGTTGGAGGAGTATTTTACTTTGGTGATACTCCAAGGAATATTCTTCCGGTATGTCTTCGACAACCTACGTTGAATAAGTTTTGCAATTGTGCAAAAAAGATTGAGTTTATTTTGATTAATGTAGGAACAATACATGAAAAAATGTTCGATGACGAAGTCGGATCGTCCAATTCATTAATTATGCACTCCGGACGTTCCGAAGTACAAGTTGGTTGTTCCGAAGCACGTACGGTACGTAAAATGACAACCCTAATTTGACAGTCACGAGTTAGGACTGTAAACATTAGACAGTCCTATATAAATATAGGACTGTCAAATATTCTACAGTCCTACATAAAAGTAGGACTGTCATAATTTTGACAGTCCTATATAAAAATAGGACTGCCAAAATAGTGATAGTCCTGGATAATTATATGAAGTTATTAATTTTTATATTATTTTATATTGGTTATAGGACCAAGCTTGTTCAGATATTGTGGTACATCCTGCTGTTGGTGTTGATGTGGATGATATTTTCTCAACGGATATTGAGTTTGCAAGCCATGAAGAAGCATTAGAGTGGTGCAGAGAAGTTGGGAGACGACATAACGTAGTTATTGTCATTGCAAGATCCATCCGATCTCGGCCGGGCCGAAAATATCTTGAGCTTGGATGCGAAAGAGGAGGTGTGTTTAGGCATCATAAAAAGAAGGGTGTTGTTGAAAAAGAAATCCCTAAGAAAAATGTTGGGACGAGAAAATGTGGTTGTCCATTGAAGGTGTTGATTGTAAAAGTTGAAGATGTGAAGTGGATAATCGAAGTTAAGAATGGAAGACACAATCATCCTATTCCAAGGACACTTACGGGTCATGCCTACGTGGCACGGTTGAAGGAGGATGAGAAAAAGTTGGTTGAAGAAATGTTCCTTTTAGGAGTTGCACCGAAACAAATATATTCTGCTGTGCGACAAAAACAAGATAGGAACAAGTCTACCATGAGGACGATCTATAATAGTTTGGCCAGAGCGAAATGCAATAGTATAAAAGGAAGAATGGCGATGCAACAAGTATTGAAGTTGCTTGGGGAGCATCACTACGTGGAGTACCATAGAAGACATCCACAAACTGATGAACTCCTTTCATTATTTTGGGCTCATCCTGATTGCACACACATGGCTCGGTCCTTCACAGACGTGTTGGTCCTTGATTGTACATATAAGACCAACAAGTTCAAGATGCCTCTTTTGTATGTTGTCGGGTTTACGTCTACGGGAAAAATATTTACAGTGGCTTTTTGTTTTATAAAGAGCGAGACAGTAAAGGATTACACATGGGCGTTGAGGAAACTACAATCCCTTTACACAGGTTACAAAGAGCCGTCTGTTTTTTTTACTGACAGAGAATATGCGTTGATAAATGCTATAGATATTGTATTTCCTCATGCGCATAGACTACTATGCACTTGGCATATAAATAGAAATATCTATGCTCAATGCAAGAAAAAATTTGAAACTGTGGACGGTAAAATTGACATGCTTCGCTTCGAAGAATTCTACAGTGATTGGAGTCTTGTATGGCGAGCAAGTACTACAGACAGTTACGACGCAGCATGGTACATGTTCCAACAAAAGTGGGAGCCAAGTAATCCGACATGCATATCTTATATCAAAGATACTTGGCTAGGACCACATAAAGAGCAATTCGTCTTAGCATGGACCAACATGGTGAAGCATTATGGCACGATCACTACGAACCGGGTCGAAGGGGCACACTCATGTTTGAAAAGATATCTACGCTCATCGGTCGGTAATTTTGTCTCTGTTTGGCAATCGATTCATTTGATGACTATTGCCACGGTGAACGATATTGTAGCATCATTTGAGATGAGCCTCAATATTGCAAAGCATGAATACAATCAAGAACACCTCTTGGATGGTTTATCCCATGGGGTATCTCACAAGGCCTTGGGGTTATTGTTTGAGGAGATTCGAAGGTCGAAGTCGGTGGGTTATGATCCCGAGGTTTGCGGTTGTTCATATAGACATTCACTCGGACTTCCGTGTGCACATGAAATCAACGAATACCGTCGTGAATCTATACCTATTCCAATAGATGTTGTTGATCAACGTTGGCGACAGCTGTCGATAATGCCGACGGTGGAAGTGCAAGATAATTTCTTTGCGTTGCCCCAAGTTAAACTACTTCACGCAAGGTGGTGTGGCGCAACGGAACCGGAGAGAAGATCCATTGAGTTTAAAATCCAAGAGATTGCAGTCCCGGCAACTACTCGATTGCAAGAGCCATCCGTTGTTCGAACTCCTAAGGGAAGACCACACTCAAGAAAGAGTAGAGCCAAAAAGAAGGAGGAGGAGTCAACTAAAAGAGATCCATCCTTATTTGAACATATCGAACGCAGTTTGGAGGCAAAGTCCGTTGTTCGAACTCCTAAGCTAACTATTCGAAGGGGGAAGAAACAGAATACGATAGATGCAGGCACGGCGGAGGGTGTTGAAAAATTTTCTGTTTCTTATAGTCTATACATTGAAAAATTCCTACCTGAGATACGGAACTTCATTTGGTCTATTGATGATGTTCCTGCGGATGGCCACTGTGGATACCATGCACTAGCAAGACAACTAGGCTATTCAGTGGAAGCAGGATGGCGATAGGTTAGGGCAGAGCTGTACGAGTAGTTGGAGTCGCGACTAGCCTTCTATAGCCAGATACTTGGCAAAGAAATTGTTGGGGATTTATTGGCAGGCATACCTTGTACGGAAACAGTTACCGGACCAGAGCATTACATGGATGTCCCGCTTGCTGCTTACGTCTTCTCTAATAGGTATAAGTTACCTATTATAATTATCTCACAAGGTATTAACAATACTTTCTTTCCAATGTGTGCCCCCCCGGCCGAACACCGAGTATCCAATCTATGTTGCATTGGGCTTGTCGGACAACACTTCGTCATCCCAAGGTTGATCGCTCATTCTCCTATTCCGCCACCTTCTACGCTTTGGTATAAACACGCACCTGAGGAAGCGATCGCATGGACGACACCCTACATGGATGCAATGGCGGCCTATAAGAAGATGATGAAGATGGAGGATCCAAAAATCATGTCGGACGACTACTTTGATATTTTAATCGATTCATACTGCCCCATGTGAAGATGTATATTGTGTTGATCCATGTATGTTTAAGTGTATATTGAACTATATGTTGTACCTATTGTAATGAAAAGAGTTATGAAGATTTTGATTGTATATTGCGCATTGCTACTAATAACTTAGGACTGTCATTATGAAAAACTGCCAGGACTTTAGGACTGTCACAATTTTGACAGTCCTAGTGTAAACTAGGACTGCCAAAATTGTGACAGTCCTAAAGTTTACTCACTGTCAATTTTGAGGAAATATATAACTTTAGGACTGTCACAATTTTGACAGTCCTAGTTTACACTAGGACTGTCAAAATTGTGACAGTCCTAAAGTTTACTCACTGTCAATTTTGAGGAAATATATAACTTTAGGACTGTCACAATTTTGACAGTCCTAGTGTAAACTAGGACTGTCAAAATTGTGACAGTCCAAAACTTTACTCACTGTCAATTCTGAGGAAATATATAACTTTAGGACTGTCACAATTTTGACAGTCCTAGTGTAAACTATGATTGAATATACAGTTAACCCACTGACCAATATGCCCAGTATACAGATCAAAATAGTAACAACAAGGCAAAATTAACTCATAGTGTCGCAACATGGCAAAATTAACTAAATGTGTCACAAGTAGGCAAATTTATAGTTTAAAGTTTTACAACTCAAATCCTCAATATCGTCAAAGTGTCACAAGTAGGCAAAATGTCATATTCAATCAAACTTTTACAACGTTTACAGGTCAAATTTTGACAATTCTCAAAGGTCATATTCAGTCACACTTTACAACTCAAAATGATTGTTCAAACGTCATGGCGCCTCTTCGTGCGTTGCTCTCTAGTATCCAAGAAATGATATTCTTCAGCGTTGTCGATATTTTGGAGTTCGTCATTGATTGTCATATAATTGGAACCCTGGCAACTGACGAGGCTTCTTCCCAACTTCTTAACTTTCCTTGCCTATTCATGAAAAATGAAAATAATCGTTAGCCACAGTTACAAATATCAAACTTAAACTCTACAAGTAGGCTCACCATCTTGACCAGTGCAGTATATAAGACCGATTTGGGAGGAAGATCTGACGGTACACGCACAATATCCCCTCCGCGTTGGAACAAGGTCGGTAGTCCGACACCGGCGTAGTAGGCGAGGTAGTCGTCGCTGCACTCCGCCATATTGACTGCTGGTAGCCGGTCGGTATCTCTAATGACGTGGCGTTGCCACTCGGTGAAGAAGGTCGTTACCCAGTTGAAATGTGCAGGTATATAGTTTAGCGGTTTTGTACTGCGCGGAGGAGTTATCATTTGCAAAGTTCGCCTTGGGACAGTTTGGACGTAGTCAAACTAACGTAGCACTCTATCCGGCATATAAGCCTCCTTGATTTCATGACAAGTGATAACACCGTGATATAAGACGACTGGTTGCAACGGACGGGTAGTCTATCGCAAATCACGGTATGGATCCCATATAATCTACACCATATAAAATTTAACATATTGTCATTTAGCATAACGTAGTAAATTAATACCAATTAAGTACAAAATTAGGTCTATATTCACCTCTTCTGTCGTCATATCTTCGAGTGCATGCCGTAGAGCGGCCAATGTGTGAGAACGTTTGGCATCTTCTTTAGTCGGCTTCCATCGGTACATTCTAGGCAGGTTCTCGTCATACCCTTGGCTCAGCTTCGCCCGCTGCAGGGTTGGAAAGTGCTCGTATATCCATGCCTTCACGTTACCGGAAATATATTAGTCCAAAAATAAATAACACAATTTCAATTTATGTAAACAAGTTGACAAAGATATATTTATACATGGAGTAGAGTCTGGCATCCGAAAATTGTCTTTGAACCCACACGGGATGCCGCACCAAGCTCACGGTAAAGGTATGCCAGTATACCGCTTCCCCAAGAAATTTCGTCCACCGTTTCAATGTTGTCCAAATCGATGAGATATTTGGCATTTATGGACGTTCCAGACTTATCGGTAATGCCGACGGCCCCTAAGATGAACTGCATATATCCGCGGGCCACATTATCGCTATTATCAATTTCGGGGGCCGGCTCAGCGAATATCTCCTCCAAATATTTTAGAGGAAGTCCATAGGACTTCTTGAATTCTCGAAGACTAGTAAAACTAGTGGAATCAACTCCCAGACACCCTGATACATGATCCACAATATTGTCGTAATAGTTGATGCTGGAGTCATCAAAAGTATGATTCTGCATGGGACGACCATCAACCCTAAGTCCCAATATATGATGGACGTCATCGAGGGTAATCGTCAACTCCCCATTGGGTAGATGGAAAGTGTTGGTCTTTGGATGCCACCTTTCTACAAATGCTGAAATCAGTGCATTATCCACCGTCGTATATGAGTAGCTAGCCAAATATTGTAGACCGGTGGGACTGATTTTTGCCTTCACATCATCTCCCAATAATGCATACCTCCATGTATTGCATTTTTTGCCATTGTTGATCACCGTCAACAAACGACCACTCTCCTGAAAAGTCAACAATTGGATGAAATTAAACCTCCATGTAAAATAAACTTTGAACTTACAACTATATATAAATTTATCATAACGTAATGTACTTACCGGATTGTTCCATATTTGGTATGCAATATGGTTTTCGATCGACGGTAACATAGAGCAACCGTTTGGACGAGTGTCGACTCGACTATCTGCCTGCTCAGAAGGTCCCGAACCATCAGTAGGCCGGTTTCCGAGAGTTTGTGGAAGACTCTCGACAGGACTATCTGCAGGCTGAGAAGGTCCTGAACCATCAGTAGGCCGATTTGGAACATTTGGCATGTCCTCATCGGAGGAGGAAGAAGAACCGGAAGAACTAGGAGGAGCACGTCTCTTTGTGGCAATCTTCTTCGTCAATGGACGTTTCCTCACTTCAGGGCGTGCCTCGGCCTCGCGGATAGTCACGCCTTGCGAAACTGTGCGTTCCTTACGCATCGACGCAGTAGGGCGTCTTCTCATTTCTTCATCCACAGTGTCCTTTCCAAGGGCATGACTATAAGACAAAAATTAATATATACAGACAAAAATTAATTTATATTTTAACATAATAATTGAATTTTTTTTCAGGACTGTAGCCATTTCTACAGTCCTGTAAGTATACAGGACTGCAGATTTTTTAACAGTCCTAATCTTTTAGGACTGTTGAATTTCCTACAGTCCCATATAGATTTAGGACTGTAGGAAATTCGACAGTCCTATATATATATATAGGACTGTCGAATTTCCTACAGTCCTAAATCTATATGGGACTGTAGGAAATTCTACAGTCCCGCTCGATACTGCTCGACAATGTCGAGCAGTCTCGACATTGTACGCCCTAAAATCATGTTCCAAACGACTTCTATGTCTAAACTACATCCTAGACTCCGCCAAGGACTAGTATGCCCTCATTTGAAAGAAAATAACTCAAAATTTTCAACATGCAAGAGGATTTCTTAAAATTTTTGGACAATTTTTCAAATACAATAGCACAAGGAGAATGATGATTTCTACCTTGGTACTTTCGAGACTTTGGGAGCCATCGACAAGGAGGAGGAGGACAACGGAGATCGGCCGGCGGGAGGGGGTCGGCGGGAGGGGGGAAAGCACCGGTCGGAGGGAGCTAGGTTTCGAGAATGAGAGCAACGGATGTTTTCAAATCCTGGGCTAGCCCCAAGTAAAAACTTGGGCTAGTATGAGTAAAGATTGCTCTATAGTGGGCTAGCCCCAATTCTGGGCTAGCCCCAAGTAAAATTGGCAGTGCCCTTATAAAAAGCCAAAAAGAAGTAAGAAAGCAAGTAAGAATTAGGAAGTAAAAAAAAAGAAAATGGACTTAAGTAACAAGTAAAGAAGAAAATAATAGTAAGAAGAAAAAAAAGGCTCATGATAAAGACACTACAAAATTCACTCGGAGCAGTCCAAATTTTCACCATTGATAATTACAAGTTTACCACTTCCAAAAATTATTCACCGGCTGTCCACTTTCAATTGATTTTTTTTATAATTAGGACTGTCAAAATTTTGCCAGTCCTAACAATTGATAGGACTGTCAAAATTTTTATAGTCCTAAAAATATATGTTGATTTTTTTAGGACTGTCAAAATTTTGACAGTATTTTCAATTGGTAGGACTATCAAAATTTTGATAGTCCTGATGGAATAAATCAATAAAACAATAAAGCAAAATTTTGACAGTGCAGATAAGAGAATTTAAGTCTTTATTGATTCATTCTCAGGGATGTTGCATGGTGTGAATGCGCATTCTTAGAGCAATTTTCTTTTTGTTGTGTGTATCTTACTAAGTTCCTGGAACAAGGTGATGTAATAGATGGAATAAATCAATAAATGAATGCATTACCAAGACCAACCATCTGTTATGGCTCTTGAAACAGAAACCTGACAACAATAAGTTGTTAACCGATTGAAAGCTATTAAAAACATTGTAACAAAGTTGCTGCAACAAATAGATCGGAATAAGAAACTCAGATAAGAAATCCTCACTGGGTGATGATCGAAGATTATCGTTGTCCAAAGAAAAATTCGACCATTTCTGTCGATCTGCTTCCAGAAACCATCAAGTTCGTAAAATATAACTTCTGGAACACTCATTATCATCCTCGTTGTGGATCTCGAATTGAACGAACGAACATTAATTTGTGGATCTACTTTGGCTGATGCTAACTCTCTTTTCATAACAAATATATTTCTAACTCTTATATATATATATATATATATATATATATATATAGAGAGAGAGAGAGAGAGAGAGGGGGGGGGGGGGGGAGGGGGAGGGAGAGGGAGATGCACGAGCCAAACCCTAACAACCATCACTTACTTAATCTGGAGCTCACGAATAAGGTTGGTTACTAATCATTATCTCCAAATTCCTACGAATTAAGAACGATTACAACAGATGATCCACTAAAACAGTCAACTTGCACATTTTCGTGGAGGCCAAATTTTTAGGTAAGTACCCTCCGCATGGAAATGACAATTTTCAAAGGAGCAGCCTATGTGCGAAAATCTAGCATGAGTGCGTGCTCACACAAAAATCTGTGCAGCTCAACGCCGATGCATATGTGAGAAGTGCAAAGTGCGACACTTTGCACCCTCGTCGAAGTCGCTAGGTCCTCTCAAAGGAAACCCCAAAGAAATGAGTGACACAATATAAATGTTTCATTGAGGTCTTGATCATTGTCCTCTAGAAAAACATCCATCATCTCAATCACATGGACTGTTACTCTTTATGTGCATAAGTCGATAATATATATATATATATATATATATATATATATTCTAATACACACCTGATGTTGGAACATGAATGTGGAACTATTTTCTATAGTAAAAATTAAAAAAAACCCAACAATTTGTACATAAATTCATTGTCAAATAATATTGGTTGTATACCAACTGACTTGTGGCTCCACTACTGAGTCACAATCTCACATGTTCCTCATCAAACACTAAAATTCAAAAAAAGATAGAATAAGAAAGCCTAGTCTTTTTCTGTCACCACCTCTTCTCACAAGAGAGCCACCAATGTTTGTAGTCTAAACCACAAACCTTTCAACAAATATTCGTCATCCATCTTTTTTAAATACTGAGAAAACTAATCTTAATTAGTATTTACATAAACACGATCTATTTAAGTCAATCCTAACATGTTCGCTTACGTGTTTCCTACTTCATCAAACTTCCAGATACCTACATGCTGCCTACCAAAACATCAAAAGCCATCTGGCTGGATGTCATATGAACTTCCAAAAGTCGGCTGCCTACCAAAATAAAATACCAAGGTCACCTCACCTGCTTGGACGTCATATGAACGAACTTCCAGCTCTAAGTGCTTTCTGCGTAGTTGGTGCCTCTCAAGAATACATATCAAACTGCCGAAATTCGATCACAAACCAACTAGGGATATGTGATCCCCAACTGCTGTCTATGGTTTAAATACAAAGGAGGCAAGAATTAGCACAAATGGGCAGCTCAAAAATGCATCACTGTTGAACTGAGGTTGAGCAGGGATTCCAATGCACTAGGAGCAAACTTTCTTGCAAAGAGAGAACAGATGGAGGTCGGCTTGGAGTTGTAAGTACAGGCAGTGCCATTGTTCCTAATAGACTGGATGAAAGCCTCCGTTACGCTCGACTGGCCATATGTTGCCGGATGAGCACCTCCTCTAGACCAATCAACCCATGTCACGCTCCGATTTGCATTCGAGGATCCGTGAAACATGTTCAAGTAGGTCGGAATGTAGTGCTCATCAGAATAGCACGAAGGCCTACAGTACTTTCTGAAGAGGGTGTAATACTTGGCGTCGGCAACTATGTTGACGGCCAACTCGCGATTAAGCTCAAACCATTGGGACCCTTTCCTCCACTGGCTAAGCTCAATATCTGGCCGCATGCGGTTGCTGTATCGTCCACGACCACGCCAAGAATCTTCATCATAGGAATCGACAAAGCTGTGGGCTGAGTTTGTCAAGTATTGGTAGACAGTAGGGAAGTTGAATACGGGGATGCAGCTCTCGGAGAGCAGTACAAAGCGCTCGTTGGAGAAATCCAGCAATGCATTTGCCAAGAGACGTTTCTCCGCATCTACTAGAGATATGGTTCCCCATCTAACCTCCTAAGAAAGAGCAAAGAAACATCTAGTTAGAATAAATGCTTAGCAAGGGAGCTTTTAAGTATCAAAAGAAAACCTTCAAATAAATCACAAAGTTTCATTGACACTAGAAAAATCATTTGCTCAGTACAAGAAAAAAAAAAAAAAATTCAAACACAAAAGGATCCTAGTTTGCCTTATCAATCCAAGAATTAAGCCATAACACCTGTCTGCCTTTCTTTTTTACTTTACTTCACCAACACTGGTGGAGGATAGAGTGAGCTGGGGTGTGCTGTAGCCCGGTGTAAAAAAATTTTTATACTAGTTATGTCCACTGGAATAGACTTAGCCTGGGGGAATTTAAATTCCTGGCTCCGCCCTTGTTCACCGTCCGTAAACAGTTAAATACCTTATATCAAAGAAATTTGTTGTACACCGAAATGCTTGTAGGAAACGTAGCCGAGTACTCTGAACTATGTGATTTCAACTCATAAAGATTGATAGCAGTAGTGTCTAAATCATATCTTCTGTGTGATACCATGAGATCTGTAATAGATCTATGTTTAAATTACTGTTCAAGTACAATATCATAAGAAGAAAACTTATTAGAATAGTATGAAGGTTCAACATTGACGAGAATATATTAAAGATGATGCACAATTGACTTGTATTGCTAGAACTAGTTGACAATGTCTTAAACTGAAATACAAGCAAAAGATTCAACAAATAATGAAATCAAAGTATAAGAGAATATATTCCACATGTGAAGAAAGGAAAGAAATTCCGGAATAATACAACGTGAATGATCAGTCCATGTGAGCTGTCGGATACAAAAATTCTCCAAAGAATAATCCATGAAGGCCTAGAAAAGACCATGACCGAATATAAGGCGAGCTTCCAAAAATTATACTATTTTTATTTGCCTAGGAAAACCTACATTTCTTGATGTCTAAAGTTCCGTATAGCACCGACAATTTACTTATAGACCAATGGTTTGCATATAATTTCATATTTAATTTTTTGCTCAACTTCTTCATCACTAGCAACTAGGATATTAATAAGAGCTCTTTGACGCATACTGTGTCTCAACAATTTGACTCTTAAAGTTTGAAATTTGTGCCCCAAGTAGAAATTTCAAATCGACACTGTCGTAACAGTTAGAAATGACTCGAGCACCACAAAAAATTTAACACACATATCCTAAGAACATTTTCCTGAAACTAGCCAAAAGCACAATGGAACTTAGACATAACTTTGAAATCAAGCATAAACATTATACCTCACTAGGGATCTGCCGGCCGTAGAAGGCAGAAGCCTTGGACACGTTGAGCTTGTAATCCGGAAGGGTATGAACGTAAACTGAGAACAACCCCTCGTGGCCCTTGAAGAACCTATCCCATAGTTGCGTAAATGGGAGGGGCCCCCTCGTCATGAACGCGAACGCGACCTTCGGGACCCTCTCGAACGGATACTCTTCCTTCCTCGGCACCATCGACGCCCTCCAGAAGAGCTCGTCATCCGTCATGCTGTGCATCAGATGAGCGGGTGCCAGGAACCTCTCCATGCTCGAACACTCCTTGTCGCAGCTAGCGGTGTACACCCTCCTCGGGAAGAACAGCTCGGAGTGGGTGTTGAAGTAGCGAGTGAAGTGGGCGCTCACGGAAAGGCCTAGGACGATCCCGGCCATGAAGATCGCTATGGTCTTGACGGTCTTGGCTAGACCGAACGACCGTTCCTTCTTTGGAGATGGAGGGAAGTAGTCTTCTTCAGCTACATCGCTCCTAATCTTCGATATAGGCTTCATCTTCAACGAATTACGAGTGATTTTAAACAACACCCAGATGCTTAAATACTTCGATGCCTCTTTACAATCTTAAATTCCTTCTTCTTTTTCCTTAAAAACCCTAAAATTTAAGCTACAGAGATCCGCCAATGCTTCAAAAAGCCAACTTTTCCCTCACAATTAATTGAATTAATGAAAGAACAAAAAAGCCTCGAAATGACTAAAAATCTCTAAAAAATAATTCTAGAAATCCTCGCCGAAGAATCAAGAAACGACTAGACTGACCTCTTGCGGCGGTGATCGAACCGAAGGCCGATTCGATCTCCGAAGAAAAATTGGAGCTCCAGCGGGCGAATTGAGTGGAATTAGGGTTCGATGAAGGAAGCAAACATGGGATTTTGGGGGGATTTTTATACTGGAGCTGTAGAAGGAAGAGGGAAAGAGGAAAGCAAACGCGTAGAGGAAATATCCCGAGTGGATGTCCTACTCTTACTTAATACAGCGTCTTCTCTCGGTCGCGTTGCCTTGGGAAGAGGTTGAACGTCTTCGCATAGACTTCTCGACGGTGTAGGGTTGGAATGTGCGTGTTTTTGCCCTCCAGTTGCTCAAGCTTCGGCTATTAGAGCTTAGATTCCGAATTTTAAACAATTTAGAATTTAAATTCTAACATATTTTTTATTTTTACTTTTTAGATGTCCGACGATACTAACTGAACTTTGTGTACGCTATATTATATGTCATTTAGGTCCACTGTCCAACACCTCCCCCCTTGGTTTGATCCTGAGACCATCCGTCTAGTCAGAGAGGTTATACCTCTTCTCATTGACCACAAGAACCAGTTGACATATTGTCACTACCCAATTCTAGAAATAGGGTATATTTTTTTTTTATTTGATAAATAGTGTATTGTATTTAATTATTTATATTTATATTTAATTAGTGCTTGTCTTATTTTTATTTTGATTGTTTTAGGGTTTTGGCTAGCCTGGACCCATGTCAGACCCTAGTGGACCCATGTCCGACCCAGCCCACACCCTTGTGAGAATTATTTTGGGGCTTAGAATTATTATTTTATTTTTAGGAGGTTAGTTGGTGAGATTTGGAACTAGTTTGAGTGCATTTGGAGACCCGGAACCCAAAACCGAGTGAATAGGGGCGTTTTGGGAATTTGGAAAGTTGTAAATCCCTTTAATAGCATGTGGCCGGCCCCTACCTACCCCCACACCCGATTCCAGCAGCAAGGAGCAGCCCCCCCTCTCCTCTTCATTCCACTTCTTCACTTCTTCTTCTTCTCCACTTCTCCTTTCTTCTTCCTTCCTTCTCCAAGTGAGTTTTCTTCCATTTTTCTTCTTTCTTCTTCATTCCTTCTTCCTTAAGCTAACCCTCACCTTGCATTTTCTCTAACCTAGGTGTGAGAAGCTTAGATCTAGTGTGAGAGCTAGAATTGGTGGCTTGGAGCTTGAGGGAGTTGATTTGGAGGGAATTTGAGACTTTGGCCTTGGGATTCCAACTCCCAAGAGGTAAAACCTAACTTTTCCCTTCCTAATTATTTTTGTGTAGTGTAATTAGTGTTGTAGAACCTTCCTAGACCCTAACCCTACCCGTAGGAGGAAGTTGGAACTCGTTTGGGTGAGTTTAGAGACTTTGACATTAGGTTTTGTGTCGAATTCGGGTGGAATCCGAATTTGGCCCAATTTTGGGTGATGCCCTAGGTTAGATGGACCTAGGTAGACGTTGTCGGGTGTCTAGAGGGTGAGTGCGTGTCTCCGTTTGGACACGGGAAGCCGTGTCGCGGAGAAACGGGCGTTTCGGGCGAAATTGGGGCTTTTCGTCGTCGCCGATTCTAAGTTTGTGTGCGTTTCCGCCACGGGCCTAGAATCGACGTGGGAGCGCATTTTCTAGGATCTAGACATCGTGTAGAGCGCGTGGGTAAATTTTGGGCCGATTCCGAGTTCGTTTGGTGTGCGTTTCAGGAGGTTTTCCGAGCCGCGCACCACGTGTTCGTCGAAATGACCGAACGGCCATTTCGACTTGGTTTCCTCGTTTCGGCTTTGTGCGCGCGTTGGGTTAGTATCGGGGAGTGTGTGCTAGAGTTTTCGGGCTATATTTTATATATTTTAGGGTATTGGTGAGTGTCGGGGTCGTTGGGCGTGCGAGGGGCGTGTTGTTTGTGTGTTGTGTGCATTGTGTGGTGGTTGTGTATATGTGTCTATATATATATAAATATATGTATATATTTATATGTATGTTTGTTTACGTATATATATTTATATATATATGAGTGTATTTATATTATGTACTTGTATATGTATATGTCTATGTGTATATATATATATGTATATGTGTAAGTGTGCTCGTGTGTATATGTATATATATATTTGAATATGTGTGTGTGTGTATATATCTTAGAGTGTGTGTGTATTGATATATATATATATTTTGTGTGTTTATATATATATTTGTAGCTATGTGTATATATATTTATGTGTGTGTGTGTTTTAGTGTGTGAGTGTGCTAGTGTGTGTGTGTTAGAGTGTGTAGTTAAGTGTGTGTATATATATATGTATCTAGTCATATATATATAGATATATATGTATGTATATATATATAGATAGTGATATATATATGTATATATATGGGTGTGTGTGTGTGTGTATGTGTGAGAGGATAGGGGGGGGAGGACAGCTAACAGTGGCTGCAGCTGCTGCTGCACTGCAGCAGCAGCACAGCAGCAGCAGAATCAGCAGCAGCAGTAGCATAGAGGAGCAGCAGCAGTAGCATAGAGGAGCAGCAGCTCCAGCAGCAACAAGAGCAGCAGTAACAGCAGCCAAGAGCAGTAGCAGCAGCATATAGAGCCAGCACAGCTGCAGCAGCAGCTTTTTGGAGCAGCAGTAGCAGCAATGTAGGCAGCAGCAATGCGAGCACAGGCAGCAGCAGCAGCTAGCATTTCGCAGCGAGGGAGAGGGAGATAGCTAGATTAATAGATTAGATATAAGTTATATAGATAGATAGTTACAGAGATAGTTAGATATCTAATTATCTAGATAGATAGATAACTAGCTAGATAGCTAGATAAATAGATAGACTTAATAGATAGTTAGATAGATGGATTAATAGGTAGATAGTTAGATGGTTAGATAGAAATATATAGATAGGTGGTTATATAGATAGTTAGGTAGATAGTTTATAGAAAGATTAGATAGTTAGATGGATATCTAATTAATAGATAGGTAGTTGGATAGATAGGTATATGTATGGATAGATTGATAGATATATTGATAGATAGATAGATATTGATAGATAGATAGCTAGGTATTTAGATAGATAGATAGATACTAGATAGGTAGATAACTAGATTCTTAGATATACCTATCTAAGAGATATAAATATCTATATGCCTAAGTTATATACATATATAGGTGTATAGGTAAGATAATGGGTAAACGGGTAAATGTGTGTGGATATCTATATACATAGGTATATACATACTTAGATGTATATATATATGATAGATATATATATTACCTAGCCTAGATTAATAACTAGGTATATAATTAATAGCTAGGTAGCTAGTTAGAGGGCCTTAGGGCGAAACTTCAATACCTTGAGATACCGAGGTATCTCGATACCTTGAGATATTCAAGGTATTGAGTTTCGAGCGGGGTATTTGAGCATTAGCCTAGGAAATGCTTGGGAATGATTTTTGTATGTTTATATATATATAATTACGCGTGCTAGCATAGGTTTTAGCGGGTTTAGGCGGGGTGCGTGGCCTAGGGCGAGGTATCGGATACCGAGGGTATCCCGGTATCTCGATTAGGCGAGTTTGTGAGTTTAGTGGCTTAATGAGCTCGGTTTGACCTAGAATTTCAGGGGCACCCTAGTTTGACCTAGCTTTGACCATAATTGTCCCCGTTGACCGTAAAAGTCAACGTTTGACCTAGTTTTGACCTAGAGTTGACTTTTTGGACCCCGGGTTGACTTTTTGACCCGAATTTCACCGGTTTGACCCGTTCGACCTAGAATAGCCCTAGAAGCCTGTTTTTAATTATTTTATATCAGTTTAAATGCTTAGAACCCTGTTTAATCCTTGCTTTTCGTATTAGGTCCTTGCGACACCGGTCCGGACCTCGATCCTCATCAGTTGCTCAGGACATCAGGCGAGTACCTACCTCTGATAGTTTCCATTTCATGATAGCGTTTATATCACCTGTTCTAGAACTGTAATACTTGATTCTGACACATTGTTACACGAGCTGGTACTAGTGGATCCCGTCATGAGGTGCTATCCCCCTTACCGTGTTCAGCGGGTACTCTATCACGTGTATTTCATCATGTGCTTCGGGTATTGATTATCATGTGCTATCATGTGCTTCTTGTGCTCTCGCCTTCGTGTGCGCGAGCTATTATCATGTACGTAGCGTGTTGTGGTTGGATCCAATGGTATTAGTGGGGGAGGGGAGTAGTGAGTTGGTTATATGATCAAAGCCAAACAGTATTCATGTGTATGTCGGTTATGCAACTCACGCATAACGGAGTTATCGTAGTGACTTTCATGTGCAACCTAAGCCGATCATATAACGAACTTGTGCTCAAGGCACTTAGCTAGTATTCATGTTTCTCACCTGCAGTTACTTTTCCACTACTTGTATTGTTCTCCAGTTTATATTACAGCTACTTCTTGTGCTCCAGCATATATTTATTTCCTGTGCATCTTGATTACTTTTCTATTGCTCGTCATATACACCTTACCATGCATTTGGAGTTGCTTTCAGAGTTATGTACTTCGCTCCAGTCCTGACTGGGCATATTTTTTCCAGAGGATCCTGAGGACTATTGCCCTACGTTCTACGGGCCTGGTGTTGACGACTGTTGTGACCCCGAGGAGGAGTGCGCCGAGGAGACGCCTATAGCACCCTAGTTAGCTAGGTGGGTTTCCTGGGTTTTTCCAGTGGTTGTATTTTGGATGACTGTACTTATTCTTTTGTTGCTTGAGATATTGTAGCTTTTAGACTTGGACTGTATTATTTTGGATTGCCTTGCTCTCTTGGTTCTGTTTCTTGTTTATATCATATCGTGCTTATATTCTTCCTCTAGTTTTGTGATTGAGATTATTGTCACATATATATTGCGTGGTTGCCCTCCTGTTGGAGAGGATTTTATTCACATATATATTGCGTGGTTGCCCTCCTGTTGGAGAGGATTTTATTCACATATATATATTGCGTGGTTTTGCCCTCATTTTGGAGAGGTCATGCCGGATTTTTCAGTGAGATATAGATAGATATGGTTGACCTAGAACGGACCTTTACAGCGTTCTACCGCCGATTCTGCGGCGTAGGCTGGACGTACCCACGGCTCATGCCCGATTTTCGGGTGCGGGTCGTGACACGTTTTTGGTGGTGGCCCATGCAGGTCTGCTTCTTAGGTTACCTGCAATAGGATATAGGATATAGGCTAAGAGAGAGTGTGCTCAATCACAACTAGGACCCTTCCTGATTTCTTTTGCTATCTTAACTTTCCTGAAATTGTTTTCTTTTGCGATGTTACTGTCCTTCCTTGATGATATCGTATCTTGCACCGTATTGACTTCTTTTGATCTGTGTTCTTCTTGATTCCATTCCAGCACTTGCTTTATTTGATTCCGGTGCTTCCCATAGCTTTGTGTCTGTATCTTTTGCTGTTAGACACCATCTTGTTGCTGAACCTTTAGCTAGACTCTACAAGATCACGACCGGGGGTGGTATCATCCTAGTCCGTGATGTTTGCAGAGACCGGAGAGTTACCTTGGGAGGCCGGGAGTTGAGTGTGTGCCTACTCATAATGCCACTTCCGAGTTACGATGTTGTACTCGGGATGGATTGGTTGAGTACGCATTGTGCTAGTATAGATTGTCGTGGAGGCAGAGTTTTGTTTAGTCCGCCGGGTGAGCCAGAGTTTCAGTTTGCCAGAGAAGCAGCGGAGCAGACCGAGGGAGTCTTCTGCGGAGCCCTGGTGGTAGAGCCGAGGTCGCTACATCCACTGATAGAGGAGTATATGGATGTCTTTCCGGAGGAGTTGCCAGGGTTACCTCCGGACAGAGACGTGGAGTTCTCTATAGACTTGGTGCCAGGCGCGGAGCCGATATCCCAGCACGTCTATAGAGTCAGCAACAGTGAGCTGATAGAGTTAAAGAAGCAGGTGGATGAGCTTCAGGACAAGGGATTTATCAGATCTAGTTCTTCTCCGTGGGGTGCTCCGGTACTTTTTGTGCCGAAGAAGGATGGGTCGATACGGATGTGTATCGACTACAGGGCTCTGAATAACCTCACAATCAAGAACAAGTATCCGCTGCCGCGTATTGATGATCTATTTGACCAGTTGAGCGGAGCGAGGGTGTTTTCCAGGATTGATCTGAGGACAGGCTACCACCAGGTGAAGGTCAGGAAGGAGGATATTCCGAAGACAGCTTTTCGGACCAGATATGGACAGTATGAGTTCTTGGTGATGCCGTTTGGGTTGACTAATGCCCCGGCAGTGTTCATGAATCTGATGAACAAGGTGTTCCATCAGCATCTGGACAGGTTTGTGGTGGTGTTTATAGATGACATCTTGGTGTATTCGAAGACCCCAGAGGAGCACGAGGAGCATCTGAGGATAGTGCTGGAGACTCTCAGGAAGGAGGAGCTTTATGGAAAGCTCTCGAAGTGTGAGTTCTTCCTTGACAAGGTGGAATTCCTTGGTCATGTGGTGACTGGAGAGGGTATCTCGGTGGATCCGAGAAAGATCGTGGCAGTTGAGGCATGGAGTGCTCCGAGTTCAGTAGCCGAGGTCAGGAGTTTCTTGGGACTGGCAGGCTACTACAGGAGATTTGTTCAGGATTTTTCCCGGATTGCAGAGCCGTTGTCCAGGCTGACCCGGAAGGACGTGGAGTTTGTTTGGTCAGAGGAGTGCCAGATCGCCTTTGATGAGCTGAAGAGGAGGTTGACGACAGCTCCAGTGTTGACGTTGCCATCAGGTTCTGGAGGATTCACTATCTATAGTGATGCATCGGGGAAGGGACTGGGTTGTGTATTGCAGCAGAATGGGAGGGTGATTGCCTATGCTTCCAGGCAATTACGTCCTCATGAGAAGAATTACCCTACCCACGATTTGGAGTTGGCAGCGGTCATCTTTGCTCTTAAGTTGTGGAAACACTATTTATACGGAGAGCGTGTGGAGATCTTCACAGACCACAAGAGCTTGAAGTATGTGTTTACCCAAAAAGAGCTGAACATGAGGCAGAGGAGATGGTTGGAGTTGATGAAAGACTTCGACATATCATTGCAGTACCATCCAGGGAAGGCGAACGTAGTTGCGGATGCATTGAGCAGGTATCCGGTAGCTATGTGCCTGACTACAGATCGTTATCTTCTGGCAGATCTAGAGAGCTTGGGCATTGAGGTGATAGTGCCTGGAGTTGAGATGCAGATGTGGGGACTGCAGATTCAGTCAGAGTTGGTAGACCGGATCAGGGCTACACAGTTTGAGGATGAGTCCCTGAGGAGCATCAGGGAGCAGGTTCAGATGGGTTTAGCAGACGACTTCACCATTGCTGATGATGGTTCCTTGCGGCACGGTACCAGGTTGTGTGTGCCGAGTGGGTCGTTGCGCGAGGAGGTTCTCCAGGAGGCGCATCGATCCCAGTACTCTATGCATCCCGGTGCCAACAAGATGTATAGAGATCTGAGACAGCATGTATGGTGGTACGGGATGAAGCGGGAGGTAGCACGCTTCGTATCCCGATGCTTAGTGTGCCAGCAGGTGAAGGCGGAGAGGCAGAGGCCAGGAGGATTACTCCAGCCGTTACCCATTCCGGAGTGGAAATGGGAGCATGTGACCATGGATTTTGTTTCTGGGCTTCCCCGTTCTCCAGGCGGGAAGGATGCGATTTGGGTCATCGTGGACAGGTTGACCAAATCGGCCCACTTCCTACCATTCAAAGTGGGTACGTCTACAGAGAGACTCGCAGAGATGTATGTGCGCCAGATAGTCAGACTGCATGGAGTTCCAGTGAGCATAGTATCAGATCGGGACAGTCGCTTCACTTCGCATTTCTGGAGGAGTCTGCAGGCTAGCTTGGGCACCCAGCTCAAGTTTAGTAGTGCGTATCACCCACAGACAGATGGTCAGTCAGAGAGGACCATTCAGACACTTGAGGACATGCTACGCACCTGTGTTTTGGATTTCAGAGGCTCTTGGGAGGATCACTTGCACTTGGTAGAGTTTGCTTACAACAACAGCTACCAAGCCAGTATCGAGATGTCACCTTTTGAGGCGTTGTATGGACGGAGGTGTCGCACTCCGTTGTCATGGGATGATGTAGGTGAGAGAGCTTTGCTTGGCCCGGAGATGGTGGTTGATGCAGCGGAGAAGGTCAAGCTCATTAGAGATAGACTTCGGGTGGCGCAGGACAGGCAGCGGCATTGGGCCGATAGCCACCGGAGACCTTTGGAGTTCGAGGTATAGCTTAGAATCTAGATTTTGTTTTTGTGTTTGCTTGTGATTGCTTGTTTTAGACTAAGTGCAGAGACCTTGTTTGTGCTAGGTTGGAGATCTGGTGTTCCTGAGGATTTCTCCGACGCGGGGCACTATTCGCTTCGGTGGAGGCGGGAAGCTTAGCCCACGTTTCGTCGGACCCTTCCGTGTTCTTGAGAGGGTCGGCGCCGTGGCGTATAGGCTTGAGTTGCCGCCTACGCTGGAGGGAGTTCATGATGTGTTCCACGTGTCGCAGTTGAGACGGTACGTGGCGGATCCCAGTCACGTATTGGATCACTCGGAGATCGCAGTGGGCCCTACTCTTAGCTATCCAGAGCAGCCGGTGGAGATTCTGGATCGGCGGGAGAAGGTGTTGAGGAACCAGACTATTTCCTTGGTTCGCGTCGCGTGGAGGCATCACTCTCCAGGGGAGTCGACCTGGGAGAGGGAGGATGAAATGCGCGAGCGATACCCCTATCTCTTCGAGCCCTGAGGTATGGTTCTTTCTTTGCATTCCTGTCCTAGTTTCGTCTTTTAATTTCGAGGACGAAATTATTTTAAGGAGGGTAGACTTGTCACTACCCAATTCTAGAAATAGGGTATATTTTTTTTTTATTTGATAAATAGTGTATTGTATTTAATTATTTATATTTATATTTAATTAGTGCTTGTCTTATTTTTATTTTGATTGTTTTAGGGTTTTGGCTAGCCTGGACCCATGTCAGACCCTAGTGGACCCATGTCCGACCCAGCCCACACCCTTGTGAGAATTATTTTGGGGCTTAGAATTATTATTTTATTTTTAGGAGGTTAGTTGGTGAGATTTGGAACTAGTTTGAGTGCATTTGGAGACCCGGAACCCAAAACCGAGTGAATAGGGGCGTTTTGGGAATTTGGAAAGTTGTAAATCCCTTTAATAGCATGTGGCCGGCCCCTACCTACCCCCACACCCGATTCCAGCAGCAAGGAGCAGCCCCCCCTCTCCTCTTCATTCCACTTCTTCACTTCTTCTTCTTCTCCACTTCTCCTTTCTTCTTCCTTCCTTCTCCAAGTGAGTTTTCTTCCATTTTTCTTCTTTCTTCTTCATTCCTTCTTCCTTAAGCTAACCCTCACCTTGCATTTTCTCTAACCTAGGTGTGAGAAGCTTAGATCTAGTGTGAGAGCTAGAATTGGTGGCTTGGAGCTTGAGGGAGTTGATTTGGAGGGAATTTGAGACTTTGGCCTTGGGATTCCAACTCCCAAGAGGTAAAACCTAACTTTTCCCTTCCTAATTATTTTTGTGTAGTGTAATTAGTGTTGTAGAACCTTCCTAGACCCTAACCCTACCCGTAGGAGGAAGTTGGAACTCGTTTGGGTGAGTTTAGAGACTTTGACATTAGGTTTTGTGTCGAATTCGGGTGGAATCCGAATTTGGCCCAATTTTGGGTGATGCCCTAGGTTAGATGGACCTAGGTAGACGTTGTCGGGTGTCTAGAGGGTGAGTGCGTGTCTCCGTTTGGACACGGGAAGCCGTGTCGCGGAGAAACGGGCGTTTCGGGCGAAATTGGGGCTTTTCGTCGTCGCCGATTCTAAGTTTGTGTGCGTTTCCGCCACGGGCCTAGAATCGACGTGGGAGCGCATTTTCTAGGATCTAGACATCGTGTAGAGTGCGTGGGTAAATTTTGGGCCGATTCCGAGTTCGTTTGGTGTGCGTTTCAGGAGGTTTTCCGAGCCGCGCACCACGTGTTCGTCGAAATGACCGAACGGCCATTTCGACTTGGTTTCCTCGTTTCGGCTTTGTGCGCGCGTTGGGTTAGTATCGGGGAGTGTGTGCTAGAGTTTTCGGGCTATATTTTATATATTTTAGGGTATTGGTGAGTGTCGGGGTCGTTGGGCGTGCGAGGGGCGTGTTGTTTGTGTGTTGTGTGCATTGTGTGGTGGTTGTGTATATGTGTCTATATATATATAAATATATGTATATATTTATATGTATGTTTGTTTACGTATATATATTTATATATATATGAGTGTATTTATATTATGTACTTGTATATGTATATGTCTATGTGTATATATATATATGTATATGTGTAAGTGTGCTCGTGTGTATATGTATATATATATTTGAATATGTGTGTGTGTGTATATATCTTAGAGTGTGTGTGTATTGATATATATATATATTTTGTGTGTTTATATATATATTTGTAGCTATGTGTATATATATTTATGTGTGTGTGTGTTTTAGTGTGTGAGTGTGCTAGTGTGTGTGTGTTAGAGTGTGTAGTTAAGTGTGTGTATATATATATGTATCTAGTCATATATATATAGATATATATGTATGTATATATATATAGATAGTGATATATATATGTATATATATGGGTGTGTGTGTGTGTGTATGTGTGAGAGGATAGGGGGGGGAGGACAGCTAACAGTGGCTGCAGCTGCTGCTGCACTGCAGCAGCAGCACAGCAGCAGCAGAATCAGCAGCAGCAGTAGCATAGAGGAGCAGCAGCAGTAGCATAGAGGAGCAGCAGCTCCAGCAGCAACAAGAGCAGCAGTAACAGCAGCCAAGAGCAGTAGCAGCAGCATATAGAGCCAGCACAGCTGCAGCAGCAGCTTTTTGGAGCAGCAGTAGCAGCAATGTAGGCAGCAGCAATGCGAGCACAGGCAGCAGCAGCAGCTAGCATTTCGCAGCGAGGGAGAGGGAGATAGCTAGATTAATAGATTAGATATAAGTTATATAGATAGATAGTTACAGAGATAGTTAGATATCTAATTATCTAGATAGATAGATAACTAGCTAGATAGCTAGATAAATAGATAGACTTAATAGATAGTTAGATAGATGGATTAATAGGTAGATAGTTAGATGGTTAGATAGAAATATATAGATAGGTGGTTATATAGATAGTTAGGTAGATAGTTTATAGAAAGATTAGATAGTTAGATGGATATCTAATTAATAGATAGGTAGTTGGATAGATAGGTATATGTATGGATAGATTGATAGATATATTGATAGATAGATAGATATTGATAGATAGATAGCTAGGTATTTAGATAGATAGATAGATACTAGATAGGTAGATAACTAGATTCTTAGATATACCTATCTAAGAGATATAAATATCTATATGCCTAAGTTATATACATATATAGGTGTATAGGTAAGATAATGGGTAAACGGGTAAATGTGTGTGGATATCTATATACATAGGTATATACATACTTAGATGTATATATATATGATAGATATATATATTACCTAGCCTAGATTAATAACTAGGTATATAATTAATAGCTAGGTAGCTAGTTAGAGGGCCTTAGGGCGAAACTTCAATACCTTGAGATACCGAGGTATCTCGATACCTTGAGATATTCAAGGTATTGAGTTTCGAGCGGGGTATTTGAGCATTAGCCTAGAAAATGCTTGGGAATGATTTTTGTATGTTTATATATATATAATTACGCGTGCTAGCATAGGTTTTAGCGGGTTTAGGCGGGGTGCGTGGCCTAGGGCGAGGTATCGGATACCGAGGGTATCCCGGTATCTCGATTAGGCGAGTTTGTGAGTTTAGTGGCTTAATGAGCTCGGTTTGACCTAGAATTTCAGGGGCACCCTAGTTTGACCTAGCTTTGACCATAATTGTCCCCGTTGACCGTAAAAGTCAACGTTTGACCTAGTTTTGACCTAGAGTTGACTTTTTGGACCCCGGGTTGACTTTTTGACCCGAATTTCACCGGTTTGACCCGTTCGACCTAGAATAGCCCTAGAAGCCTGTTTTTAATTATTTTATATCAGTTTAAATGCTTAGAACCCTGTTTAATCCTTGCTTTTCGTATTAGGTCCTTGCGACACCGGTCCGGACCTCGAT
The DNA here is from genome assembly GCA_036927795.1 of Iris macrosiphon. Taxonomy (NCBI): domain Eukaryota; kingdom Viridiplantae; phylum Streptophyta; class Magnoliopsida; order Asparagales; family Iridaceae; genus Iris; species Iris macrosiphon. The sequence goes on along the minus strand of JAYESA010000016.1, from coordinate 25,509,804 downwards.
CCTCATCAGTTGCTCAGGACATCAGGCGAGTACCTACCTCTGATAGTTTCCATTTCATGATAGCGTTTATATCACCTGTTCTAGAACTGTAATACTTGATTCTGACACATTGTTACACGAGCTGGTACTAGTGGATCCCGTCATGAGGTGCTATCCCCCTTACCGTGTTCAGCGGGTACTCTATCACGTGTATTTCATCATGTGCTTCGGGTATTGATTATCATGTGCTATCATGTGCTTCTTGTGCTCTCGCCTTCGTGTGCGCGAGCTATTATCATGTACGTAGCGTGTTGTGGTTGGATCCAATGGTATTAGTGGGGGAGGGGAGTAGTGAGTTGGTTATATGATCAAAGCCAAACAGTATTCATGTGTATGTCGGTTATGCAACTCACGCATAACGGAGTTATCGTAGTGACTTTCATGTGCAACCTAAGCCGATCATATAACGAACTTGTGCTCAAGGCACTTAGCTAGTATTCATGTTTCTCACCTGCAGTTACTTTTCCACTACTTGTATTGTTCTCCAGTTTATATTACAGCTACTTCTTGTGCTCCAGCATATATTTATTTCCTGTGCATCTTGATTACTTTTCTATTGCTCGTCATATACACCTTACCATGCATTTGGAGTTGCTTTCAGAGTTATGTACTTCGCTCCAGTCCTGACTGGGCATATTTTTTCCAGAGGATCCTGAGGACTATTGCCCTACGTTCTACGGGCCTGGTGTTGACGACTGTTGTGACCCCGAGGAGGAGTGCGCCGAGGAGACGCCTATAGCACCCTAGTTAGCTAGGTGGGTTTCCTGGGTTTTTCCAGTGGTTGTATTTTGGATGACTGTACTTATTCTTTTGTTGCTTGAGATATTGTAGCTTTTAGACTTGGACTGTATTATTTTGGATTGCCTTGCTCTCTTGGTTCTGTTTCTTGTTTATATCATATCGTGCTTATATTCTTCCTCTAGTTTTGTGATTGAGATTATTGTCACATATATATTGCGTGGTTGCCCTCCTGTTGGAGAGGATTTTATTCACATATATATTGCGTGGTTGCCCTCCTGTTGGAGAGGATTTTATTCACATATATATATTGCGTGGTTTTGCCCTCATTTTGGAGAGGTCATGCCGGATTTTTCAGTGAGATATAGATAGATATGGTTGACCTAGAACGGACCTTTACAGCGTTCTACCGCCGATTCTGCGGCGTAGGCTGGACGTACCCACGGCTCATGCCCGATTTTCGGGTGCGGGTCGTGACACATATTCTCTTCTTCTTCTTCTTTTTCCTACCCGAAATCTTCTCCCGCCCCTTAGCCGATGCGGGGCTCGATGTCCGGACCAACTCGGTAATGTCTCATAGCTAAGCTACAACCTAGGGGACATATTGGGCTTGATCACAAGTGAACCAGTTGACATAATCAATTAAAAAAAATTGAACCAAATTTTTTTTTTTAGTTTTATTTTTTCAGTTATATCATGAACATGAATACAATAATAACAACCAACACAATCTAGAAAGAAGAGTATTTTGGAAAAGAAAAAAAAAATTAGGGTCCAAAATTTTCAATTGGACATGTCAAGGCTTAAACTCTAAGCTGATATAAAATCCAAGGTCTAAACGGTAATTAGCCCATTTAGCTTTGATAAACACCGTATGCCAAGGAACGCGATACGTTCACCAATGATAAACAGTCACTAAAGGAGAATTTGGACTGTCAACTAGGAATTAAAATCTCCTAATACTAATATTTTCATAATATTTTGTAATGTAAATATAAATAAAAAATGTATAAAATATTAACATTTATAGTAGTTAATCTCTAATCATATATTATGCATGAGCATAACGCATTCTGGCTGGGTGTGTTCGATTCCACGGAGAAGCATATTGCTTCCAATTAATGATGGAAATTATATTGCTCGGTTATGTCACGCCCCAGTTCCAAATATAAGAAATTGAGCCACGTGACATTGGCCAGCGGGTACACTCCGATGGGTATTCCAATCTAATGGACCCGTTGGAAGGCACCTAAGCTGTAAAGTACAATGATATAACCCAACATTTAAACATAAACAATGTAACTAATCTCATCCACGGACATAAGAATATAAAACACAGAGAGAAAATAAGTCTACTAATGTGCAGAAAGAAAAATAAGTCTGAAAATGTATTATAATACAATACGGATAGAGTCACATGGGGACAAACTCGCTAATACAAGTACTGAATGAGAGAAATCAATAAGATAACTAGGGTCGATATCTGCTAACTTGATAATGATACCAGACCCAAGGTGAAGTCACTACCGGTGATCAAGCGAAGTCCTCGGGAATGATCTCGTCCTCTGCTACAAGTCCTACTCCTAGATATACACCCGGTCCGTACTCCTCCGGGTAGTCCTCCTCGCCAATGCTTGGAAGGGAACCAGGTCCTCAGAGGAACGTAACAAGGTACAAAAACAATATGCCGTAGTAAAATAGAAAGGAAATGTGTGATATGCCGGTGTAATCTAGAATAATCACCTAAGTGAGACACAACTTGAAGACAATGTTCGACACGTGGACTTTCCAAATATAAATTCGTAGCTCCGAGGCACAGAGACACATGGTGCTTACCCGTAGCTCCGAGCACAGAGACACACAGTAAGTAAGTACTTTGACTCCGGATACAGGATCTCTACGTAAATAAGGATATATATATATATATAGTATATATGAAGTAGTCCAAGCGTCTAGTAACTGTCTTTCCCTCCCAATGCGGTCAACGAGTCCGCAGCTTGCTGATCCTGAACCTCTATCTAAACAGTCTCGTCATACTGAAGTAACTAGCAATACTTAAGTAACTAGCACCAATCACTATCCTATAATCATCATAGGTTCCGGTCATGCTGACACTATCAGGATACAGGAAGTCTGGCATGATGACAGTGTCTGAATGTGTCCTAGGATTCCGATGTAACCAAGTAGGTACATAAAGATATCAAAAAACATCTAAATATCGATACTAGACGTTACCGATGAACGTCTGCACCCGGATATGACCCGGACGCTAAGTAACAATTTCGATCCAAAGCGCACACAATGTATAGATAAAATAAATAAGTAAAACTGGAACTGAGTTACAATATGGCAAGGTAACTTGCCTGGATCCGTAGGCTGAAGATGAGGCTTTGGTACAACGTCCAAGTCTGAGGCGTCCAAAGAACCTAGAGAAGTAATTAAAACTAATTAATAATTAACTCCAAGTCTATTTATTATTAAAAATGTGTTATTGAGAACTTAACCTAAATTTTTTTTATAGTACATAACTCACGACTAAGCATACTAACTAGGGTATTGACCAAAGTTGACTAGGGAAGCATTATAATAAATACATAATCATCAAATCGCATAACGTCCTACTAGTATCTATCAAGTGTAGATTTGATCAACTACGAACAATGTTCATCCTCAACCCATCTCATCAATGTAACCATAAACGCAAGTGCATCAATCATAAATTAGTTGTTATTTCTTGATACGCAGAATGATCACATCTTCATCTTTCAATTATACTATCAAGACTACTTAACAGAAATTTATTTGAACAACATCCCCATCAACTCATGCATTTCACACACACACACACACACACATATATCACCCCAAACAATGAATGCTATTATTCTTGGATATAAACTAAACATGCGTATTTAACAAAGTGTTCACAAGTATTGCTCAATGGAACCTATAACCTAACTAGGTTTTTTAACAAATTAGAAGAGTTGCAAAAATAAATTAAGAAGGAGAAGAAGCGAGGAGTGATACCAGAGGGGGCGTTCGGTGGCGGAGGTGTTGTCCTAGCAGCTGCTGTCGTTGGTTGTTGTTGGCCGCGGTGGGGCTGCTGCCGTGAGGTAGTGGCAGTGGTGGTGATATCGTGAGGTGGTGGTGTCGTGAAGTGGTGGTGTAGTGGTGATGTTGTGGTTATGGTGGTGGCAGTGGTGGCTGATGGTGGTGGCAATGGTAGTGGTGTTGGTGGTGGTGATGGCGGCTGTGGTGGTGAGGGTGGTATTCGATGGTGGTGGTGGTGGTGGTGATGGAGACTGTGGTGGTGAGGGTGGTATTCGGTGGTGGTGTTGGCCGGAGTGAGGTGAAGAAGAAGAAGAATAGGAAGGAGATTGTCACGACCCGCACCCGATGTAGGAATGCAAGTCGGGAACAACGCCCAGCCTACACCGCAGCATCGGCGGTAGAACGCTGTCTTGGTCAACTATACTATCTAAACATCTCACAATAATATAAAATCTACCAACAATATCTCAACACAAAACTCAATAACATTCTAAAGCACGAGAAAATATCAAGAAAGTCTAACATAACTATCCATTCAATATACATATAAATAATAGAAATAATATCCAATCTCATACTATATGTCGAAAACAAATCCGATATCAAAATGCTAAAGAGACTAACTATAAAAACTAGTGATCCGGATAAACCTCCCGGCAATCACTTCAGAACTAGTGGGTCCAAGTATGCACCATCTATAAGTCGAAGTCCATAGTATGTCGGACATCAATCTCTCGAATCCTCTGAAAAATATTTTTCAGTCAGGAATGGAGCAAAGTACATCTCTAACAACAGTTCTAATCAATGATAAAAACTATGTAACAGTAAATAGATGTGAATATACAAGATGCCATATACATGTACAAGAGATACTCAATAAAGAAAATATTGAAAATAAATACAAGAATAAACAATATGACAATGAACAAGAATATTAATGACTAAGTGTGTGAGTACTAGCTTTAATATGTGATCGGCTTAGGAACATGATACAAGATTTATGGTCTGGCTAATCATACGTGCGGTGCATGATTAACACTATTCAAGAGCAAGACTTAATACAAGGAGGGTATGATCAAATATCTATATTAAAATACTCTCCAACCCCGACTGGTATAATAGATCCAACCATGGTATGCTATGATACGAGATTCCCCAAGAAGATAGCTAGTCTTCTCGAGAATCAGTGTCTGTACATGTACAAGATAATCAATGAAACAAGGCTTGCACAAGATACACCATATACCAAGGAATAACATCTCATGACGAGATCTGGATATACCAATCCGTGTAACTATCGTGTCAAGAGAACAAGGATATCTACACTAGATACAATGAACATAGAGGATATCATAAATGAGAAACTATCAGAGAACGTACTCGCCTGTGGTCCAGTGAAATAGTCTCACAGATGTCTGATACGGTGCCTCGAAGACCTAGATATGGAATACAACATCAATACAAGGTTTCGAAATAAAAATAAGTTAAACTAGTCAACAACTAGGTCAACAAGTCAATTCTAAGTCAAAAGTCAAACTAGGCCAACTCTAAGTCAAATCGGTCAAACTTGGTCAAACTATGGTCAACTATGTCAAACTACCTATTTCTAGGTTGCATGAGTCTATCTCAATGATGTTAGGTTCATACACTATGAATCTAGGTCATACAAGATAAATTTTAGGATACTAAGATACTGTATCTCAGGATACGCAAACAATAGATAAATATCACATATCTATAATAAAGAATATTAAATATATAAATCCTAATTACAAAAACTAAATGGATACCTTGGTTTCGAACCAACTTGGTATCGTAACACTAAACCTCTATCTTGATACCCAAACCCAATACCTTGGGTATCCTCAATACCTTGGCATTTACCTTGGTATCTCAAGGTAATGTCACTCTAGTATATATATTAACTATCCAACTATAACTATAAACTACCATGCACTTAATATTTATACAATACTATATATTTTATTTTAGTCACCTTAGTATCAATCCATAATTAGTTTATATCTATCCTATTACTATGCCAATACCTACTACCCATACCTTGGTATATCTCAAGGTAATCCAAAACGCTAACATATAACTAATACATATATATAAACCCAACTAATACTAAATATAACTAATACTATATTATATGTATATCCATTCATGGGAACTAACTATAATAAAATATTTCTAACTACTATATATATATCACTACATATATCTAACTAACTACTAACCATAACATATCAAAAACCTTAACTACTCAAACTATATATATCAATCTAATACAACTACTAACTATTCACTAACTACTAATACATATATATATGTACTAGTATCTGGAGGGTTTACTTGGGATTAAGTTCAGTCGGTTTTACCAAATAAATAAAATGGGAGTACATGGGGTCTCAATTGTGAGTGACACAATTATCATGAACGTTGTAGGCTTGGTGTTAGTCTTGGGCCCTTTAATTGGTAAGGCAAAATGGGTTGAGTTTGTGTCCCCAAATCGATGGCAACGACATAGGCACAAGGCATAGGATTTAAGTTAAATTTTATGATTTGAAAGTTGTGCAATTAAAATATAGCACAAAGGAGTGTGTTTGTGAGTGACAGAAATGTCTAGTGCCTAGGTTGGTTCGTTAGGTCACGAGTGCAAAAAATTGTTGAAAAGTAAAGGCTATTGTTGTGCTCCAAATATTGTAGCAACGGTAAGGTGCACCAAGAGTATAAATTGAAGAACCCATCTTCATAACCCTAATTTCTAATCCTTAGCCAACATGAAGGTAAACCAAAACTCTTACCATACCCAGTCTACCTAAAAATTGTTGAGGGAGTTTACATGTTACGTCGCCTTGGGAAGAGGTTGAACATCTTCGCATAAGACTTCTTGATAGTGTAGGGTAGGAATGTGTGTGTTTTTGTCCTCCAGTTTCTTAGCTTCGGCTATTAGAGTTTAGATTCTGAATTTTAAACAAATTAGAATTTATGTTCTAACATATTCAATTAAAAAATTTGGAACCTAAATTTTTATTTTTAGATATATTTTTTCAGTTATATCATGAACATGAATACAATAATAACAACCAATACAATCTAGAAAGAAGATAATAATGGAAAAAATAAAAATAAAAATAAAAATCCAGGGTCCAAACTTTTCAATTGGACATGTCAAGGCTTAAACTTTAAGCTAGTATAAAATCTAAAGTCTAAACGGTAATTAGCCTATTTAGCTTTGATAAACACCGTATGCCAAGGAACGCAGTACGTTCACCAATGATAAATAGTTACCAAAGGAGAATTCGAACTGTAAACTAGGAATTAAAATATCCTAATACTAATATTTTCATAATATTTTGTAATGTAAATATAAATAAAAATGTGTAAAATATTAACATTTCTATTAGCTAATCTCTAATAATATATTATGCATGAGCATAACGCATATATTATGCAAGAGCATAACGCATTCTGACTGGGTGGGTTCGATCCCACGAAAAAGCATATTGCTCCTTCCAATTAATGGTGGAAATTGTATATATATATATATATATATATATATATATATATATATATATATATATATATATATATAATTTAAATAGTATGGATATCAATATATTATTTGGAATAATATTAACTTACTAACATATTTATCCCTAAATTATTATTACTATTTAGTAAGTTAATATTGTACCAAATAATATATTGATATCCATGCTATTTAAATTATATAAATAAATAAATAAATAAATATATATATATATATATATATATATATATATATATATATAAAATTTAAATAGCATGGATATCAATATATTATTTGGTACAATATTAACTTACTAAATAGTAATAATAATTTAGGGATAAATATGCCATTTACTCTAACGTGTTGCGTGAGATAAGTTAGGAGTATATATTTCTATCTTAAACTTAGATATAGAAAAAAAAAGTTTATTTCATATATTTTATTTATGGTTTGGAAATTATTCTATATTTTTTTTCTAAAAGCTGAAGCAAATGAACCATCTCAAACCAGACCCTACGAAGGAATAGAAAAAAAGTAAAAGAAAGAAGAAGAAAAACAAAATACTAATTTATCTATTTTCGCAACCGTAAGGAGAAATGGCGGACGTGCTAGCAAACATAAGTGCGATGTGCTAGCAAAAAGAAGAGCGACATGCTACAAGGACTACTCTCTCTTTCTTGATAATTTTTGCTAAGATAGCATATGGATCTCTCAATGGACATGGTATTATATACATATAATGAAAAAAAAATTATTTTTTGTATTGTATGATTTTTTATTTGTTTCTTTTATGCCAATTTAAAATTTGATTTTGTTGAAGGAATTAGCAGTTGGAACGTTGCTCCGTTCAACTGTGACATTTTTTCATGGTTTTTATGATATTATGATTTTTTTCTTTTATTATGATATTAAGTCCTCTCTCTCTCTCTCTCTCTCTCATCATCGATGAGAGTCGACCTTCAAAATTTCCATTAATGGTAATAATATTCTTTATTCTTCTAATTTCTGTCATTTAATTCATTACACGTATAATCACTAATGCAGTTGAATGATTGAATGAGAAAATAGAAATTAAATTGGCTATACTTAAATTGGTTTATTTGATCGATGTGTTCAATGATGTTTCTCTTCTGTTGCTATTGAAAATAATTTGATGACTAAAGACCAATAAATTTTATTAGTAAAGTAGAACAAAATGTCGATTTTGGTACTTAAAGTACTATAGGTTTCAAATTGCCTTTGATAGATGCATGAAAACATGTCCATGAATCCATGATTATAAATATATATGGAGCTAAGATGAAGTAATGGTGTTCTGAATTGGAAGTAGTCAAGATGAGAGTAAATATATAAAGGATCTCTGGAAGTAATATATCAATAGGAAAAAAGAAAGAAGACACTTGTTAGTTAATACAACCTACTTTTTTTACTATTGTTTAACAAACTCTATCTATTTTTACTATCATTCTATCTAGACTCTTTCTATTCTTTTGGATAAGATTTGGTATCTTGAGATTGGTCGTAGGCTAAGGGAATAAAGGTCTATTATTATAATATTTATTAGTTAAAAATTAAATAGTGTAGTTTCTACTACTTAAACATTATTATGATATTTATTGAGTTGGACTGAGTTTGTGGTTAGTCTGATCTTTTATTTTATTTTATTGAAGTAAAAAAAATTTCTCCGACTTGAACCACATAGTTTAAAACTCAGGATTTAATTTTTTTTTATATTTAATATTTTTATTAATTTGTTGTAATATCAAGAGAAATAGACTATTTTATTATATATTTAAATAGATAACGTTAGTCAATCCAACCTACTTTTTTCGTTTTTTAACAAACTCTATCTATTTTTACTACCATTATATCCCGGCACTTCGTATTTTTTTGATAAGATTTGGTAAGCTAAGATTGGCCATGGGCTAACGGATTTAAATTATATTATTATGATATTTATTAGTTAAAAATTAGATACGGTAGTTTCTTTAATGGATACTAATGGAGCTAGGAATTCTCAGGACTGCAGATTGGTATGCATATCGATCGACAAAATATTAACAGGTTTTAGACGTGATATAAGCCTTCAATGGTGGAAACTAGGTTTCACGAATTATACCTGAAGTGATGAGAAGTAAATAAAGATTTTTAGAACCTCGATTAGTCAGCGACCTCAAGACCTTCTATCGTATTTCTTGGACATCGTGTGGGCGACGATCTTTTAACCTTTTTTTCTCCTTGGCTGACCCTCTTTATCTCCTTACGTGAAAATAAATTTTGAGAAAGCTTCTCACTTGGATGCATATGACAGCCAGATAATAGATGATATATATAGGCTACGACAGGGACCAGGAGGAGAAATTAGGGTTAGGTCTCCTCACGGATCTGGGTATCCAATGTTCAGCCCGAACACATAACCTAGGCCCGTTAACAATAGTTTGGTCCACTAAAAGGGTATTGTTGCACTACCTTCCTAATCTCAAATTATGTTTATGGGCTCCTTATTATATGCATGTTCGTCTTCCCATGTTAAGATATCGAATGTCCGTCGATCAAATTAAGTTACCGACAACTATATTGATCGATATTTTTTATCCTTAAATAGTACCACTCAATTTTATTTGTCATGTCAGATATAATCCACCTGTAGGGTAATGTACTTGCCTGTGGTCCTGAGCAACAAGATTTAACTCGGTGTCCGAGCTGGTGTTGTAGAAGCATGAAAAATATGCTGGATAGCTATACGCAGCATGTTGATGTTGGGCAGCGTAAACAGAGAACCTCAGAGCCATCAAACGTGCAACAGAGCTTTTCCACTGAGCACAGCGTAAAATATAGGCTCAAGGACCATCCGCGTAATACAGTTTGTCCATGATGCTTCAGCGTAAAAAGGGTGCTACATCGCCTTTATGGCGTAAAACTCATCTGCTTTCAATGCAGCATTGAAGTGTACGAGGAACGCTTCGTATTCTTTGAAATGAACCTGTCAGATCATGCAATAAACCTGACGTCTGGACTCCTGACAAAGAGTAATGCACGACTACCCAAGCGATGGCTATAATGATGGCACGGCACTGCAACCCAGGCTGTCATTTACTGCCATTTCCTTGGCGTAGACCGCTTTTACGCATACAAAGGAATACGTCGCCTAGTTTTACACAGGCAGATGTGAGCTGTTTACGCTCCGCAGAAGACAAACAGCCTACCACGTCAAAATCTACTCTTCGTATAGGGCTCGAGGCACGTCTCTGCATTTAATGCGCAGAGCGGAGACAAGTTCTCAAGGCACGTCTCTGCATTTAATGCGCCGAATACTGACAGATGCCCGAGGCACGTCTCTGCATTTTATGCACAGAAGAGTGGCAGGCCTACAAAACATGCTGCGCAGGATAATGGTGGATCTCTGCATTTAATGCAGGAGATTTGATTAAATGTTACCGAACCGTCGTCTAGTGACATTCCCTTTGCGTAAACTGCTCTTACGCATACAAGGGGATACGCTGCCCAGTTTTACACAGGCAGACGTGAGCTTCTTACGCTCCGCAGAAGGCAAACAAACCGCCACGTCAACAGTTACTCTTCGTACAAGATTCGAGGCGCGTATCTGCATTTAATGCGCAGAATGATGGCAAATCTTCAAGACACGCCTCTATATTTAATGCGCAGGATGGGGGCAGATCTCCGCATTTAATGCAAGAGATTTGATTATATCTCTAAGAGCCGTAATTTCGGCTAAAATGTCCACATCATCTTGGCTTCTACGCCTACTCGGCTTCTACTCCTACTCGGCTTCTAGCCTCTATGATCACTCGGCTTCTATGCCTACTCGGCCTCTATGACCACTCGGCTTCTACGTCTACTCGGCTTCTATGCCTACTTGGCTTCTACGCCATGGTGACAGTTATTGGCTTCTACGCCAACCTCTTCTACACAAAGGATAACTACCTACGTGGCTTCTATGCCGTGATCTTCACAGCAGATATACGCGTTGTCCCTTAGTTGGACATGCGTCACATGCTCACTCAAATGGTCATCTATACGCAGGCATTGGTTATTGTAACTGTCGTGTAAAAGGGTGCTGTACTTTCCACTACTCGGTTTCTACACCGACTGAGTGGTCACTGTCACTAAAACTCTATAAATAGAGACCTCTATTGACAGAGGTAAAAGGTCGAAAGATTGGAGGTCGAAAGATTGAAGGTCACAAAAATTGAAGGTCGAACGATCGAAAATTGGTCAAGGAATCTAGTATCAGATCCAAGGTCGACAATTGGGAGGAGAGAAGAAGGAGAGAAAACGATCGAGAGAGAGAGAAGAATCCAGAGCTCAGGCAAAGAGAAGGGATCGACGACTTTGGCATCAGACATCCACCCTCTTTAGCAATCTTCGAAGCTGCTTTCTGTCTTCTACGGCACTTCTTCATCATCGTGTGGTCCAAGGGCCAAAGTGATCGACTGCAGATCAGACTCCTATAGCAATATTTACCCAGATTAAATAAATTGTACTCGATATCCTCATATAGGATTAAATTGTACAATCTTGTTTGTAAACACAGAAGAAGGGCGGGTTTTCGTATAAGACCTCGTTTCCACATATTATCTTTCGTTTATTTTATCAAACAATAAGATGGCGACTATGCTGGGGAAGTCTTTCTCTTCTGACGAGGAAGCAATTTCTCAACACGATGCGGTATCCGTGGGATCCGTGAAGAAGACACTGGTCGTCCAATTCGACCAGTCTGCCTACGAAGACATGCTTCGAACAGGGGGTAGCTCTCACTCTCTCTCGGTCCAAGACAACAGGAAGCTGTGTAAGGTCTGGATGCCCAAGACATACTCTACCATTCCTGTCGACTCTCCGACCTCTCCGATTTCTTCGACCAACGAGGTTGTAGCATTGCTCCCTCTGCGCCTTGCGCGTAAAATTCAGTCGCCTGTCTCTGACAGGGCAGATAAAACTTCTGGCAATGCTCAGTTCTAGTCCAGAAGTATACTCCGTACTCTGCGCATAAAATTCAGTCTCCCGTCCCTGGCGGAAAAGACGAAACTTTGGACAATGCCTCGGCGCTAGTCCAAAAGCCTATACCGCGCTCTACGCGTATAATCCAGTCTCCCGTCCCTGGCAGAATAGACGAAATTTCTGATAATGCCTTAGCGCCAAATCAGAAGTTCCAAACGCGCTCCGTGCGTAAAAATGCATCTGCCTTCCGCGGAAAAGCAGATGATCCCTACAATCTACGCAAGGGAAATCAAGCGGCAGACTACTCAACTTCTCGGCCTTTACGCCAGCAAGGGAACAATCTGCCCGCCCTCCGGATTATGCGAGAGGCTGACGGCCGACTGAGGACATCCTCAGCTTTACGCCAACCAGAGCAGAGCTCCAAATTACGCTAGGAGAAGCCCCTCAGCGTAAAGAAGGCTCAATTTGCGGAAAGACACCCTCCTTGGGGATTATACGCCACCCAGATGGCCAACCTGTTGTATACAGGTGGCACAGGGAAAACTAGGGCTCCCGACATCCGCATGCCCACTGATGTGAACAGAAGGAACAAGTCATCTTCTTCTTCTGTAACTCCTCCTGAACTGCGCAAGTACCTGATCCAGAAATGCAAGGATAGGGGATCTTCCAGTATATCTATTACGCCTCCTAACGAGCACTCTTGTAATATTCATAGGATTATATTTAATTGTTGCTGTTCTGAGGTAAAACGGTCGGTTTTTGACCGGTTGAGCTACTCTCCATCTTTCCAGGAAGAAGAGCCCATACATGCATCGGTGAACATGGCTTCACACATACCTAGATAAAGATCGGGCTCAAGACGCCATCCCTCTAGAGCTCCGAGCCGAAGGAGATTCAACCAGCTCCTTAGGAACACTGAAGCTGGGGTGTTCCGAAATACCCGTTCAAGGTCGCGACAACCGACCTCGTACTCTTTTGATTCCGAAGCTGGGGGTCGCCAGTCTTTCGAATCAGATACTGAAAGTATAGAGTCAACTTCTACAGAGACCTATACTAATCTTTCAATGACACCCAGGGAGATGGGAGTTTATGCCATTGGAGATGAATGCGAGGAAGCTTCCCCATCCGGGAGCGCTGAGCAGCGCATTACTGTACTGGAGACATGTCTAAAAGAAATGCAATCCATGATGGAGAACACTCACCAGATGATGCTGACTCAACACACAGCTGCTATGGCGCAAGCGTCGGTCCCTCCAACTCAGATACGTGTGGGGGTGGACTTACCACCATCCAACGCGATCCAAGAGCCTGCTCTAGATTAGGAGTCAGCAGTTCCTCCGCTTCCTCACTCAGAGAATGTATTACCTCCCGTCGGAGTCGCAATGCAATCGATTCCTTATCACTCCGTGGTCCCGCTACCGGCTGAAGATCCGATGCAGGCAGTACAGGAGTTGAAAGCCCAATTTGATGCCCTGAAGCACAAAGATCAGCTCAAGAAATTGGGAATCAACCAACCTTACCCAGCTATCTGGGAAGAGGTCCCTTTCCCTCCTAGATACAAACCACAGACCATGGCTTTGTTCGAGGAAAAAAGATCACCGAGCCAGTACATGAACTACTTCAGTATAATGACGTTGTTATTACAAGGGAACGACGCCCTCCTCATTCGGGTGTTCAAAGGCTGTCTCCCGGGGGTAGCTTATCAGTGGTACCGAAGTCTGGCGGACAACTGCATTACTTCCTTTGAAGACTTCAAGCGTTATTCTTCACGCGATTCTACGAGGGAGGGATGGACATGTCTATGTCCTCTCTCATCGAAGTCAAGCAGAAGAAAAAAGAGAATGTTCGTTCTTTCGTCGAACGTTTTCGTCAAGCCACTTTGTAAATGCCTCAAGGAGTTCCAGACTCAGCATTGATGGACATCTGCAGAAAGAACCTTCTTCCCGTGATCTCGGTGTTCACAGGACCATATCAGTTCCATGATTGGCCCTTGTTCATTATCTCAGCAGTAGCCACGGAGGACAATAGTCAGAAGGCGCGCTATAATGGCATCATGATCTCGGCCTCTGATAAAGGCAAGAGATCATCCTCCAACATCGACCATCCTCGTGGTACTAAGGGTAAAGAAGCTCTGGCGATCAACACGTCCAGGCAAAAGACTGCGTCTACCACGCAGACGAAACCTGGGACTTTCAGGCCCGTTGAAGTATACTCTTTCGACGATGACGATATTCCGAGCATATTCGAATATCTCGTCAAAAGCGGCAAGATTACCCTTCCTGAGGTGAGACGGCCCAATGAGGCTGGCAGTACCAACAACCCCAAGTACTGCATCTTCCATAGGTACATACACCACCCCACAAAGGCGTGTTATATACTGAAAAGGAAGATCCAGGAGCTGATCGATGCTAAGGCCATCACTCTGCGCAACAGCGAGAAGACGGTCACAGCCAACATGATCTCTCTGCAATTTGGCAATCTGCCTCCCAAAGAAGTCCCGGATGGTGTTACACCTATTTCCCGGACGACGATGAACATCGTTAATCTCCCTCCATCTAGAGGTCAAAATCATGACCTGGTACCACTAACTACCCAGCGAGGCGAGATTATGTGGGTTCATCCAGATTTGGTGCCCGGGATCAAAAAAGAGACTCAAGCTGCTAAGGCTAAGTCTAAGTCTAAGAAGAACTCGAAGCGCAAACCATGTCACATGGTTGCGGCAGACTCGGCGTCAGAAGACGAGGTCTTGGCTACTGGAACCCGTTCAGGAAAGGCTTACCTCAAGGACCACGGAGCAAGTCAGGAAGATGCACCGGCAGACGCTTCAACCGCCAAGCCGTCAGAACCAGAACCCGCCGTACCAGGGGCCGGTCCTTCGAGACCAACTTCAACGGACAAAGGGAAGCAAAAGGAAGTACGTTTCGATAAACCTGTGAAAAACATTCAAAACAAAGGTTTAGAGAAGCCGTACAACTTCGACATCCTGGCCCAACTGGCTAATAAACTAGCCAGGTTGTCTATCTTCGAACTACTCAGGCTCTCTCAAGACACTCGTCATGCCCTGAGTGAAGCATTGATGCAGGCGGATGCATACTTGACCCAGCTCAAGTTCCTTGACGAAGAACCCGTGGCATGTCCTCAATGCCACAGTGTGATGGAGGTGGTCCCGAATATCACTTTCACTCAAGATGACATGCTGTTAAAACATAACAGGCATGACAGACCCCTCTATTACACCGGGTATGTCGGTTCCATAGAGGTCGACCGGATTCACATAGATCCGAGATCATCAATCAGTATCATTCCTCATAGTCTGCTCAGACCGCTGAGGATTCCTACCAGCGAATTGGCCTACACCACCACTACGATCGTGGGTTTCAACGCCAGAAAAAACAAGCCGTTGGGAAAGATTCGTCTGAGGATCCAGATTGGCAACCTTAGATCAGTGGCCACATGTTATGTCATTGATTCAGAGGTATCCTACAATATTCTGTGGGGCAGACCTTGGATCCACGACCACAACATCGTTCCTTCAACTCTACATCAATGCTTTAAATATGTAGACGCCCAAGGAATAGTACAAACGGAGTTTGCTGACCTGAACCCATTTAGAGGAGTAGAATCCTACTACTACGATGCCGTGTTGTACTCTCAAGACTACACGAAAGAGGTGTCAGCCGAAGCAGAGAAGGAATCCCACCGGGAGCTAGAAGAACCCTCTGCCAAACAACCGCTGTCAATCAAGGTGAAAGGACGGACTACTCGTCCAAAAGCTATAGAGCCTATGGCGATCCACCTGAACAAAACTAGGTCAGGAAAAGGGGGTGATCCTCTAGTGATCACTTTGAACCAGAAGCCTCCATCCTTGGTCATCAACCTTCGGCGCAGCAGGCAGCCGATTGATGTAAATGCAACCGGAAACAAAGTTTCAGATGATAATAAATATCCTCTTTTTTAGTATATTGACGCTCAAATTCCGAACCAGGAATCCTCTCCCCATGACGATATAGAACCTATAGCACAAAAATTCTTGGGAGCTATAGATTCCTATCATCCGTATGTGTGGGAAGTGGCATCATCATCCAATGTCACCTCGACATATGGACCACATGAGGAGTCTATCTTTATTGTCCCGCCTACTTGCAACAGTCAGCGTTCAATAGTCTTCGGCCGCATACGTAATAGACCGACTGTACAAGAGGATTCTTCCGACGACAACGTTGGTAAAATGCAGGTTCACAGATACAGCCCGCAAGCTCTGAAGATCATGCAAAGTATGGGTTATGACTTGAAGCTGGAACCAGGTCTCAACTACGGGAAAGGCAGACGAATGCCGCTGCACGACGATCCCTACTATCAACGAACTCGTTTCGGGTTAGGGTATACCACCTCCCTTGCAGCTCCTGAGTCGAACGAGGATATCTTTTCCTCTTCTCAAAACGGCTCAGCGCCCTCCGACTCATCTAATGCTCTCGAACAAACATTATCAGTAAATATGGTAGTGACAGATTCCTTCGAAGCAGACGAACAAGAATCTGAACTGTTTGAGAATGACGCTTGGGCTCAGCAAATGGATACACAATGGGAGTTCCGCTTCGAGCAGAGAGAACCTCCCACTGAAGATAAAGTTATCCAGATTGACGTTGGGGATGAACTGTCGCCAAAGCCGATATTTATCAGTAATAATCTTTCCGAAGCAGAAAAGGAAAAAGTTATCCAGCTGATAAAAGAATATATCGACGTCTTTGCGTAGAATTATGAGGACATGCCAGGCCTTGATCCAAAGGTCGCTACTCATAAGCTTAATATATTGCCCGATTCAAAGCCTGTGAAGCAGCACCAACGCCGGTTCCGCCCGGATATGATGGACGCCATCGAAGCTGAAGTCAAGAAGTTGATAGCCTGCGGCTTCATCCGAAAAGAACAACATCCCGACTGGGTCGCCAATGTTGTCCCGGTCATAAAAAAAATAGAAAAGTACGTGTCTGCATCGATTACCGAGATCTGAATGCGGCCTGCCCCAAGGATGAGTTTCCTCTTTCCATCACAGACGTCATGATTGACAATACATGCAGTTTTGAACGTATGTCTTTCATGGACGAATTTTCAGGATACAACCAAATCAAGATGCATCCTGAGGACGAGAAGCATACAGCCTTCCGGATACTGTTGGGGGTATATTGCTATACGATTATGCCCTTCGAATTGAAGAATGCCGGGGCTACGTACCAACGGGCTATGAGTAACATATTCTATAAGCATTTACGCAAGACAGTGGAGTATTACGTGGACGATGTAGCTAGTGACAAAAGCCGCCTCAAGGATAATCATGTCCAAGACTTGAAGACAGTATTTGAATTGATGCGCCAACATTAACTCAAAATGAATCCTACAAAGTCCTTTCTGGGGGTATCTAGTGGCAAATTCTTGGGGTTTGTCATTACCGCCAAAGGCATTCAAGTGGACCTTGATAAAGTTAAGGCCATCTTAGAAATGCGACCGCCCCGTAATCTGAGAGAACTCAAGGGATTTCAAGGTCGTCTGGCTTATATCCGGAGATTCATATCCAACCTCTCTGGGAGATGTCAGCCCTTTTTCCGTCTCATGAAGGAAGGTGTATCCTTCGTATGGGACAAAGCCTGTCAGCAAGCGTTCGGTGATATCAAATGCTACCTCACTAGCCCGCCAGTTCTGGTGCCTCCAGTCATAGGAAGACCATTCGTGCTGTATGTTCGTGCGATGGATCATTCTCTGGGAGCTCTTCTCGCACAAAAGAACAATATGGGCCATGAGCAGGCTATCTACTACCTCAGCAGGATGATGGTCGGAGCCGAACACCGGTACAACCCAGTGGAGAAAGAATGCTTGGCACTGATGTTCGCTATCCAGAAAATGCGGCACTGTGTCACAGGCCAAACCATTCACATCATCTCCAGGGTTAATCCCCTTCGGGTACTGATGATCAAGCCAAGCATTCTTAATTCCCGACTTGTGACTTGGGCGATGTTATTAACAACGTATGACATGGTGTACGTCCCTCAGAAGTCCGTCAAAGGCCAAGCATTGGCTGATTTCCTAGTTGCTCATCCGATCCCGGAGGCCTCCAAGCTGTACGAGGATATTCCCGACGAAGTTGTAGAGTGTAATTCCGTAATGGAAGGTGATGCATGGCAACTATTCTTCGATGGTGCCTCCAGAATTGGTCCCAGGGGAAACGTGGTTTCGGGAGTAGGGATTATCCTGGTTACTCCTGATAAGCTCGTCATCTACCGAGCATATTCTCTTAGCGAGCACTGTTCTAACAATGTGGCAGAGTATAACGCTCTACTAATCGGGCTCCAAGTCGCTAAAGAATTGGGCGTCGAATCTCTGGAAGCTTTCGGTGACTCTCTGCTGATCGTCAATCAAGTCAGAGGAATATACGAAGTCCGGAATCCAGACCTTATCCCTTATCACCGAGCAACGGTCGAGATAGCCATGACATTCAAAGGATTCTTCCTGGAACATGTGCCCCGATCTCAGAATCTGGAAGCTGATGTCCTAGCCAGTCTAGCTGCAGATTTAGTTATTCCTATAAGAAGGCAGAATTCGGTAATCCTTCTTAGCAGAGATTTATTCTGTGTGAAAAATAACTTTCACATAGAATGCAGCTACGCTGTGAACACAGATCCTCCCAGGAGAGACTGGAGAAGTCCCTTTATAGATTTTGTGGCATACAGAATCTTGCCAGAGGACCCTAAAGAAGAAGTATCCGT
The DNA here is from genome assembly GCA_036927795.1 of Iris macrosiphon. Lineage (NCBI taxonomy): Eukaryota > Viridiplantae > Streptophyta > Magnoliopsida > Asparagales > Iridaceae > Iris > Iris macrosiphon. Next base: position 25,490,724 of record JAYESA010000016.1, on the reverse strand, counting down.
CAAAAGACGATCATTGTGCTTCTATTTTGAAGCATCCTCACACTGTCTATATCGCCGAACCTACGACGGACTGCTATTGAGATGTCTCTCAGATGATGAGGCACAGCGGATCATCCGTGAAGCTCATGATGACGTATGTAGAGCGCATCAATCCGGTCCTAAGCTACAGGATCGCATCAGGAGAATGGGTTATTACTGGCCTACTATAATCACAGATGCAATAAAGTATGCAAGACAGTGCAGATCCTGTCAGGTCCATGCAGACTTTATCCATCAAACTCCTGAACATCTATATCCCACGGTTGCGTTCTGGCCTTTCGAAGCATGGGGTATGGATATCATTGGTCCTATTCACCCGTCTTCTTTCAGAGGTCACCGGTTCATACTGGCTATCACGGATTATTTCTCCAAATGGGCAGAGGCGATCTCTCTTGCTGAGGTGAAGGCATCTAATGTGATCAGCTTCATCAAGCATCATGTCATTTATCGCTTTGGGATACCCCGAAGGATAATTCATGACAATGGACCTCAGTTCATCAGCCAAGCATTTTACCGATTTTGCGATAAAAATCGAATACAAAATGTGGCCTCTACGGCATATAATCCTGCTGCTAATGGTTTGGCGGAAGCTTTCAACAAAACCATTATCAAGCTCATGAAAAAGTTTGTCTCTTCGAACAAGAGGGATTGGAATGAGAAGCTGGGAGAATGTCTCTGGGCATACCGCACAACGGTACGAGCACCGACGGGTTGTACCCCATTCTCATTAGTTTACGGGAGCGAAGCAGTTCTCCCCATCGAAATCCAGATTCCGTCACTCAGGATAGCCGTGGCTAATGAGCTGACTCAAGAAAAGAACGACCTTTTAAGGCTTCAAGAGCTAGAAGGATTAGACGAGAAAAGCCTCTAAGCTCAACAGCGCATCGCGTTCTACCAAGCACGCATTTCCAGAGCTTTTAATCAAAAAGTAAAGGAAAGAGTGTTCAAAGTTAGTGAGCTAGTCTTAGCTATGAGAAGGCCGATGATTCTTACTCACAAGAGTAAGGGCAAATTCTAGCCCAAATGGGAAGGCCCTTATGTGATCGAGACGACGTTCTCAAACGGCACTTACAGGTTGGCCAAGCCTAATGGAGACCTGTTAATGGCTCCTATCAATGGCAAATTCCTGAAAAGGTACTATGCTTAACCTACTTTGCTCAAGTGGAATATGGCAAAAATCTCATTCTGACAAAACTACTTCCAAAACGAAACTAGTTGGATCGTATTCTATCATGTTCATATAACCTCTGAATAGATATATTCTGCTAAAACTTACCGAGAGTATATCACGTCCATATTACCTCTGATATCACTTTTACCCAAACCTGTCATTTATATTCCAAAATGATGGGTCCACAAAGTCAGATGAAAGCCTCTTTATTATTCCCCAAAAAGAGCGAAAGTACATTGAAAAGCAAAAAAGTACATCATTTGGGGGGAGCGGTCAGGTCGCGAATCTGCTGCGCCAGAGCAACCATTCTCTCATCCCGGGAGTTCAAGACATCGGCACGAGCCCGTTCCAACCTTGTCGCATCGTTGTTCAAAGCAACTATCTCAGACCGAGCCTGCACAAAATCAGCATGGATAACACCCACATGCGTCAGATTCTGTTGAACAGTCGCCCGTCGCCCATTGCTCCTTTAGCACATCTCGGGCCACCGACAAAGAGAGAGAGCCTTCGCCTCTACTCGAACGAGCTCATCCTTCAATATGCAGGCCTTCGCTGCCACTTCCTCATATTCGGCTTCGTACTGGGTCAACTCGGGAACGACATACTCCAATTGGACACGTTCTTCGTCCATCTTCCACTGCTGAGCCTCGATGGACTTATTCAGAGATGCCTTCTGTTCAGCAAGCTGCGCAGTCAGGGAGTCGTACCTAGCTTGAACGAGACCGTCGATGTTGCCTCGAGCTAGCTGCAAGTATTCGTTAATGGGTTGCTCTAAACCATTAACTATCTCCTCCAGCGCGTCAGCTACCCCAGTGTCGTTGAATTCTCGGATCGGCACTATAGAGGCCCGGAAGGACCTCCTCAGTGACGCAAAGCCCAAATTCTTCTCCAACACCATTGATATTAACATTTTCAAGGTGGTGTAGAAGATACCAGTGTACTGCGCGGTCAGCGCAGCTAGATCCGAATGGACGCTGGGAGTGGCCGCGATAGTGGCGAGTCCCCCTCCAAGAACAATCACAAACGATGTTGCCACGGCCGTTGCTTCAACAGGAGGTGCGACAAAAGAAGAAGCACCAACACCGGACGAAGTGACCGGCGTACTCAAAGGAGGTATTGTCGCAACGACAAGCTCGTCCTCCTCTTGAGATATCAGAATGTCTTCGACAGGCGAGCCGGCACCCGAAGATGTTTTCTCTTCAAAATCAGGCACCTCCGTGTCGCCACCAGGACCTGACACAGAGCCAAAGGGCGCATCTACACTGCCCTCCCCGAAGATGTCTTCCCCTGAAAAGAAGACAAAAGGAAGTTAATATCAGCATAATATTAGTTTTCCTAAAAGAAGAGGCATAAAATACGACATTTACCCATGGCCAATGGTGTATATGTCACATCCGCGGCCAGTACAGCTAAATCATTTCTTAGTGATGCTAGACAAGCTGTCATACCTGGAGAAGGGGGTGCTCTAACGAACATCGGCAAGTACTCTTCCGAATCTTCGCCGAGATCCCCTCGAGGTTCACCAGGTGGGATCTCGCTGGATGCACCTACAGACACGGCAGGGGTCTCTCCCGATGCTGATCCGGATAAAGATATCCTTATTCGGCTCGGCCCCGAAGGCGATCTCGTTCCACTACCGGAAGCGGTAGCAGCGACAGCAGGAATTCTCCGGCACCGCCAGCCGGGACTGTCGAGGTTCCCTCTCTAAAAGGCGAGAAACCTCCAATCAAAGAATTATCCCCGACATGGGGAGATGCAGGCTCATTTCAAGGAGCCTCAATACTAGGAATTCGGAGAGGACGAGTAACCGTCTTCTTCTTCCTCTTACGAGGGGAAGTCTCCTTCGGAGTAGGAGCCCTTCGCTTCCTAGAGATTACCAAAGGCCCTGCAGGCAGAGGTACTTTACCCCTCGATACCGCCAACAGAGGCTCATCTGGATTGATGGACTCCTCACCCTCGTCAGAAGAAACCGAGGGGACTTCGACTCTTCCCCCAGACTTGGAAGAGGGTACCCTAAAACTTTCATGCATATCAAAATTGCGATGGAAGGTGTTGGTTGCCACATAGAACTGGGCATACGAGTGGAGAATGCGCAGCTCCGTGGAGAGTGAAATGACGGGCACGGTAAAAGTTGCCTCAGTGCAACCCATGATGAAATATCGCCATCCTCTGGCTCCATCAATGAGTCTACCCCTGGACCTGAAGCTGGTGACGGCATTGTCCACGTGCAACTGGTCGTACCCGAATTGCCTGGCAAACCGACTAGGCAAGTAGGGCTCGAAGAAGCAATGGTCTTCACTCCTGTACAGTAGATGGGAAGGTCTAATACAAACCAACCAATTAAAAGACTCGGGAGAAAGAAATGTCTTCCCGTCGCCTACGTCCTGAAGTCTGATCCCCTGTTGATTGAGATGTACGGGGGGGGGGCAGTGCAGAAGAGCTTCCAGCTGTGACTGAGGTTCAGAGCCCGCCGACAGTCTATAACTGTGGTCACATTCCAGGAGGAATTCTGGTAGTTCAACAAGAAACTAGCCCCCGAGCTACTGCCAGAGCCAGGAGACATAATCCTGGGGTTATGAAGAATTAACCATCCCATCAGATACATGTATGGTAATTCTACCCTGGGAAAGCTATCACGCCGAGTTTCATCAGCAAGCAGCCCGTCAGCCATGGCCCTCAGGCCAGCTTGTATGTGGCACACCATGGCAGGGAGCAAGCCTAGCCTTGCCCCGAACACCAGACGCACTGCAGGCCATAGCGTGTTGCGGTGAATATGGTCCGCAGATGCGATGCCAGGTACCACCAGTCGGAGCAGCCATATGGAGAGGAAGCCAGCCAGTTGAGCTTCCTTGGACAGAGGCCTGCGGTAACGCCTCAAATAACTATAGGCCTTGGTGCCTACATGATACTTTCCTATCCCTTCGTCGAGGATCCAGTTCGGAGCCCCAGCGTCTTCCATGAGATCGTCAACTACCTGAGCATTAAGCACGCTCAGAGGATTCAAAGGCTGATCCTTGCCTTCCAATACCTTCTCCGGCTTAGCAGTCCTGGACCGGTGAAAGAAGAGGTAGGACGTCCATTTACTAATGTGAGCCAAATCTGAGGGCACACCATAAAAAGTAGAGCAAGCGAGGTAGTGGCACATCAACTCCTGGTACACTTCCACTACCCGAGGGTCTGAATCCCCCAACTCCCGGTTCATGGGAACATACTCTTCATATGGAGATCCCCCATCGGCAGTCTCGAGATCTCTTCCATCTCGTGGAGGGCCAATCCCAACTCCCCCAATGGAGTGGCAAAAGTCTCGGTGAGCGAGATATATCGCTCCATCAATGCCAGAAATAGGTTGGGGTTGAGAGGCAACCCAACACTGGTGGCACTCACAGCTGCAAACAGATCAATGCTCTCCAACTCGATCTGAAAATGCTTCAGGGCCCAATCAGCTAAGCGAGCCCATCGAAGATTTATGGGGGTGATCCACCCGCCTGTCCGAGGGTTCACCTTAGGGTATACTCCCCCGCGCCCCATGAAATCATTGCAGAAAGTCGGTAATTGGACCGGCTGGATCACTAAACTGTCTTCACTAGGGACACTGTCCGGGTACAGTCCCCTGAATATCGTTACATTGCCGGTAGGGCGGTTGACAAACGATCCCTGGTCCGCTCCTTTCAGATGAAATATCTTCCCCGGCCTGCCGTGAAGATCTGGAGTCAGCGTCCACGACATCCTCCTGGGATGTGTAGCATGGAAGAATGTCGAGATGGGATAGTCTCTCGGCATCTTGGGCAGATACAAAACCAAGCTCCCGACAGGGAAGAGCCAGAGTTCTTTCTTGGGCTTCGTCTGGGACTGCTTGTCAATCATGTCCCCGAAGAGGAAAGCCAGCTTTATGTATTGGTCCCCATCTATGTACGTCAGGGGCTCTCCGTTGATCATGTTCAGCAGCGTTCGCTCGCCCTAAGCCGATATCAAAATTTCCCTTCCTTCAGGATACTGGGGCCCGGAGATAGGAAATGTCACGTGCGACAGATCCTCCAGATAGTTGGAGTACAGCATCCCGACGACAGAACCCATCACATCGGCTAGCGGGGACGCATGCAAGTTAACTGCAAGAGTGCAAGAAAAACACATCAGTTCCTATAACTTGAGCTTTATGCCAAGACTGCAAAAAAAAACTTGAGCTTTTACGCTGGAATCCCATTCCAAGGCGTAAAATTCAAGACTGGCAGTATACGCAAAGTTTTTGACAGTATGTGTTTTACGCCAGACTGCCAAAATTTGAGTTATTACGCCGAAATTTCCATCCCTGCATAACACTCAAATTATATAGTATACGCCAACTTTCGACAATCAAAACTTTTACGCCAGACTGCGAAAATATGGAGTTTTTGCGCTGACTGTAAACACCCTAAATTTCAGAAATAAGATTTATATAATTTTCCGTATTTTTGGTATTTTTTCTGAAATTTATCACTGAGGTTTGTGGGTTAAATAATTTTAAAGTGTGACTAATTAGAGTTAAAATATTCTGGAAATAGAAATTTATTGGGTAAAATAGAAAACCGGACGCATGGCATTTTTCGGTGTATTTATTGGACTCCGGAGCAACGTATCGAGGACCTTTAGCTATTTGGATTGTGAACCAGACCCAAATTCGAACCAACCCAGACCAAACCCGACCCGCTGTAAACCCTAGGCGGCCGCCAACACTGTAGCAGCCTATAAAACCCTTCTCGTTTTCTGTGCTAAACCATCTGAACCCTAGCCGCTCATCCCCATCGCCGTCCATCTCCCCTCAGGACTCGACCCACCCCGGATCTGCCCTAGCCGGAGCTTGCCAGCGCTCCTCCCTGCCCTTTCCGCTGTACCGCGGAGAACCCCGACCGGCCCGCGTTTCTCCCCGACCGGCCGAGGAGAATCCCGACCGTCGACTGGCCGAGCACTGCTCCGGCCAGCGCGAGCCTGACTGGGCAGCACAGTCTAGGACACCGACCAGGACAGAGCAGCCGAGACGACCCTCGGTGCGGCAGCCGATCGGTGCATTCGGCCGTGCCCTCCACCAGGCCGACCTCGACACCCTGTGTTCGACCGCACAGTCAGGACTCCCCCAGCCCCGTTTCATCCAGACGCCGTCGCAGCCCTGACCTCGGACACGGCAATCGCAGACCCAACAACTTGATACGCTGGACACGGAATTGACGAGCAGGACGCGTGAGAATCAGCTATCGTGGAGGCCTGTTCAGGTATCGTTTTCTCTCAACTCACGACTCCGTTTTTAATTCGGTCAATTGCTATGCGTAGACTGTATAACCCTCTCGGTGCCCGTGCAAATCGCCCGGTGCATCGCGTCCTGTAGTGATCGTACACCGCGATCCAAAACAGGAAGAAGCAACGCCCTGTTTCACCTCGGAACTGAGTCCGTCCCGCCAATCGGGATGACTTGGTCGCACGCGGTCTTTACCAAACTGTGCGCGACGTTGATACGGTCGTGTAGGATTTCGCAGAAGTCGATTCGGAGGTGCGGGCACCCCGGAATCAACGCGTATCCGCCGACGACACTCCGTATCCGTCCTTTCTGAAACATGCTGTAACTTCGTGTACACACGTCGGATCGAGACAAAACTTGCGCCATCGGATCCGTAGTAATACGCTGGTCCTGTGAGCCAAGTTTGGTTCGATTCTGAGGACGTTGACAAAATCACGTATCGTGGGCCCCACAGGCTCCACTTGACGGGTGATTTTGTGATCGGCTCATCGGAATCTAATTCTGGAAGTTCCGTTGGGTTTGTATCATCGTTCCTGACTTGTAGACACTGAGTTGGAGTAATTTGGAGACCTTTGACCCTGACACGCTTTTCGGTGCAAAGTGGGCCCACAGGTGGAACCCGCTTTGGCCCGGAAATGACCTTTTTGCCCCTGTGTCCAAATTGGACGTAAGGACAGGCATTTCCAGCTATTTGGCATCCTCTGAGACTGTTGGTGATATTTATTACAGCTTTTGGAGTAGTTTCCACCGGATCCACAGATACCAGGACAGTTGTTGATATTCGGACATCAGGCAAGTGTACCTTGCCAATCTATGCAGCTTAGTTATTTATTTTCCTTGCTATATATATATTGCTGTGCATGCTCAACCTAGGACCGTGTGACGTACTTAGCGTCCAATTATCAGTCGGGTGCCGACACTGTACGCAGTGTTGGGTACGGTCATCTAGAGATGGACATTCGTGACACTTTATTCTCGTACTTGTCTTATCAAGTACCATATGACCCAGGACACTGGACACCATTCATGAGACAGGATTTTCTCGAGATATTCGTGGTGATTCTGTATAGGATACAGGACATGGACATTATATTATTAGATACTATATGACTGGTTGCATTAGCTATGATCGCGCTTGACATGGGCATGAGACGTTGTGGTCATGATATGCGTGGTTACATTGGGTGGGGAGAGACACACAGGCTACAGGCTGTATTTATGTATATCTTCTATTATTGAGAGGTCGTAGGCTTTCGTAGCAGAGCCTGACCCACTACCGGTTATTACCGCTACCGGCTCCCCGACACAGAGCTTGTAGTGGCTCAGCCTGAGACTAGTGATGCTCTTACTTGCATTTACACTTAGATGGTTACATACTTACCCCATTGTTCATTTAGTTATTTATTTGCTGCACTGCTTATCTGTATTTATTGGCATGTTCTTTCTTGTACCTTGCTATGTCCCCTGAGGACCTGGATCCGGATTTTGTTCCCCAGATTTTGCAGACGTGGTTTATCCCGAGATCTACGGGACAGGAGCAGGAGCTGATCCAGGAGTCGTACCACCATCTGAGGACGAGGTCTTAGCTGAAGACTTCTCTTGAGCATCCATGTTCATGCTCAGCTTTCATTTATTTATTTCAGTCTTTTACTTTCTAGTCATTGGAACCATTGTACTAGATATTTATCGGGTTGTTCCCCGAAGTACTTTGTGAGACTTGGAGATGATTTACATTCATTATTATTCTGTGGATCATGTTTTATATCTTGTGTGGATGAGATTAGTTGTACCATGATTGTCGTAGACTTGTTTTACAGCTTAAGTATGCCCTGATGGATCCTTTATAGTGAGTTGGTCCATCGGTGCGTACTGCTGGCCATTGCCACGTGTCTAGTCCCACGGTATTTTGGGACTGGGGCGTGACATGGTTTTTGTGGTGGCCCATGCAGGTCTACGACTAAATAGTTCGGTTTCAACTTAGGGACCGGACCAGCCTGCCCTAAGGATAGTATAAACTATAGGATCTCATCCATTATTTAACCATTTGTTGAACTCTATATCGAACTCGAAATTTGTTACTTGAACTGCATCCTGTATTGATTCCTCTGAGCGTTCTCATAGTTTATCTTTTGATTTCAGAGCAATGGATTCCGGGAACAGAGATGATATCCCTTTGGAGACACCACACGACGCTGTGGTTACTTATGGAGACGAAGTGACACCAGGGGATGGTGGACAAGCATCGCAGAGTGATCAAACCGGGCAGCCTAATCCAAGGTTCCGGAGAGATGATATTCCACCACCACCACAGTTCACTCCCCAGATGCCAGTATTCCCGTCAGGACAAGCCATGGACGGACAGCAAATGTTCCAGATGATGTATGCTATGATGCAAGCACAGCAGCAAGTTCAGCAAGAGGCTCATCGGCAGGAGGCCGAGTATCTAAGGACCAGCCTGGTATCCGCAATGGAGCAGGCAAATCCGGCAGCAAGGAGAACATCGACGGGATCTATCACCGATTTCCGTCATCTCAAGCCTCGCACGTTTTCCGGTAAAGAAGGGCCAACGGAAGTTCATGAGTGGCTCACCAACATTCAGCATCAGTTGGAAGCCGCTGAACTTCCAAGAGAGAAGTGGATGACTGCAGTCAGAATGCAGTTGACTGATAATGCGCATCACTGGTGGTTAGCAGAAGAAAGGAGGCTTGGACAGGACCGAGTCACATGGGAAGAGTTCTCCAGACTCTTCCAAGAGATGTACATTCCAGCCATTGCACGGTCAGAGCTCAGAGACAGGTTCAACCGCCTTATCCAAGGCAGCATGTCAGTAGAGGAATACAATGCGGAATTTATTCGCCTGAGCCGCTTTGCCCCAACACTGATTTCAACGGAGGAAGAAAAAGCAGAGAAGTTCTTTGATGGCTTGAAGTTCGAGCTTCAGAAAGTGATTGGAACGGTAGCACCTACCTCTTATACCGATGTCCTTGCAGCAGCCCGACGCTTGGAGCGCGTCACCAGGAGGGAATCTAATTTGAAGAGGCCTATCACATCAGCACAATCCAGGCCAGCACATGGGGATTCAGCAAAGCGAGCCCAAAGGGGTATGCCAGATAGAGCGGCACAGAGAGACAGACCTCTCCCTACTTGTCACCACTGCGGCAAGGTAGGACACATTGAGAAGGAATGCCGGCGTAAATTGGGACTATGTTTGAGCTGCGGATCCAACCAGCACTTTTCCAGGGACTGTACTGAACGCCGGGACGGAGCACCAAGACTAGCATTACCTGCACCACGACCAGCTTATCCAGCAGCAGGAGGCCAGCAAACAGGAGTTGGTGGGGTCAGACCACCAGCCCCAGGAGGGAATCGGCAGAGACCACCACTGGCACCACAGGCAGCTCTATTTCAGCAGCAGCAGCAGCAGCAGAGAGGTCCAGCTCAGGGACGAGGACAGGCTTTCCCATTAGCTGTTGAGGAGGAGGCTACAGCAGGCGAGGTCATCGTAGGTACTATTTTAGTAGCTTCATTACCTGCAGTAGCTTTATTTGATTCTGGAGCATCGCATTCATTTATAGCAGCTAGCTTTGTAGCCACCCATAGAGTAGCTACCGCACCCCTTCCGAAGATGAAGAGGATTCTTACGGGAGGCGGTATTATTCCGGTTAGTGATGTCTGTAGATCATGTTCTGTAGTAGTTTGTGGCCGAGAAATGCGAGCTCAATTTCTAATCTTTTCCATGCCGGATTATGATGTCGTACTTGGTATGGACTGGTTAAGTCAGTACCATGCAACTCTTGATTGCCGACTTGGGCGGGTTATATTTAGACCGCCAGGACACCCAGAATTCGAGTTTCTCCGCGGAGCAGTAGAGCAAGGAGTTCAGCCTACTCTTAGGGTATTATCTGTAGAAGAGGAGACAGGTTACCCAAGAGTCATATCAGAATTTGTGGATGTATTTCCTGATGATCTTCTAGGTTTACCGCCTGATCGGGAAATAGAATTCACAATAGACTTAACTCCAGGAGCAGAGCCAATCACTTCATCGGTTTATCGGCTAGCACCTAAGGAGTTAGTGGAGTTGAAGGAACAGGTAGATGATCTTTTGGAGAAGGGTTTCATTCGCCCCAGTGTTTCACCTTGGGGAGCACCCATCTTATTTGTGCCGAAGAAGGATGGAACAGTACGGTTGTGCATTGATTACAGGGCACTGAATGCCGTGACCATCAAGAACAGGTATCCCTTACCACGCATTGATGATCTATTCGATCAATTGAGTGGTGCAAGGGTATTCTCGAAGATTGACCTTAGATCCGGCTATCATCAGATCAAGGTAAGGAAGGAAGACATCCCGAAGACAGCTTTCAGGACGAAGTATGGGCATTATGAGTTCTTGGTGATGCCGTTTGGTTTAACCAATGCGCCAGCAGTGTTTATGAGTTTGATGAACAGAGTCTTTCATCAATTCTTGGATAAATTCGTAGTGGTATTCATTGATGACATTCTCATATATTCCAAGAGCCCTGAAGAGCACGAGGAGCATCTCAGAATCGTGTTAGAGACCTTGAGGCAAGAGAAGTTATATGCCAAGCTCAGTAAGTGTGAGTTTTGTATGGACAAAGTGCCTTTCTTGGGACACATCATATCAGGAGAAGGACTTTCAGTGGATCCAGAGAAAGTTGCGGCGATAGAGACTTGGCCTACACCTACATCAGTTGCAGAGGTAAGAAGTTTTCTCGGACTTGCGGGATATTACCGAAGGTTCGTAGAAAATTTTTCAAGGATTGCAGAACCAATGACAAAGCTAACACGAAAGGATCAGGAGTTTATATGGACAGAAGACTGCCAGAAGGCTTTTGAAGAACTAAAGAGAAGATTAACAACAGCACCTGTCTTGACTCTTCCTTCAGGGTCAGGAGGTTTTGTTGTTTACAGTGATGCATCCGGCAGTGGACTAGGATGTGTTTTGATGCAACATGGCAAAGCCATTGCTTATGCGTCGAGACAGTTGAAGGACCACGAGAAGAACTACCCCACGCATGATCTGGAGCTAGTAGCAGTGATATTTGCATTGAAGATATGGAGGCACTACCTTTATGGAGAGAGGGTAGAAATCTTTACTGACCACAAGAGCCTGAAGTATGTGTATACACAGAAGGAGCTTAACATGAGACAGAGACGTTGGCTGGAACTGATGGTAGATTTTGACATCGATCTGCAGTATCATCCGGGAAAGGCGAATGTTGTTGCAGATGCACTCAGCAGGAAGCCTACGGCTTATTTCTTGACAATGCAGCCCGAGTTATTGAAGGACTTACAGGAGCTACAGATAGAGGTTGTCTTACCAGGACAGAATGGATTGATGGCTAACCTTGAGATTCAGTCATCACTCGTGGAGAAGATTAAAGAAGCATTGCCCACCGATGCTAGATTCCGAAGACTCAAAGAAAGGACAGAAGCAGGTATTCAGACAGGACTTCGCATTCACGAAGACGGGACATTGAGATTTGGAAACCGCTTGTATGTTCCAAATGGAGAATTAAGACAGGAGTTAATGACTGAAGCGCATAGCTCTATGTACTCTGTTCACCCAGGAGGAACTAAGATGTACAGAGACTTGAGACAGTATTACTGGTGGCATGGAATGAAGAGAGAGATCGCGAGATTTGTGGCCAAATGTTTAGTATGCCAACAAGTGAAGGCGGAGCATCAGAGAACTGCAGGTATGCTACAACCGCTCCCGATACCGGAATGAAAGTGGGAGCATATCACGATGGACTTTGTCACAGGATTTCCGAAGAGCCCCAGCGGAAGAGACGCAGTATGGGTGATAGTGGATCGACTCACTAAATCGGCACACTTCTTGCCACTTAGAGTTGGACAGTCCACAGAGGTACTAGCCGACATGTATATGCGACAAATCGTCAAATTACATGGAGTACCTGTTAGTATCGTATCGGATCGAGATTCGAGATTTACATCTCATTTCTGGAGAAGCATGCAAGAGAGTCTGGGCACCAGACTCAAATTCAGCACGGCATATCACCCGCAGACAGATGGACAATCGGAGCGCACCATTCAGATCTTAGAGGACATGTTGAGATCATGTATGCTAGACTTTGGAGGTTCTTGGGAAGATCATTTGCACTTAGTAGAGTTCTCCTACAATAACAGTTATCAGGCCAGCATCCAGATGGCACCATTTGAAGCTTTATACGGAAGGAAGTGCAGATCACCTGTGTGTTGGAGTGACATTAGTGAACGTCAACTACTGGGTCCAGAAATGGGTAACGCAGACAGTGGAGAAGGTAAAGCAGATACAGAATCATCTACGAGCAGCTCAGGACAGACAGAAACATTGGGCAGATACACACAGACGTCCCCTAGAGTTCAAGGAAGGAGATCATGTGTTCTTGAGGATTTCGCCCACTCGTGGTACTATCAGATTCGGGAGCAGAGGCAAGCTGAGCCCAAGGTATATTGGGTCATTTGACATTCTAGAGCGTGTTGGTGAGGTGGCTTATCGGCTTGCATTACCTCCATCCTTAGAGGGAGTGCATGACGTATTCCACGTCTCCCAGTTGCGAAGGTACGTGACCGACCCAAGTCACGTAGTCGATCATTCAGAGATCGCAGTAGGCCCGAGCTTGAGATATGAGGAACAACCAGTAGGCATCCTCGACGTCAGTGAGAAGACATTACGGGGCCAGACAATCAGACTGGTTCGTGTAGCATGGAAACATCATTCACCAGACGAATCAACTTGGGAACGAGAAGATAATATGCGCCAGCGTTACCCCCACTTGTTCGAGGAGGCTGTTGTAAACTAGGCCACCTTGTAATTCCATAACTCTTTCTTTAGCAGCTTATTCTTTGATTGCGAGGATGCAATCCTTTTAAGGAGGGAAGATTGTAAACACCCTAAATTTCAGAAATAAGATTTATATAATTTTCCGTATTTTTGGTATTTTTTCTGGAATTTATTACTGAGGTTTGTGGGTTAAATAATTTTAAAGTGTGACTAATTGGAGTTAAAATATTCTGGAAATAGAAATTTATTGGGTAAAATAGAAAACCGGACGCATGGCATTTTTCGGTGTATTTATTGGACTCCGGAGCAACGTATCGAGGACCTTTAGCTATTTGGATTGTGAACCAGACCCAAATTCGAACCAACCCAGACCAAACCCGACCCGCTGTAAACCCTAGGCGGCCGCCAACACTGTAGCAGCCTATAAAACCCTTCTCGTTTTCTGTGCTAAACCATCTGAACCCTAGCCGCTCATCCCCATCGCCGTCCATCTCCCCTCAGGACTCGACCCACCCCGGATCTGCCCTAGCCGGAGCTTGCCAGCGCTCCTCCCTGCCCTTTCCGCTGTACCGCGGAGAACCCCGACCGGCCCGCGTTTCTCCCCGACCGGCCGAGGAGAATCCCGACCGTCGACTGGCCGAGCACTGCTCCGGCCAGCGCGAGCCTGACTGGGCAGCACAGTCTAGGACACCGACCAGGACAGAGCAGCCGAGACGACCCTCGGTGCGGCAGCCGATCGGTGCATTCGGCCGTGCCCTCCACCAGGCCGACCTCGACACCCTGTGTTCGACCGCACAGTCAGGACTCCCCCAGCCCCGTTTCATCCAGACGCCGTCGCAGCCCTGACCTCGGACACGGCAATCGCAGACCCAGCAACTTGATACGCTGGACACGGAATTGACGAGCAGGACGCGTGAGAATCAGCTATCGTGGAGGCCTGTTCAGGTATCGTTTTCTCTCAACTCACGACTCCGTTTTCAATTCGGTCAATTGCTATGCGTAGACTGTATAACCCTCTCGGTGCCCGTGCAAATCGCCCGGTGCATCGCGTCCTGTAGTGATCGTACACCGCGATCCAAAACAGGAAGAAGCAACGCCCTGTTTCACCTCGGAACTGAGTCCGCCCCGCCAATCGGGACGACTTGGTCGCACGCGGTCTTTACCAAACTGTGCGCGACGTTGATACGGTCGTGTAGGATTTCGCAGAAGTCGATTCGGAGGTGCGGGCACCCCGGAATCAACGTGTATCCGCCGACGACACTCCGTATCCGTCCTTTCTGAAACACGCTGTAACTTCGTGTACACACGTCGGATCGAGATGAAACTTGCGCCATCGGATCCGTAGTAATACGCTGGTCCTGTGAGCCAAGTTTGGTTCGATTCTGAGGACGTTGACAAAATCACGTATCGTGGGCCCCACAGGCTCCACTTGACGGGTGATTTTGTGATCGGCTCATCGGAATCCAATTCTGGAAGTTCCGTTGGGTTTGTATCATCGTTCCTGACTTGTAGACACTGAGTTGGAGTAATTTGGAGACCTTTGACCCTGACACGCTTTTCGGTGCAAAGTGGGCCCACAGGTGGAACCCGCTTTGGCCCGGAAATGACCTTTTTGCCCCTGTATCCAAATTGGACGTAAGGACAGGCATTTCCAGCTATTTGGCATCCTCTGAGACTGTTGGTGATATTTATTACAGCTTTTGGAGTAGTTTCCACCGGATCCACAGATACCAGGACAGTTGTTGATATTCGGACATCAGGCAAGTGTACCTTGCCAATCTATGCAGCTTAGTTATTTATTTTCCTTGCTATATATATATTGCTTTGCATGCTCAACCTAGGACCGGGTGACGTACTTAGCGTCCGATTATCAGTCGGGTGCCGACACTGTACGCAGTGTTGGGTACGGTCATCTAGAGATGGACATTCGTGACACTTTATTCTCGTACTTGTCTTATCAAGTACCATATGACCCAGGACACTGGACACCATTCATGAGACAGGATTTTCCCGAGATATTCGTGGTGATTCTGTATAGGATACAGGACATGGACATTATATTATTAGATACTATATGACTGGTTGCATTAGCTATGATCGCGCTTGACATGGGCATGAGACGTTGTGGTCATGATATGCGTGGTTACATTGGGTGGGGAGAAACACACAGGCTACAGGCTGTATTTATGTATATCTTCTATTATTGAGAGGTCGTAGGCTTTCGTAGCAGAGCCTGACCCACTACCGGTTATTACCGCTACCGGCTCCCCGACACAGAGCTTGTAGTGGCTCAGCCTGAGACTAGTGATGCTCTTACTTGCATTTACACTTAGATGGTTACATACTTACCCCATTGTTCATTTAGTTATTTATTTGCTGCACTGCTTATCTGTATTTATTGGCATGTTCTTTCTTGTACCTTGCTATGTCCCCTGAGGACCTGGATCCGGATTTTGTTCCCCAGATTTTGCAGACGTGGTTTATCCCGAGATCTACGGGACAGGAGCAGGAGCTGATCCAGGAGTCGTACCACCATCTGAGGACGAGGTCTTAGCTGAAGACTTCTCTTGAGCATCCATGTTCATGCTCAGCTTTCATTTATTTATTTCAGTCTTTTACTTTCTAGTCATTGGAACCATTGTACTAGATATTTATCGGGTTGTTCCCCGAAGTACTTTGTGAGACTTGGAGATGATTTACATTCATTATTATTCTGTGGATCATATTTTATATCTTGTGTGGATGAGATTAGTTGTACCATGATTGTCGTAGACTTGTTTTACAGCTTAAGTATGCCCTGATGGATCCTTTATAGTGAGTTGGTCCATCGGTGCGTACTGCTGGCCATTGCCACGTGTCTAGTCCCACGGTATTTTGGGACTGGGGCGTGACACTGACACATTAGAAATGTGGGCGTAAAAAATAAAACATCTATGTGCATCATCTTCCTCGAAGAGGCTATCAGCACAGAAGACGACCTAGCGCGTTCACGTACAACGTGTGCGAAGGATTTTTAGTCATTCTTTTTCGTCCCGAAAGCTCTACCTTTAAGACCGGGTGCACTGCTAGTCGGCGGGATACTTCGTTCAGAATGAAGCTCGCCGTGCCCGACGGAAGTCGCCCCCGCTTGAGCAGAAGAACGAGAAGAAGAAGAAGCAACCTTCTTTCCCTTAGAGGAGGAGACTTGTTTCGAGGCCATTACTGGAAACTTTGAAGACTCGGAGAAGAAACGAAGAAGAACTCGAACAGTCAAAAGCTTTCTTTCGCAGAAGACGGATGAAAAGTTTTCTCTCAGAAATTTGGGGTATATATAGAGTTCGGATGGACTCCTCGAATCCTGAACCAAATCTTACATTTAATATTTGGTTATGATTGGGGACTACGTCAGCCTATTTACTCAGAGAAGGCGGACAGTCAGCGAATTCAAAAAGTTTTCGTGCGAAGAAGATTCGTGGTTTTTACGCTAAGGAGCTTTCTACGCTCGACGGCTACAGATCTACGGTTCTACGCTCACAGGCTACAAGTCTATGGTTTTACGCTCGGATGCTTTTATGCTCGGTAGCTTTTACGCTCGAGAGGCTACAAACCTATGACTTCACGCTCAACAGCTACAAATCTATGATCTCACGCTCAGTGGCTTTTTACGCTCAGAGGCAACAAATCCACGACTTCACGCTCGGAAGATTTTCTTTTCAGAAGCTACAAATCTATAGTTTTTATGCTAAGGATCTTTCTACGCTCGACGACTACAGATCTACGGTTCTTCGCTCACAGGCTACAAGTCTATAATTTTATTCCCGAATGCTTTTATGCTCGGTAGCTTTTACGCTCGAGAGGCTACAAACCTACGACTTCACGCTCAGCAGCTACAAATCTATGATCTCGCGCTCGGTGGTTTTTTATGCTCAGAGGCAACAAACTTATGATTTCACGCTCTACGACTTTCCGTATATCTGAAAAATGTGCAGGCCAGAGTACGCGTACATCTGAACGATTCTCAAGGTGGTCAATTGCAAGGGTTCACACAAAAGATACTCCTTCTTGACCTCAAAATATCCCAAGTACCCAAGGTATACAGAGTTCAAACATTGAAAGTTACTCTTCTTTATGGGTCGATTCGAAGTTCATCCAGAATCAAGTCTGAATATTTCGTCTACAGTTCGAGATGGTGACTCAGTTTTTGACAGCCAGTTCTCGCCCTGTTCCAAGGGATTTTTGAGAAATCATTCTTGAAGATGACGGTCTGAACAAAAATTCTGTTTATCAGAAGTGACAGTTCAGAATTCTACGCGGTTCCTCATCCCTAACAGCAGGACAGTTCGAACACTCGACTGCTAAGCGACTTTCTGTGCATCCTTAGTTATGCATAAAAGACAGGACATGACCTAACACTCTTTCTAAACAGAGTCGGCGTAAAGTTATCAGATGTGTCGAAGCTACAATATTCAGACTTCACAGCAAAATATGGCAAGATGATCATATGCACAGAAGAAAGACGATTTTATTAAAATTAAAAGCATGATTACATATGAGAAAAATCCAGTCTACAAGGGTTTTTCTTTATTTTCATGATTACATATGAGGGAAATCCCGTCTATAAAGGACTTCCTCATCATCGTCTGAAGATCGCGCCCAGAATCTGTTCTGCCAGGTTCTCACGAGGGCAAAATTCTTCATCCATCTTCTCCAGCAGTCAGTCGGTGACCGCAAACCGACTGACATATGATCAATGGCGGAAGGATACAAAACTGGGCCTAGACCCATCCTCCAATACAGGGAAGCAGGGTAAATCTACTTTCCTGCGTCCAGCGCCATGACAGATTGAGTTGAGATATTTTACCCAACTCAATCTCGGACAGCAACTAGTTTGCCTGCCCTCGTCCGCAGGTAACGGGAGAAGATACAGCTTGGAAGCTGTGTGGTCTAATACGACCCTTCCTCTCTCTCGAAGAACTGCCATACAAAGTTGCTGATTATCCCGAGCAGAGGAGGCTATGATATCCTTCCATGATCCATCATTGCAGAGGACATTTGCTCGAAGACGCCGTCTTTTTTGGCTCCTCACATGCTGGAAGAACAAGGTCTCCTTCTTCCTCAAGTCAACCCGACGAACTCCGGCCATCATCTCTGTGTGGTGAAGGAAATATGGGAAGAGCAGGTTAACTCCTCAGCCTTTTTATAGGCGAAAGAGATCACGCCGATCCCTAATAACTCTGCCATAAAGTCAGCCTTGAAAGAGCGTGCCAGACTTGACCGTTTCAGAGCATTTCAAATTACGAGGAACGCTTCATGCTTCATTCAAAGCATTTCAAATTATGAGGAATTTAAAAGCTTTGAAGGGGGTCTTGTAGAAGTATAAAAAATACGCTGGATAGCTATACGTAGCATGTTGATGTTGGACAGCGTAAACAGAGGACCTCAGAGCCATCAAATGTGCAACAGAGCTTTTCCACTGAGCACAGCGTAAAATATAGGCTCAAGGACCATCCGTGTAATACAGTATGTCCAGGCTGCTTCAGCGCAAAAAGGATGCTACATCGCCTTTATGGCGTAAAACTCATCCGCTTTCAACGCAGCATTGAAGTGTACGAGGAACGCTTCATTTTCTTCAAAATAAACCTGTCAGATCATGCAATGAACCTGACATCTGGACTCCTGACAAAGAGTACTGCACGACTACCCAGGCGACGGCTATAATGATGGTGCGGTACTGCAGCCAGGTTATCATTTACTGCCATTTCCTTGGCGTAGACCGCTTTTACGCATACAAAGGAATACGCTGCCTAGTTTTACACAGGCAGATGTGAGCTGTTTATACTTCGCAGAAGACAAACAGCCTGCCACGTTAAAAGCTACTCTTCGTACAGGGCTCGAGGCACATCTCTGCATTTAATGCGCAGAGCGGTGATAGGTTCTCAAGACACGTCTCTGCATTTAATACGCCAAATACTGACAGATGCCCGAGGCACGTCTCTGTATTTTATGCGCAGCAGAGTGGCAGGCCTACAAAATATGCCTCTGCATTTAATGCGCAGGATAATGGCGGATCTCTGCATTTAATGTAGGAGATTTGATTAAATGTCACCGAACCGTCATCTAGTGACATTCCCTTTGCGTAAACTGCTCTTACGCATACCAAGGGATACGCTGCCCAGTTTTACACAGGCAGACGTGAGCTTCTTACGCTCTGCAGAAGGCAAACAGACCGCCACATCAACAGTTACTCTTCGTACAGGATTCGAGGTGCGTATCTGTATTTAATGCGCAAAATGATGACAAATCTTCAAGACACGGCTCTGCATTTAATGCGTAGGATGGGGGCAGATCTCCGTATTTAATGCAAGAGATTTGATTATATCTCCAAGAGCCATAATTTCGGCTAAAACGTCCACATCATCTCAGCTTCTACGCCCACTCGGCTTCTACGCCTACTCGGCTTCTACGCCTACTCGGCTCTATGACCACTCGGCTTCTACTCCTACTCGACCTCTATGACCACTCGGCTTCTACGCCTACTCGACTTCTACGCCTACTCGGCTTCTATGCCTACTTGGCTTCTACGCCATGGTGACAGTTATTGGCTTCTACGCCAACCTCTTCTACACAAAGGATAACTACCTAGTGGCTTCTACGCTATGATCTTCGCAGCAGATATACGCATTGTCCCTTAGTTGGACACGCATCACATGCTCACTCAAAAGGTTATCTATACGCAGGCATTAGTTATTGTAACCGTCGTGTAAAAGGGTACTGTACTTTCCACTACTCGGTTTCTACACCGACTGAGTAGTCACTGTCACTAAAACTCTATAAATAGAGACCTCTATTGACAGAGGTAAAAGGTCGAAAGATTAGAGGTCGAAAGATTGAAGGTCGCAAAAATTGAAGGTCGAACGATCGGAAATTGGTCAAGGAATCCAGTATCAGATCCAAGGTCGACAATTGGGAGGAGAAAAGGAGGAGAGAAAACGGTCGAGAGAGAGAGAAGAATCCAAAGCTCAGGCAAAGAGAAGGGATCGACGACTTTGGCATCGGACATCCACCCTCTTTAGCAACCTTCGAAGCTGCTTTCTGTCTTCTACGGCACTTCTTCATCATCGTGTGGTCCAAGGGCCAAAGTGATCGACTGCAGATCAGACTCCTATAGCAATATTTACCCAAATTAAATAAATTATACTCGACATCCCCGTATAGGATTAAATTGTACAATCTTGTTTGTAAACACAGAAGAAGGGCGAGTTTTATTATAAGACCTCATTTTCACATATTATCTTTCGTTTATTTTATCAAACAACATGTGTCACACACACTTAAATATAAATTTTATGTCAATGGGTGTAAAGAATGATAAATAAACTAAAAATACACTAAATATGATTTTCTAGGTTTATATTAGGTCACTCTAGTCAACTAGGTTAATATCTAGGCCACTCTATGTCAGTACCTTGATTAGAGTTCTAAAATACCCATAAAGTTGGTTTACATGGTCATATTAACTAACACCATACTAATTCTAGAGTTTCTAAATCATAGTAGTAAGTCTAAAGGTACTAGATATCATTTAACTATATAACCCATACCTTGACCCATATACTACTAGTACCCCATTACCTTAACTAGGAATCCATACTTATATATACATAAATACATATTCATATACACTATTATCTAGTAATAACTTAGGTTAACTTAATATCTAACTTAGTACAAATACCTCATAACCTAACCCAACAACTATATTTAGATATCTAGTTACTTAACCCATACAATATCTAGTAATCTAATACTTAAATACTAGCATACTACCTAGGGTACTCACCCATGTGATACAAATACCAAAGCTGAGATACCCTAGCTACTAGGCACTGATACCTTAAGGTCCTAATTTAAAATAGCACCCTTGCTCTATATACTGCTACTATATCATAAACTGAACCCCCAACTTGTTGTTTAGTTGTTCCCTCATGTTATTTCCCTCAATTTGCAGTTGTAACGTGCAGTACATTTTCTAAATATCCACCATTCTCACCTTGCTACTATTGCAGTCCTGAGAACCCCAACTGTTACTGTAGTAGGCATCAACCCACTGATCCCTGAACTGAACCCCAACACGTTGCTACTACATCTTGCTGCTACTGCTGCTGCATCTTGTATCTTGCTGTTTCTGCTACTGCATCTTGCTGCTAAATCCTAATGCATAAAACAGTGAATACCCAACAGAAATATCAAGGCTACAACCTAAACTCATCCCCTAATCCTACTGTTATTGCTCCTTAAAGCCTAGTCTTATGTTGCAGTGCAACCTGTAAAACTCCTAATTCTGAAAACCGTATTAATTATTTAATTTATTTAGTAATTATAAGCTAAATAGAGGAAATAAATTTTATTTAATTTTTATTTGATGTGTTTGTGCAATTAGAGGATTTATGGGACCATTATAAATTTTTTCTAATTTATTCCATGTAGGAGACCCTTTGGACAGTTGCTAGCTTAATGGTATACACCAACACATTTTTTAGAATTTTCTATGTGTATATATATATATAATTAAATAGAAAAAAAATTTCGATTGGATCTCAACCCGAAATCCAAACCCTCTATCCTAAACCCACTACCCGTTTAAACCCCTACCCGGACCGTTAGGAGAAGAAAATATCACCAGCAGCAGTAGCAAAAACCAACTTTCCTTTCCCTTTTACGTGCTTGTGAGCCAACTTATTCCACCGCCTCTTATAGTTATTACTAAACTTTCCTCAACCGAAACCAAAGCAAAGAAAGAAAGAAAACAGCAGCAGCTCACCCCCCGCGTGTATTTATTTCTTTTTCCCGCATGTGACTCATCACTCACCGCCTCTCTCCTTCCCTTTATATAAACACTTCCCAAACCCAAAACCCTAATCCCACTTCTTCCTCAAACGTAACACCATATTGAATGCTTGCACTATACAGATTCTTGCCCGGCAAGTATACCTTGCCATCGTACTATTATTTACATTCCACATGTTACCTTCATAATTTATTTCTGCTTATTTACTTTATTTATTGCTAAATGAATTGTGCGTCCAAGAAAACTTGGGTGCAACGACGATGTCGTCGTAGCATATTTTATTTATGTATATTTTTGGACCTACTTTATGAGACCACCCCATTATTATGAAGCATCATTAGGTTCATTGGCCGTAACACAGTTGTTACATGACTTGTGAGTCTCATATAGATCACGGACTACGTGACAGGTTAGCCTCCTGTACGCATGAGCCGTGCGTTAGGGATGACTGCTGATAGAAACTTTGTATGCTAGTATACCTGGTAGTTACTTAGAGGTTTTATCGTGGCATGCTTAGAGCATGGGATGGGGAGAACAACAAGTAAGACATTTGGGCTCCTTTGCACTTTCTTTTTATGTAACCCGTACGCTCCACCGGAGATACGCGGTCGTAATGACCCCTATACTACTTGGCGACCTCTGTCGTTCAAAAGACGACATGCTTTGTAGGCCCCTGATTCTCCGAGAGAAACATGCCAATCCTACTATATGGCCAGATATCCCACTTGGTAGAAAGTTATTCTCAAATTGCATTCACTTAGACGGATAGGCGACCCATTGGATGTTACTTTTCAGTACTTATTGGCATGTTATTATGTATCTTGTTACGTCCCTCTGAGGACCTGGTCCCTTTCCAGATATGGATGAGCAGGAGTATCCGCAGGAGTACGGTCCTGGACCTGACACTACTTACCAGACTGAGAAGGTCTTATCTTTGGATTATCTGTGATTTTATTGTCACTGTTTAGAGATCCTTGTTGCTACTTCAGTATAGTCATTTTGTAGTAGATTTGTTTCCACCCAACTATCAGACTTGATACTCATCTTGATATTCAGATATTATTTAGCTCTTTATTCCTACTTATTACTTGTGTTATGGATGAGATATAGATTGTGTGTGACTTGTTATGACAGTATATTACCACTGGTGGATTGGATATTTATGTACAGCGTACGTGTGTATATGGTTTCCATATATTGGAGTTTATATACATATGACTGGGCGTGCTACGTATTCCTAGTCCTACGTACTTTGGGACTGGGACGTGACATATTTTTGGTGGTGGCCCATGCAGGTCAAGAATATATTGTCTTTGTTACGTAACTGTATCGAACAAGCCTGCGCATAGGAATAGAGTATAAGGATCTCATCTATGCTTGACTAAAACCTCATTCTTTCTTTCAACTATCCTCTGTTTGGATAAAACAAAATTTTACGCCAAAAACCCTTTTTCCCTATGACCAGACCCTTTACCCTTGTTGGCGTAAAAGCTAAATGACTGTTGTTGGCGTAAAAGCCAAATGACAGTTGTTGGCGTAAAAGCCAAATGGCTGTCTGGTTGGCGTAAAAAGCCAAAATATGAAGAAGATTACCTCCTTTACGCCGGTTATGACAACTGTTACCCACGTTCAATCCGCGTATGACACGTATCCCTTTATAAGATCATGGCATGCAAACCACGTAGGTAATTGCCCTGCGTAAACTTGATGATTCATGAATAATAGATAACCAGCGTAAAGTAGCCTGATTAGGCATAAAATATAAGGATGGTGATATGAGCGTATTTGGCACAGCTTTAGCTTTCCCAGTCAAGAACAAATCTCGTGTATTAAATGCAGAGATATGCCTCGAGCCCTGTGCAGAAACAACTTTTTGACGTGGCGTCTGATTTTGTCTTATCTTGAGCGTAAAGACTCATTTCTGAAGACAGCGTAATCAGAAGACTCCAGTTCCTTCCTTTTGGATGCGTAAAAACGACTTGTATTAAATATGTCACTAAATAACAACCTGGGTCTCTGTGCAAAATCATCATCACAGCCGTCCTCTCGATCATCGTGCTGTACTTTTGTCAGATGTCAGGTTCACTGATTGTCTGACAAATTCATCCGAGGAATACGAAGAGTTCCTCGTTCAGACTTTACGCTGCAATGTATTTCAGACTTTTTATGCAGATTTTACGCGCAGAATGTTTACGCATATTTTACGCACAGACTTTTTACGCAAACTTTTACGCGACAGTTTTGAATCTCTACTTTACGCGGACAACTCTGAAGTCTTCCTTTACGCCAACTTCCTTGAATCTCTGTTTTACGCAGACAGCTTAGCAATATATTTTACGTAACTACCTTGAGTCCCTGTTTTACGTAGGGAGAGACTTCATGTATGTTGGGGGTTTTAACTGTAAAATACGCGGACAATTCCCCAGCATATTTTATGCTTCTGCATCCTATTTAATACTTGTATCCTGTTTGATTCCTGTACTTCTTCTAAACGTTATATACATCACCTACAGAGAGATGGATATGCAGAATGGATGTACTATCGCCAATAATGACACAACTCCTAGAGTCAATGGTCAGACTCAAGGAGGGACCTCAACAATTCCTAGACTTCCGGGACCAGATGGACAGATTCATAATCCAGTTCCATCTGATCTTCCCGTTCCACCTAATGGGAACCTTTCAGTCTCATCGACACCGCAGGATGACCAGGCACAACTGTTTCAATTCTTTCAGATGATGATACAAGAACAGAGACAACAAGCAGCAGAACAGAGACAAGAGTTCCTAGCAGCACTTGAAAGAATGGCTGCAAAGACTACTGTACCAGCTCAAGCACTAGCTCCAGTACCTCGAGCTAGAGTTGGTTCAGTAAAGGACTTTGTACAGATGGGTCCGAGGCCGTACAAAGGCATTGAGAGCCCAGAGGAAACCACCAACTGGATCACTCACACTCGGAAGTTATTAAAAGCATCGCAGCTACCTACAGAGCTGTGGATGACGAGTGTAAGGACGCTTCTAGATGGTAATGCTTATCACTGGTGGAAATCTATGGAGCGCCAGCTGGGTACATACTAGATATGGGAGCAGTTCCTGGAGTGCTTTGAAAGGAAGTACTTCTCGGACACCGTCAGGGATGCATTGTATGATCAGTTTCTCCACCTGGAGCAGGAAAACAGAACAGTGGACGAGTATGATGTTGAGTTTAGTCGCCTTAGTAAATATGGAGCTGCCCTGATACCAGATGACTTGTCCAAGGCTAAGAGGTTTCATCGCGGACTGACTCAGGAGCTCCAACATTACACCAGCTTCCAGTCCCGGATCTCTTATGCCGAGTTACTGACAGAAGCCAGATTGCAAGAAACCATCAGCAAAGGAAAGGGAGGTCAACTGAGGACACAACAAGGACCAGCAAGAGCACAACAAGGAGGACCTATCATACGTCCTTTAGCTCAACAACAGCAGTACCAGCACAGAGCAGGACCGTACCAGATCCCAGAGAAGCCCTACTGCCATTATTGTGGGAAACACGGACATATTATGAGGGACTGTCGAACCCGCCTAGGATAATGTATGAGATATGGTTCCGGACAGCATATGATAAAAGACTGTCCTATGCAACAAGCATTGACACTTCTACCGCCAGCACAGAGGCTAGCGCTTCCAGCACCGAAGCCAGCTCAGCAAATAATGAGACCAGGAGCACCTCGACCTCCAGCAGCAAGGGAATTTTAGCGAGGACTACCTCTACCTGCACAGGAGGATCAATTCGCGAGAGCAAGACAGGGACAACCACAGAGGAACGGACAAGCTTTTGCAATGGAAGTGGATGACATGAATCAGGAGATTGATGTCATAGCAGGTATCACTCTTGCTTTTACTTTTCCTGCTGTGACATTGTTTGATACGGGAGCCACCCACTAATTCATATCATCTAGATTTATTATAAAACACAATATTGCCTCTACACCCTTACCTAGTTGTGTTAGAATTCTTACCGGAGGAGGAGTTGTACCTGTTAGTAGAATTTGTAGATCGTGTCCTATAGTGATATGTGGCAGAGAGGTGAATGCTCGACTCGTAGTCCTTCCTATGCCAACTTTTGATATTGTGCTTGGAATAGACTGGCTGAGCAAGTACCACGCTTTCTTCGATTGCTTTGGAGGAAGCATTCTTTTCAAAGTACCAGGCCAGCCTGAACTTGAGTTTGCACGAGGATCCACAGAAATCCTTGATGGTATGCAGCTCGTAATGGACGATGTTGTTTATCATCCCATTATTTTAGAATTTTAAGACGTCTTTCCAGAAGAATTGCCAGGCCTACCCCCAGATAGAGACGTAGAATTCTCAATTGAATTGACACCAGGAGAAGCACACATAGCATCACATGTTTATAGACTGGCAAAGAAGGAGATGGCTGAACTGAAGACACAGTTGAAAGAACTAGAAGAGAAAGGTTTTATCCGACCGAGTGCATCACCCTGGAGAGCACCAGTGTTGTTTGTACCAAAGAAGGATGGGTCAGTGCGTATGTGCATTGACTATAGAGCCTTAAATGCAGTAACAGTAAAGAATAAATATGCACTGCCACGCATTGATGACCTATTTGATCAGCTTAATGGAGCCAAAATGTTCTCAAAGATAGATTTGAGATCGGGATATCACCAGGAGAAGGTACGGACGGAGGATATCCCGAAGATCGTATTTCGGACAAGATATGGGCACTACGAGTTCTTGGTCATGCCATTTGGATTGACCAATGCTCCAGCTATCTTTATGGACTTAATGAATCGAGTCTTCCATCAATATTTGGACCAGTTCGTGGTCATCTTCATAGATAATATACTTGTCTATTCAAAGAGTCACGAGGAGCACGTGAAGCACCTGCGGATTATTCTAGAGACCTTGAGGAGAGAACAGTTATATACAAAGCTCAGTAAATATGAGTTCTTCTTAGACAGAGTCTTATTTCTTGGATATGTTGTCACAGGAGATGGTATTTCTGTTGATCCAGAAAAGATCTCGGCAGTCGAGACATGGCCTGTTCCTAAATCAGCAGCAGAGGTGAGAAGTTTCCTTGGACTTGCGGGATATTACCGACGGTTCATGGAGAACTTCTCAAGGATAACAATACCTATGACTCTGTTGACTTGTAAAGATCAAGAGTTCATATGGACTAATGAGTGTCAAGCCGCTTTCGAGGAGTTGAAGAAGTGACTGACTTCAGCACCAGTATTGATTATTCCATCAGGATCAGGAGGCTATGTGATCTACAGTGACGCATCAGGGAAAGGCTTGGGATGCTGTCACTACCACATTCCAAAACAGGGATATTTTTGACTTTTTATAAATTATTAATATTATGGTATTTATATTAAATAATTTTTTGATATGTGTATTTAATTTAAATAATTGTATGAGATGTGTATTAGATATTTACAGTATTCATTAATGTTTGATCTGGTAGACTTGACCTAGAAGCCCACTAGACGAATACCTGACAGAATTATGGGGATTGTGTATTTAATTATTTTATTTAGAATTTAATTATTGGAGGCCGTAATTAATTACCGTAATTTATTTAATTGTTGCACCTTGCCGTTGCTTCGATATTTGGAGCTCTACCCTAGCTTTTGCCTTCCAACAAATTTCACAATCTTGCCCTAGACGTGCCCGCCTTCCATTCTGCCATTTTTTGTAATTCATAATCATGCTCTCTTGTGCTTCATTTTAGCCGCACAATAATCATCACGAACGTTTATTTAAATTCTAAATAAATTCTAATTTTGTATCGTTGTGCGTTCCAATCGAAATTGAAGGCAATCTTGGCCCATTTTCCATGCAACCCAAATTAGGGTAATATTCTGTTCTGAGTCTTCTTCACTAATGATATTGATGACCCGACCTGATTTTGGCCCTATG
Source organism: Iris macrosiphon (assembly GCA_036927795.1). NCBI lineage: Eukaryota > Viridiplantae > Streptophyta > Magnoliopsida > Asparagales > Iridaceae > Iris > Iris macrosiphon. The sequence continues at coordinate 25,462,691 of JAYESA010000016.1, read as the reverse complement.
TACTCCTAATTAATTTTAGAACACAAATTGCATCTAATTTTAATTAATTAAATCCAGAAACCTACTTCTGTGTAATTTTTCAATTTGTTGGGGACTTAATTACAAAATTGCAATGATGTGTCACCATCCTATTGGTTTAACCCAAATGAAGAATTCAACCCCTTATCCTTGACTAGTCAACCCAACACCCTCTCTCATCCTTTCTTTGGTTGCATTTTTTCCCATGTTGAATCGTGGCCATCCATTTAAAATGGAGCCATCCCCACCACACAACCCCCTTATAATTCCTCAACACTCTTCCCAAAGCAACCCATCCCCAATACTTGGCCGGCCCTAATTTCTAGGGAGCCACATCATCCTCCCCATACAAAAGAAACCCACCCTCTCCATATTATTTTATCACCAACACCAAAACCCAAACTAACCCTACTCACCCGAGCCACCCGGCCGGCCAGCCCCAGCCGCCCAGTCCGGCCAACCCACTCCTCGACCTGCCTTTCTTCCCCGGCAGCTTTTCACAAACTCCGGCCTGTACCCCGGCCTCCTCCATTCATCGAGCCGCAGCCACATCAGAGTCTCCGGCTACTCTTCTTCCACCCTCCGGCCTAACCCGTACCACCGAGCTGCTACATCGCTGCACTGCAGCGTCGACTCCCTCCGGTGGCGGCTCCTCCGCGTGGTCGATGAGTCTGACCACGACAGCCCCTGACCGAAGCTCCATCTCCCTCATCCTTCCGCTGTTTCTGCTCCGGCGAACACCCCGCTGCATCTTCCTCCACCCACCACTCGACACTCCGACGAGCTGCCATCTCCGTTCATCCCCGAGCTCCTGACCCGAAGCTCCTCCCGCCCGCTGTCCCGACGTCGAGCCCGCTCCGGCCAGACGAACCACCCTGCTGCTCCTCCATCTCCCCACAGCGCAACCTCGACTACTACCACCACCATCCTCATCACCTATCACCACCACCACCACCAGTATATTATCATCCCCGACAGCCAGCTCCGACTCCCTCATCTTCGGTCAGCCTGCACCACGACCTCCCACTCTTCATCCCCGACGCTGCGACTCCAAACTCCGGCGAGCACCCCGTCTTCCTCCTTCTGCGTTTCCTGCTCCTACTGCAGCCCGGCAGCCACCCCGAATCAGGCCAGTGGTCTCCGGCCAACCCCCTGTGAGCTCCTCTCCCTCTCCCTCCTTTAATTGTATACGTATGTGTGTGTAGGTGTATGTGTACGCGTATGTGAGTATATATATATATATATATATATATATATATATATATATATATATATATATATATATATGTGTGGGTGTGTGTGTTCGTATATATGCGTATATACGTATATGTGTATATACTAATATATGTATATGTATAAGTGTATTTAATTAATGTCTAATATGTATATGTATACGTATGTATTTAATAGTGTGTATGTATATGTATACATATACATAATGTATATGTATATGTATATGTATATATATTTAATATGATTTATATATATATATATATATATATATATATACGTATTCTAGTATATGTATTATTGGTACATGTATATATATATATATATATATATATTTTGTATATACTTAATATATTTTGTATATATAAAATTGGTATATATGTATATATATATTTTTAGTATATGTATGTAATTTAATTGGTGTATATATAAATATAAATATAAATATTTATTTTGGTAAATGTTTAATAAAAACATATTTTAGTATATATGTATGTGTAGCATAATATACATATTTATTTTGGTATAAATATGTACATATATACGTATATGGTATATGAGTTGGATACTAGTGCGAGATTGTTTAGATAGTGCTTGACCTAGACAACGTTCTACCGTCGATGCTGTGGCGTAGACTGGACGTACCCACGCTCTCGTATCCCTATACCGGGTGCGGGTCATGACAGATGCATATTGATGCAGCATGGCAAAGTGATTGCCTATGCATCTAGACAATTACGAGTACATGAGAAGAATTATCTAACTCATGACTTGGAACTTGCAGCCGTTGTATTTGCTCTGAAGCTATAGAGACATTACTTATATGGGGAACGAGTGGAAATCTACAGACCACAAAAGCCTCAAGTATGTCTTCACGCAAAAGGAGTTAAACATGAGGCAACGTCGATGACTCGAGTTGATGAAAGATTTTGAGATAGAGCTTCATTATCACCCAGGCAAGGCTAACGTTGTAACCGACGCGTTAAGCCAGAAGCCAGCAACTTATTTCTTAACAACACAGAGGGAATTATTGGAGGACTTACAATATCTTGGCATTGAAGTGATATTACCCGGAGCAGACGGGACACTAGCCAACTTACAAGTACAATCATTACTAGTAGAAAGAATCAAGGCAGCATTGTCTACAGACGCCAGATTCAGAAGATTAAAGGAAAGGACCAAGGCCGGAGAGCAGACAGGACTGCGCATCCATGATGATGGGACATTACGATGTGGTGATCGTCTTTATGTTCCAAATAGAGAGATTCGACAGAAGCTGATGACAGAAGCTAATAGTTCGATATATTCTATTTATCCTGGAGGCACCAAGATGTATCGTGACTTACGACAACACTTTTGGTGTCATAGAATGAAAAGAGAGATAGCTCGCTTTGTAGCTAAATGTTTGGTATGTCAGCAAGTAAAGGGGGAGCACCAAAGAATAGTAGGGTTATTGCAACCACTTTCGATTCCAGAGTAAAAGTGGGAGCATATCACTATAGACTTTGTCACGGGTTTTCCCAAGAGTCCTAGTGGAAGAGATGTAGTATGGGTAATAGTGGACCAAATCACCAAGTCAGCGCATTTCTTGCCTTTTAGATTTGGCCAATCTACAGAAGCTTTGGCTGACTTATATATGAGGCAGATTGTGAGATTACACGGTATACTAATCAGCATTGTATCAGACAGGGATTCGCGCTTTACATCATATTTTTGGAGGAGCATGCAAGAGAGTCTTAGAACTCGTCTGAAGTTCGGTACATCTTATCACCCACAGACAGATGGGCAGTCAGAGCATACTATTCAGACATTGGAGGATATGTTGAGGGCTTGTATGTTAGACTTTGGAGGATCATGGGAGGACCACCTACACCTTGTGGAGTTTTTTTACAACAATAGCTATCAGGCGAGCATTCAGATGGCTCCGTTTGAAGCATTATATGAAAGAAAGTGTAGGTCTCCTGTGTGTTGGAGTGACGTGGGAGAACGTCAGATTCTGGGACCAGAGTTAGTGGTCAACACCGTTGAGACAGTTAAGAAGATACAAGGACACTTGCGAGCAGCGCAAGACAGGCAGAAATAGTGGGCAGACCTTCATCGTCGCCCCTTGGAGTTTAAAGAAGGCGATCATATTTTCTTGAGGATATCACCTACTAGAGGCACCATTCAATTCGGAGGGCACGGCAAGTTGAGTCCAAGGTATATTGGACCATTTGACGTGCTAGAGAGAGTGGGAGAGGTGGCATATCGACTTGCGCTACCACCTTCACTTGAGGGAGTACATAACGTATTCCACGTATCGCAGCTCATGCGATATGTGGCAGACAGCAGTCATGTTCTCGACCATTCGGAGATCACCATTGGGCTGAGCTTGTCATATCAAGAGCAACCTGTGGGAATCCTTGATCGTCGAGAGAAAGTATTGAGGAACCAGTCTATTCCCTTGGTCCGCGTGGCATAGAAGCATGGCGCGCCAAGAGAATCTACTTGGGAGGTCGAGGACGACATGCACAAACATTTTCCGAACCTATTCACAGACCAAGGTATAAATTTACTTTGTTAAATTATCTCCTACAATTCTTGACTTTCTACCATGACTTAGTTTAATTTCGAGGACAAAATTTTTATAAGTTGGATAGAATGTAAAATCCCTAATTCTGAAAACCGTATTAATTATTTAATTTATTTAGTAATTATGAGATAAATAGAGTGAATAGATTTTATTTAATTTTTATTTGATATGTTTGTGCAATTAGAGAATTTATGGGGCCATTACAAATTTTTCCTAATTTATTCCATGTTGGAGACCCTTTGGACAGTTGCTAGCTTAATGGTATACACCAACACATTTTTTAGAATTTTCTATGTGTGTATATATATAATTAAATAGAAAAGAAATTTCTATTGGATCTCAACCCGAAGCCCAAACCCTCTATCCTAAACCCACTACCCGTTTAAACCCCTACCCGGACCGTTAGGAGAAGAAAATAACACCAGCAGCAGTAGCAAAAACCAACTTTCCTTTCTCTTTTACGCGCGTGTGAGCCGACTTATTCCACCGCCTCTTATAGTTATTACTAAACTCTCCTCGACCGAACCAAAGCAAAAAAAGAAAGAAAACAGCAGCAGCTCACCCCCCGCGTGTATTTATTTCCTTTCCCCGCATGTGACTCATCACTCACCGCCTCTCTCCTTCCCTTTATATAAACACTTCCCAAACCCAAAACCCTAATCCCACTTCTTCCTCAAACATAACACCATATTGAACGCTTGCACTATACAGATTCTTGCCCGGCAAGTATACCTTGCCATCGTACTATTATTTATATTCCACATGTTGCCTACATAATTTATTTCTGCTTATTTAGTTCATTTATTGCTAAATGAATTGTGCGTCCAAGGAAACTTGGGTGCAACGACGATGTCGTCGTAGCATGTTTTATTTATGTATATTTTTGGACCTACTTTATGAGACCACCCCATTATTATAGAGCATCATTAGGTTCATTGGCCGTGACACAATTGTTACACGAGTTGTGAGTCTCATATAGATCATGGACTGCGTGACAGGTTGGCTTCCTGTACGCATGAGCCGTGCGTTAGGGATGACTGCTGATAGAAACTTTGTATGCTAGTAGACTTGACAGTTATTTAGAGGTTTTATCGTGGCATAGATGTGGCATGCTTAGAGCATGGGATGAGGAGAACAACAAGACATTTGGGCTCATTTGCACTTTCCTTTTATGTAACCCGTACGCTCCACCGGAGATACGCGGTCGTGATGACCCCTATACTACTTGGCGGCCTCTGTCGTTCAAAAGACGACATGCTTTGTAGGCCCCTGATTCTCCGAGAGAAATATGCCAATCCCACTATATGGCCAGATAGCCCACTTGGTAGAAAGTTATTCTCAAATTGCATTCACTTAGACGGATAGGCGACCCATTGGATATTTACTTTTCAGTACTTATTGGCATGTTATTATGTATCTTGTTACGTCCCTCTGAGGACCTGGTCCCTTTCCAGATATGGATGAGCAGGAGTATCCGCAGGAGTACGGTCCTGGACCTAATACTACTTACCAGACTGAGGAGGTCTTATTTTCGAATTATTTGTGATTTTATTATCGCTGTTTAGAGATCCTTGTTGCTACTTCAGTATAGTCGTTTTGTAGTGGATTTGTTTCTACCCGACTATCAGACTCGATACTCATCTTGATATTCAGATATTATTCAGCTCTTTATTCCTACTTATTACTTGTGCTGTGGATGAGATATAGATTGTGTGTGACTTGTTGTGACAGTATATTACCATTGGTGGATTAGATATTCATGTACAGCGTACGTGTGTATATGGTTTCCATATATTGGAGTTCATATACATACGGCTGGGCGTGTTACATATTCCTAGTCCTACGTACTTTGGGACTGGGGCGTGACACAACCTTACTGCCCAATCTCTTATCAGTTTTCCTTACCCGAGTACAAATGCTCTCCCACATCCTCACATACACCCTGCATCATTACCTGTACACAATAAACTTCTGCAACTGACATCAAGTATACAAGTTTTCCCCACTTCACTGTCAAGTGAAACATATAATGGACAACTCCTATCTATATATATACACCAATATATATATATATATATATATATATATATATATATACTAATGGACAACTCCTATATATATATATATATATATATATATATATATATATATATATACAACACACACAATAGAGACATAAAACAAAACACTTATAGTGCATTTACAAGATACTCTATGATACGTACCAAAATAAGAGTCAAAACTCACAATACACTACCATAAATATTCCTACATATCAAATACACTATTTCATAACTAATGCAACTTGTTACAATAGGAATTGAGGAGCATTTACACAAATCATCCAAAAATGAGTCTCGTATCACACAATATCACAAAATACTATGATACGCTCTACTCGTGTCTAATTGTGGACACATACCTAGTTCCACAGGCCTGATCTAAGTTTAATTAGATGTAATTATTCTCATGACACACACTTGATGTGTCAATATCAAAATTTCTATGTAGAATCCATAATAGAAGTCATATGCACCTAGTTCTTGATCTTATGGGTAGCCATAAGCCAAGAGATAATTCCTAATGGTTAAATGCATGAATTAGAGTCTAAATTAAGGGATAGATTCAAAATTTATCTATTGGGAGATAAATTCCCAATGAAATGCTCAATGGACACAATTATGACACAATTTCCTTGTCAATTCCTCCTCCTTCAAGTGCTCATTGCAATCCAAGCTCCAATGCTTCTTATATGATAAAATTGAAAGAAAATAGGTATGAATTGGGATGAATTTGGTGGAGAAAAGAAGTGAATTAGGGATGAACTAAATTGGAGATCTAGAATAAAATAAAATACAGAGAAGAGGGAGAGAGAGAGAGAGAGAGAGAGAGAGAGAGAGAGAGAGAACCCCCCTATAGGTGGCCGGTCCCCTCTTTCCCCTTCCTCAAGCAACAATAATTTACCAATGTACCCCACTAGTTAATTATGAGGAATAAATAGGAATGGCAATATTGGAAAGTCTCTAAACTAATGTAAATTAATATAATCTCCTTAATTAATTAAGGAAAATGGTCTAATGGGCTTAGTTTGATGTTTGACTCAATATGTCATGACAATCCAATGGGTTCACTAATGACAGGTCTAAATAAGCATATGCTAGCCCACTAACAAATAATTAAATAGCACAACTAAATCTAATTAATTAGTAGCACATAATATAAATATTTAATCACTAAATAATAAATATGCTAAATGACCATAATGATAGAGGGACATCAGAGAATAGGTTCGGATGGGATTATCAGGATGGATTATTGCAGCACGGTACCAGATTGTGTGTGCCAAGTGGGGCATTTCACGAGGAGGTTCTTCATGGGGCGCATCGATCTTAGTACTCAATGCGTCCAGGTGCCAACAAGATTTATAGAGACATGAGGGAGCATGTATGGTGGTATGGTATAAAACGGGAGGTGGCACACTTCGTATCCAGGTGTTTAGTGTACCAGCAGATAATGGCGGAGAAACAGAGGCCAGGTGGTTTACTTCAGCCTTTACCCATTCTAGAGTGGAATTAGGAGCATGTTACTATGAATTTTGTTTCGGGGCTTCCGCGTTCTCCAGGAGAGAAAGACCCGATTTGGGTTATCGTAGACAGGGTGACCAAATCGGCTCACTTCTTTCCATTTAAAGTGGGTACGTCTACGAAGAAGATAGCGAAGATATATGTACAACATATTGTCAAATTGCATGGAGTTTCTGTGAGCATCATCTTAGATCGGGATAGTTATTTTATATGCCAATTCTGGAGGATTTTGCAGGCTAGCTTGGGCACCCAGCTCAAGTTTAGTACCGCATATCATCCCCAGACAAACGGACAGTCGGAGAGGACTATTTAGACTCTCGAGGATATGCTTCGCACTTGTGTTTGAGATTTCAGAGGCTCTTGGGAGGATCATCTTCACCTGGTAGAGTTTGCTTACAACAACAGCTACCACGCCAGTATCAAGATGTCACCATTCAAGGCTTTATATGGACGAAGATATCGTACTCCTTTATCCTGGGATGATGTTGGTGAGAGAGCCTTATTGGGACTAGAGATGATTGTGGATGCATCTAAGAATGTGAAGCTCATTAGAGATAGACTTCGGGTGGCGCAGGACAGACAACGGCATTGGGTCGATAGCCACCGGAGACCTTTGGAGTTTGAGCTATAGGTTATTTTGTATTGCTTGTGATTACTTTGTTTTAGATTGAGTGTTAAGGCTATATTTTATTCTAGGTTGGCGATCTGGTGTTCTTAGAGATTTCTCTAACACAAGACACGATTCGCTTTGGTGGAGGAGAAAAGATTAGTCTACGGTATATCGAACCCTTCGATATTCTTGCGAGGGTCGGTGTAGTGGCCTACATACTAGACTTGTCGCCTGTACTAGAGGTAGTATATGATGTATTCCATGTGTCACAGTTGAGACAGTACATGGCAGATCCTAGTCACGTATTGGATCATTCAAAGATCGAGGTAGGTCCGACTCTCAGCTACCCAAAGAAGCTAGTGAAGATTTTGGATCACAGGAAGAAGGTGCTGCAGAACCAGACGATTCCCTTGGTATACGTCGGGTGGAGGTATCACTCTCCGGGAGAGTCTACCTGAGAGAGGAAAGCCAAGATGCGCGGGCGATACCCTTTTCTCTTTGAGCCGCGAGGTATCGTTCTTTCTTGCTTGCTGTGATTGCTTGTTGTAGTATTAGTTCTTCCTTAAATTTCGTGGATAAAATTTTCTAAGGAGGGTAAACTTATCACTACCATATTTCTAGATGAGAGTATTTTTGTCATTTAGCATATTTTTATTTAGTGATTAAATATTTATATATTGTGCTACTAATTATTTATTACATGTTGTGCTATTTATTATTTGTTAGTGGGATAGAATATTTTATTTGGACTTGTCATTAGTTGACCCATTAGAACTTGTCATGATATATTAAGCCCAACATTGGATTAGGCCCATTAGACCAATTTCTCTTAATTAATTAAGGAGATTAGATTAGTCTCATAAAGAATTAAAAGTTTTCTAATATAGCCATCACTAATTAAACCTCATGATTAGCTAGTAGGGGTAACATAGACTTTACATATTGCTTGGGAAGGAGGAAAGGGTCCGGCCACTTGAAGATGGGGGTCTCTCTCTCTCTCTCTCCTCACATTAGTTCATTCATTCTAGATCCCCAATTGTGTTCTTCCCCAAATTAACTTATCCCTCCACCAAATTTATCTCAATTAACTCTTATTACCTCTCAATTACATCATCTAAGGAGCATTGGAGCTTGATTAGCAAGGAGCACATGAAGGAGGAGGAATTGATAATGAGATTGTGTCCTAATTGTGTCTATTGAGCATTTTATTATGAATTTATCTCCCAATAGATAAATTCTGAATCTTCTCTATAATTTAAACTCTAATTCATGTATTTAACCATTAAAAAACCCTTTTATAACATAGGACTACTCATAGGAAGAAGTTCTAGGCCCAATAGACCTATATTGTGACTTCTATATAGGTTTTTGTGCCCAATTGGGGAAAATTCCCAGATTGATACATCAAGTGTGTGTCATGAGACCAATTAGATCTAATTAGACTTAGATTGATGCTATAAGACAAGATCGTATCCATAATTGGATACAAGTAGAGCGTATCATGGTATTTTGTGATGCGATATGATACGGGGTTCATTTTTGGGTAATTTGTGCATGTGAGTATGATTTCTCTTCAGTTTCCATGGTAGCTAACTATTTTTAGTCGTATTAATATGTAATTGACTTGTATTATTGGTATTAGTGGAGAATTGAAAATTTTTGGCATTATATTTGGATGCGTATTATAGAGTATCACACTATGCATGCCAAGTATTTGGGTTAATACTTCTAGTGTGGGTGTATTATATATATATATATATATATATATATATATATATATATATATATATATATATATATATATATATGCATTGCTAGTTACATATGTAGATGTGTGTGATTACAATGAGTAGGTAATAGCAGCAGTAGTGGTATCAGTTCTAAGAGGGGGCTCGGGTTCTAATACTTGGAATGTATCAGTTTAAGTGAACTTGGTAGGAAGTCAAGGATATAGCAGTGGATGAGGGGCTTAACTGAAGGCATTGAGGGGGAGAACTGATACACTTGTATCAGTAAGAGTGATCAGCATGGTGCAAGTAATTAGGGACTTGGTGTCACCCTCACTATGGCACAGGCGAAAATAGATCGAAGGAGTATTGGATCATCCATCCGATGGAGAAGCATGGAAGCACTTTGATCGAGAGTATCCAAATTTTGCTTCGGATCCGCGTAATGTCAGATTGGGGCTCTCCCCTGACGGTTTTACCCTATTCGGACTTTCGGGCTCCCAGTATTCATGTTGGCCTATGATCGTCACTCCGTACAATCTACCACCTTGGATGTGCATGAAGACTCTGTATATGTTCCTAACCGTTATTATCCTGGCTCTGAACAATCTGTAGAGGAACATCGATGTGTATTTACAACCTTTGATAGATGAGTTGAATCAGCTGTGGAAAGTAGGCGCCAACACGTACGATATTTCAAGAAAATAGAATTTTCAGATGAGGGCAGAACTTATGTGGACCATCAACGACTTTTTGACCTATAGAATTGTCACGACCCGTACCCGGATATTCGGGCACGAGTACGTGGGTACGTCCAGCCTACGCCGCAGTGTCGGCGGTAGTACGCTGTCTAGGTCATATTCACAGTTAAATTAAAATCTAGCTCATTCACAATAACAAATAGGCAAGGATGATAACAGGAAATAGGAATGCTAAGATTTCAAATAAAACAAATGTGACAACAATCCACAATTTTATTACAGAACCAGAAGATAAATCGGGGACAAACCCGATTACTATGCTGAAAGAAAAATACTAACTAACTGGCTACTACTCCTCAAAAGTAGTCTCCTGAGTAGGAACAGGCTCCTCAAAAGTATCATCTGCTACCTTATATGGGCCATAAAAGGTGGGGGCATAGTCCTCATCATCGCCTAATATCAACGGATCCAGTCAGGAAAGGAGCAAAGTAACAATACACAACAAGATTAAACTAAATATTTATGACAAGTAGAAAAAAACTGACTAAGTATCATGATAATAATATGCACAACAAGTAGTGAAATTAACTAAGAGTTACGCACTAAAGATCAGGAATATAAGTAAAACAGGATTAATTGCTATAAACCAGAGACATGAGTAAAACAGGAATATAATGAGACAAGAAAATGGAACTACAACAAGACAACAGGAACTATGTGTGTGTGAAATTGTGTATTTAGAATACATAGTTGGCATGTAGGGGTTTATAAGGCTAATAAGGCCGCCATAGACGGCTAGCAGTCAGGAATAATCAAGTATAAGGCTGATGGTATAGTCGCGTACCAACAGCTAGCAGTCACGACAGGGGGAAGGGTAAACTACATGCCTCCAAGTATTCTCCCACCCGACACGAAAAGTAAGACATGAACTCCAAATCCCAACACTAAGTGTAATCATTCAATGGTACTAGTAGAGCAAGGAACTAATTATCACAATATAAAGAATAAACTTGAAGTGCAGGTACTTGCCTGATGTTTGGATCCCAACTATGGTTCTATTCTCGGGAAATTTCTAAAAATGTCTCCGGGTGCTGAAATAAACATTACCATCATGCTCAGAAGATATCAAATAGCTAGAAACTCCTGCCCTTGAGTCCAATTTGGAGACAAGGGCAAAAACGACAATTTCGAGTCAAAACGGGATCCGCATGTGGGCCCGCTTTGCACCGAAAAATGTGTCAGGGTGAAAGGTCTCCAAATTCATCAAACTTAGTGTCAGCAGGTCAGGAACGATGATACGAACCCAACGGAACTTCCAGAATTGGATTCCGATGAGCCGATCACAAAATCGCCCGTCGAGTAGGGCTTGTGGGGCCCACGACACGCGATTTCGTCAACGTTCTCAGAATCGAACCAAACTTGGGTCACAGGACCAGCGTATTGCTATGAGTCCGATGGCACAAGTTTTGTTTCAATCCGACGTGTGTACAGAAAGTTAGGGCATGATTCAAAAAAGTCAGATACGGGACGTTGTCTGCGGATACGCGTTGATCCCGGTGTGCACGCACACCCGAATCGACTTCTGCAAAATCTCACACGTCTGTATCAACGACGCACACGTATCTGTGAAGACCGCGTACGACCAAGTCGTCCCGTTTGGCGGGGCGTACCCAGTTCCGGGGTGAATCGGGTCGTTATTTTTTCTGTTTTTGGATCGCGGTGTGCGATCACCACAGGACGCGATGTCTCGAGCGGTTTATCCGGGCACCGAGAGGGTCATACAGGCTTCGCAACATAATTTACAGAATTAAAAATGGGGCAGCGAGGAGAAAGTTATACGTACCTGAACATGGTCTGAAAAATTCGGAAAACCGTGTCCGACACAATTGGGAATTAGGGTTAGGGTTTGGGGGTTCTCCGGCGGAGCTCCGGCGGCTCGGGCGGTTGGAAAGGTCGGAGGCGGTCGAGGGCGGCATCGGCGTTGCTGGCGGGCACGGCGCCGGCGGCTGGCCGGAGCGGGCGGCCGGCGTTGAGCGGCGGAGGCGGCCAGAGGAGAGGGTGCTGCTGCTGCTGCTGCCGGCGAGGAGGGAGGAAGCTGGGGCGCTGGCGGCCGACGGCGAGGTGAGGTGGGAGGAGGCTAGGTGGAGACGAGCGACGGAGCCGGTGGTGGCTCGGTCGGGGTGGGCCGGAGAAGGGGAAGTCGGGGAGAGGGGTTCTTATAGGCGGATGGGCGAGGCGAGGGGGCCGAGGGAGGCGGCGCTAGAGTCGGGGTCAGGCGCAGCGGGTGGGGGCGTGGCAGGCGTGGCGCGGCGGCCGCGGGCGGCGGCATCGGACGCGGGGGGGGGGGGGGGAAGCAACCGGGTCGTTGGGGGCTGGGGGTTTGGGTTCGGGTGCGGGTCGGGTTCGGCCGGGCGGACCCGACCCGACCCGTTAACTATACGGGCTAGGCCGTGGGCCGATGGGCCGGGGTTTGGGCTGGGTCGGAATAGTTTTATTAGGATTTAATAATTAAATAAGAATTTAAATAAATAGATAAATAAATAAATAATTAAATAATTAAACAAATAAATATTTTTAGGTGATTTAAAAATAGGTCCGGGGCCCAATAAATTCCAAAAAATTACCCTAAGTCGATTTTTCTATTTTACACCAAAAAATATTATTTTTATAATATTTTAATATTATTTATTATCAAATAAAGTTATTTAATAATTAAAAACCCTGATTTTAATTACAAAAAATTTCCAGAAAATTCCAGAAAATTGTGAAAAATCCAAGTTTAATATTTTTGGAAAATCAGGGGTTTACAATCTACCCAACTTATTAAAATTTCGTCCTCGAAATTAAAATTAAGCCATAATCTGTTAATCCTTCATGTACATAAGGCAAGTCAATCGCAATCTCCTTGCGATAATTAAAATCCTAATCATATCCACTGCAATCACTTCAAGGTTAAGATGACTACTGTTCCAATCAAATTCAACCTATGGTTATCACTTCTTACTTTCTCAAATTATCCACAGGCAGATTTTAAATTAAGTCCATATAACATCTTCAAGATTTGCATACGCTTATAAATTTGCCTCACGATTCTAACTATCATAATTTTCTCTAGAAGTAATTCGAGTCCAATAGTATTCCCATTCACAATTGTATGCTTCAACTTTTAAATTCCATTCACATCCTCAATATTCCAACTAGGTAGTCCAACCATCAAATTTTAATTCTTAATTCAAATCATCAAATTAAAAAATAATTTAAATGTAGTCCACCAATGTTCAAGTCTGAAATTCTATATTTTCATCCTCTAAATTCAAATTGATGATTTTACCTTCATTATTCCAAATTTAAATCATGTACCTAAGGTATAAATGTTGGGTCCTCAATATCAAGAATTTTGAAGTTCATTAATCCTCATCATCTTAGTCATTCTTCTAAAATTCTCAAAATTGAATTGGCTTGAACCTCTCCCAATCTAAGCTTTACTCGATTACAATCCAAAAGAAATTACTCTCGAGTTGACAATGCACTGCTACCCAACTTAGAATTTACCCATCCGTCACATAAGGCTATATACCTTAAGAAAATGTTCCTTAATATGTTTACTCATGTCATTCAATCCTTGAAACTTTAACGCTGATCATATCGCATATGATATGTCCTTAATTTCGAAAGAATAATCCTCAAGTATGTGATCGGCCTATGGGACATATCTAGTATTATCTGTGTATCAAACTTATACCAAGCACGAGGTTTCGTCTTTCCGAAATAAGGGAAGACGAAGATCAATAATAAAGAGTTCAAGGGTGAGGTGATAGAATAGAAGTATCGGGATCAAGGCGTTTAAAGAATTCAAATGGGAATTGTCAAGCAGTTGTGGACTGAAATTCTATTCTGGTAATCATTTGTTCGCATGCTCGTATTAGTACAGTTATGTAACCGATACTATATGTCAGACATGTCTAGGGCAAGTATACTAGTCAACTATATATCTCAATCCACGTGAAGTAGTCGTGCGAAGAGTGAACCAAAATGTATTAAGGTTGATCAGACCGTAATACACTGATTCTGAATAGACAATTGTATTAGTGTGTCGACCCAATAATACATATGTCATGAACAAGCTTGAATGAAGGATAAGCTTGCAAAACTAGGCTATATTAGCAGCATAAGTCAAGGTATTATATGAAATATAAGTACGCTAGATGCTGATGAAAGGAGGTACAAATTATTCAAGTTCACAAAACAAAACAAAATAAGCAACATTAATAAAAGACTCTATAATCTCTACAGTTATCAAATATAAAAGCATAATAGGTTATTAGCAAGTTCAAAATTACTAGGTTGGGGCTGAGGTCACGAACCAATAGGCACGAGCTAAACAATACTAGAAACGGTATCTACGAATCACTTACGCGCATTAGCTACTCCAAGAGTCTGCGCGTTCTCCACGGTCATCGCGGAAGCTTGTCCGCGTCCTTGAGAAAGTGTCCTCTGCTGTTGCTGGCTAGCTGGGAGAGTGCTGCTTGTGGTACCAAGGGTGGTCTCGGTTCGGGTGCTGGTAGAGCATCTCATGGTGATCTTGTAGGAACCTCGTCGCTTGCGGGTAGGTCCATTACTCTGCATCCAAAATAAACGATAAGGGGAGCAAAGGAATCAAGGCAGGATGCAAGTCAAGGAATTAATTCAAATCTGAGATAGATGTCAAGAACGATTCAAGAAAGTGGATGAGATCCTAAACTTATCCTATCTTATTGCAGGCCTGTTCGGTCCCTAAGTTGAAACCGAACAATTTAGTCGTTGACCTGCATGGGCCACCATAAAAATGTGTCACGACCCGCACCCGAATATTCGGGTACGAGTACGTGGGTACGTCCAGCCTACGCCGCAGTGTCGGCGGTAGTACGCTGTCTAGGTCATATTCACAGTTAAATTAAAATCTAGCTCATTCACAATAACAAATAGGCAAGGATGATAACAGAAAATAGGAATGCTAAGATTTTAAATAAAACAAATGTGACAACAATCCACAATTTTATTACAGAACCAGAAGATAAATCGGGGACAAACCCGATTACTATGCTGAAAGAAAAATACTAACTAACTGGCTACTACTCCTCAAAAGTAGTCTCCTGAGTAGGAACAGGCTCCTCAACAGTATCATCAGCTACCTCGTATGGGCCATAAAAGGTGGGGGCATAGTCCTCATCATCGCCTAATATTAACGGATCCAGTCAGGAAAGGAGCAAAGTAACAATACACAACAAGATTAAACTAAATATTTATGACAAGTAGAAAGAAACTGACTAAGAATCATGATAATAATATGCACAACAAGTAGTGAAATTAACTAAGAGTTACGCACTAAAGATCAGGAATATAAGTAAAACAAGATTAATTGCTATAAACCAGAGACATGAGTAAAACAGGAATATAATGAGACAAGAAAATGGAACTACAACAAGACAACAGGAACTATGTGTGTGTGAAATTGTGTATTTAGAATACATAGTTGGCATGTAGGGGTTTATAAGGCTAATAAGGCCGCCATAGACAGCTAGCAGTCAGGAATAATCAAGTATAAGGCTGATGGTACAGTCGCGTACCAACAGCTAGCAGTCACGACAGGGGGAAGGGTAAACTACATGCCTCATAGTATTCTCCTACCCGACACGAAAAGCAAGACATGAACTCCAAATCCCAACACTAAGTGTAATCATCCAATGGTACTAGTAGAGCAAGGAACTAATTATCACAATATAAAGAATAAACTTGAAGTGCAGGTACTTGCCTGATGTTTGGATCCCAACTATGGTTCTATTCTCGGGAAATTTCTAGAAATGTCTCCGGGTGCTGAAATAAACATTACCATCATGCTCAGAAGATATCAAATAGCTAGAAACTCCTGCCCTTGAGTCCAATTTGGAGACAAGGGCAAAAACGACAATTTCGAGTCAAAACGGGATCCGCATGTGGGCCCGCTTTGCACCGAAAAATGTGTCAGGGTCAAAGGTCTCCAAATTCACCAAACTTAGTGTCAGCAGGTCAGGAACGATGATACGAACCCAACGGAACTTCCAGAATTGGATTTCGATGAGCCGATCACAAAATCGCCCGTCGAGTAGGGCCTGTGGGGCCCACGACACGCGATTTCGTCAACGTTCTCAGAATCGAACCAAACTTGGGTCACAGGACCAGCGTATTGCTACGAGTCCGATGGCACAAGTTTTGTTTCAATCCGACGTGTGTACAGAAAGTTAGGGCATGATTCAAAAAAGTCAGATACGGGGCGTTGTCTGCGGATACGCGTTGATCCCGGTGTGCACGCACACCCGAATCGACTTCTGCAAAATCCCACACGTCTGTATCAACGACGCGCACGTATCTGTGAAGACCGCGCGCGACCAAGTCATCCCATTTGGCGGGGGCGTACCCAGTTCCGGGGTGAATCGGGTCATTATTTTTTCTGTTTTTGGATCGCGGTGTGCGATCACCACAGGACGCGATGCCCCAAGCAGTTTATCCGGGCACCGAGAGGGTCATACAGGCTTCGCAACACAATTTACGGAATTGAAAACGGGGCAACGAGGAGAAAGTTACACGTACCTGAACAGGGTCCGAAAAACCCGGAAAACCGTGTCCGACACAATTGGGAATTAGGGTTAGGGTTTGGGGGTTCTCCGACGGAGCTCCGGCGGCTCGGGCGGCGGGGAAGGCCGGAGGCGGTCGAGGGCGGCACCGGCGTTGCTGGCGGGCACTGCGCCGACGGCTGGGCGGAGCGGGCGGCCGGTGCTGAGCGGCGGAGGCGGCCAGAGGAGAGGGTGGTGCTGCTGCTGCTGCCGGTGAGGAGGGAGGAAGCTGGGGCGCTGGCGGCCGGCGGCGAGGTGAGGTGGGAGGAGGCTAGGCGGAGACGAGCGGCGGAGCCGGTGGTGGCTCGGTCGGGGTGGGCCGGAGAAGGGGAAGTCGGGGAGAGGGGTTCTTATAGGCGGATGGGCGAGGCGAGGGGGCCGAGGGAGGCGGCGCTAGGGTCGGGGTCAAGCGCAGCGGGCGGGGGCGTGGCCGGCGTGGCACGGCGGCCGCGGGCGGCGGCTCCGGACGCGGGGGGGGGGGGGGGAAGCGACCGGGTCACTGGGGGCTAGGGGTTTGGGTTCGGGTGCGGGTCGGGTTCGGCCGGGCGGACCCGACCCGACCCGACCCGTTAACTATACGGGCTGGGCCGTGGGCCGATGGGCCAGGGTTTGGGCTGGGTCAGAATAGTTTTATTAGGATTTAATAATTAAATAAGAATTTAAATAAATAGATAAATAAATAAATAAATAAATAATTAAATAAATAAATGTTTTTAGGTGATTTAAAAATAGGTCCGGGGTCCAATAAATTCCAGAAAAATTACCCTAAGTCCATTTTTCCATTTTACACCCAAAAATATTATTTTCATAATATTTTAATATTATTTATTATCAAACAAAAATTATTTAATAATTAAAAACCCTGATTTTAATTACAAAAAATTTCCAAAAAATTCCAAAAAATTGTGAAAAATCCAAGTTTAATATTTTTGGAAAATCAGAGGTTTACAAGAATGTTATCCGGATAGATCACTCATGGTCGTCTCTCATGTCCGTATTGCATGGACCGTACTAAGACTTTCCGTTTGAAACATGGAGGCAAACCGTACTTCTTCGATTGTCATCGATAATTTCTGCCGAAGGATCATCCGTACCGGAGGAACAGAAATGCTTTTCGTACGGGCATTGTGGAGAAGGCCAATCCACCGCCAAGGTGGCCCGGATACACGATATGGGAAGAGGTAAAAGATTAACCAAGTGCTTTCGAAGAGCCTGCTAAGGGGTACAAGTGTGACGGATTTGGTCGCACCCATAACTGGATGAAGAGGAGTATATTCTCGGATCTGCCATATTGAAGCACCAATCTTATCAGACATAACCTTGATGTCATGCATATCAAGAAGAATGTGTTTGATAACATAATTAATACTGTAATAGAGGTAAAGGGGAAGACGAAAGATAATCCGAAGGCCAGGTTGGACTTAGAAGAAATATGTAGACGTCCTGCGTTGCATTTGATAGAGGAGGGGAATGGAAAGTTAAAGCAGCCTAAGTCAGTTTTTTTACTGGAGAAAGAGGATAAAGGGAGACTTTGTAGGTGGATTCAGGATCTAAAGTTTCCAGACGGGTACGTGTCAAACTTGAAAAGATATATGCATCGACCTCAAGGAGAATAAACGAAAGTTACACATTACACGAGTAATAATGTAGAAGATGTCAAATTATCCAAAGAGAAAGACGAAGATGAAGACGAAGTAGATGAAAGTGAAGATGAAGTAGATGAAAGTGAAGACGAGGAAGAGGAAGAGGAAGAGGAAGAAGAAGAGGAGGACGAGGAAGGCGAACAAGATAAATTTTCTGAAGATGATTGAAAATAAAATATTTTGCCTGTAGAATGTACTATATTTTGACTGTAGAATATAATATTTTAACAAATATATGTATTATATTTTGACTGTAGAATGTATTATCCGTTTAGACTTGTGACACCACTAGTTATTTACTGTACAATTCTATGAATGCTATGAGATATGCATAATATTTTGACTGTAGAATGTACTATATATTTGTGTATTTCTTTATTCATCATATGTTGTTATCAGGTATGACAGGACGACGCGGAGGGTTCGGCAGGTCCCGAGGTAGACAGAGTGCTCCTACGGTACTGCTTACTATTGGTTCTGGATCCTCGTCGCCCAGTACTCCAGTATATCGATCAGTCACATCTCCGACTGCGACGACGTTACGTGGCATCACTCCTGGGACGAGTAGTTCCAGACCTGATAGTACTCACTCGTCCAGCGTTCCTCCTGCTGATGGAACCATGGAGACAGATGATCATATGGAGGAGGTCATGCCGATGTTGTCCCAGCATCAGCTAGATCCTCCATGCCCAGCTCCGGAGGAGACGAGGACAGAGATTTGGGCCGACTATACAAAGTAAGTCAATTAGATGGTTTAGCATTATATATATCATGTATTTCTTTATTCATCATATATTGACTTTTTCGATCAAAATAATTATCTCTGTATAGATATCGTCCATTGTCGGTTCAGAGATGCCTGGGCCTCTTTTTGAGGAACAACTATGGTGGCCCTTAGATCAACTACTCTGAAGCTCCGGAGGAGAGGAAGGCATTCTAGTTTTCGCACTTCAAGGTAAAAGTATATTATATAAATTCTCTAATTTATGCATATTATATAACTTATCCGTGATGCTCACTTACTAAATTATTTATTGTAGCAAACGTATTTCTATCCTCCATACCGGGCCGAGTTGATCGAGCGGATGTTTCCTGCCGTTGCCGCCAAGATTATCCGTGATGCTCTGGATGACCAGAAGGCTCATGATCGCGTTGGAAAACCGATCCAAGGTTGGATCACGCCTAAGCAGTGGACTGCGATGAGGGCTAGATTCGACGATCCGAGGTACAAGGAAAGGTCTGAGAAGGCCAAGGCGGCTAGGCGAAATACTGCAAAATGGTGTGGTGGCTCGATTTCGATGACGGAATATTTTCGTCGTTTGGTATATTTTTTATTTAAGATATATTATTTTAATGTAAGTACGATAAAATGGTAGTAGGAAAAAATATTTAATTTTAGTACTAAATAATATATTTTTAACAGGTACAGAAGGGTGAGGATGTAAACATGGTGACCGTCTTCTTGGCCACCCATTGAAAGGACAAAAATCTCATTGATGAGAAGGCCTCGTTGACCAATGTAAGTACTGTAGTGCCCCGCTCCACGTAGGCACTATGTACAAGTGATATCGCTTTGCTTGCTCAAGCGAAAGTCTTCTCGGAGAATTTTTGACCGAACCACAAGACGGTTAATCAATGTGAGTGGACAGAACTGCATTCTCTGATTCTTGCATGACTTAATAATGAATCTGAGTTTTTGAATGCTTGTTCTAAGAAGATGGTTTCATAAGAAAAATGATAGAACTTGACTATGCATGCTAATAAGTGAACTCGTATAGCTAGTCATTAAAACGAATCCGCTTGCCTAAATAAGAGAACTTGTGTGCTTGTCTGAGAGATGGAACCATTGCCATGATAGCTAGAGATAGAAATATTGCATGCTTAGTTACACGGACACCGCTATCGAATGAACCGCTGCCATGCTAATAAGAAAGGGTAAATGATTGCTTGCACTTATTCTTGATATCGTATGCTTAATTGGAATACTTGAATGCTTGTCCAAAGAGATAGAATTGCATGCTAGAAAACTATAGAACTGTTCTTGCTTGTTACTTGTTTAAAGAGTTAGCTTTGCTTGAACATGTTTCTTTGTTTGCTTGTAAAGAGATAAAACTTGGTGAATATCTTGAACTTATGTATCTAGACTAATAGTCCGCCCTAAGGCTTAAAAACCTTACTTACGGGAGGGTGTGACTATTAGGCAAGAGTATTGCGAGCTTTGGCCCTATTGCTGGATTGATGTGCTTGCTTGCTTGTTCTGGATCATGTGCATTATATGGTATTTATTGGATATGAGCTTGCATTCACTCATTTGGTTAGGACAACTTGTGCACAAGGTCATCTCTTGAGCGTTTCTTGGGGCACTGGGTTCGTTCGTCCTAGGAGAGATCTAGATACCCTGAGGCTTAAAAACCTTACTTACGGGAGGGTAGACCCGTCTATTAGTGAGATGGGCTTGTACGTCCCAACTGCTAATCCCGTGGAGGGGACCATCATGTAGTTAGGGCACATGTTAGGCTAGCCTTCTTGCAAACCTAACTGTTTGATGCAGAGACGGACAGGGAAGGAGAAACTTATACCTATATGTATATGTAAATTGTTGCTAACTTGTATGTCTGCTGCAGGAATAACTGTCACGACCCACACCCGGTATAGGGGCACGAGTGCATGGGTACGTCCAGCCTACGCCGCAGCATCGGCGGTAGAACGCTGTCTAGGTCACAATGCTATCTAATCATTCTCACACGAGCATCCAACTCCATAAGGAGTCACAGATAGCACCATATCATATGAACAATACTCAATCACATAGCTAAAGCACGATAAGATATCGAAGAAATAAATAAACCAAATTGCAAGGCAAGTCTAAATAGAATAATCTAACTCAACAATAATATCCAAGTCTCAACAAGGTATGCCGGAGACAAATCCGGTACCATAAACTGCTAATAAAAACTAACTAAATAACTATTAATCCCGGCTAGACCTCCCGGAATTACACCTGGCTACAAGGTCCAAGTCAGCAGCTACTCTCCCTGTGGTCTATAAAATGTCGGACACCCGTCCTCTAAGGCGTAGTCTAGAAAATATTTCCAGTCAGGATGGAGCAAAGTACATCTCTAATAGCAGTTCTACATCAATGATATAAACTATGTAGCAGTAAATAGATGGAAATATACAAGATGCATATACATGTACGAGAGATATATAATAAAGGAAATACTAGAAATACTGTAAATAAATGCGGGAAGGAACAATATGTCAATGAAGAAGAATACTATGACTAAGTGTGTGAGTACTAGCTTTAACATGTGATCGACTTGGGAACTTGTACACGAGTACGGGCCTGGCTAGTCATACGTGCGGTGTATGGCCAACACTAACATGAGAACAAGACTTGTACATGAAGGGTATGATCACATATCTACACTAAAATACTCCCTACCCCGACTGGTATAGTAGATCCAACCATGGTACGCTATGGCACGGGATTCTCTAGGAAGGTAGCAAGTCTCCCCGAGAATCAGTGTCTGTACATGCACAAGATAAACAATGAAACAAGACTTGTACAAGATACACCATATACAAGGAATAACATCACATGACGAGATCCGGATATACCAATCCGTGTAACCATCGTGTCAAAAAATATGGATATTTACACTAAATATAATGAACATAGAGAATATCATAGATAAGAAACTATCAGAGAATGTACTCGCCTGTGGTCCTTTGCTGGTATGAATCAGAGTCCAAGTCACAGTCCAAATAGCCTATGTATTACAAATTTTACCATGTCAAAATATAATTTATTTTAATTTATTTAATTCTGGAATAATTACTCTAAAATCTTATTTTAATCTTATTATTCTGATTTTTAGGTTAATTCCTAAATTTTGTCCAAAGAAACTGAATTTTATCAACTCGAGACTCATGGCACGCAAATCGAGGCGATCTGTTGACCAAAAAGTCAACAAACACAAACTTGACTTTCATGTATGATTTTCTATAGATTTTAGCATCAAAATCATGCTAGAATTTACGGCTCATTCGAATTCAAATTCGTTTGGGAATTGTGGTACATACAAATTTTGTATCGTGCACCGATGGTTAAATTCTAACCTAGAAGTTCTACAGAATTAACAGTATATAAATACTTCGAATTAAATTCTAGAAAAAACATATGTCAATGATCTCGACATTAGCTTTCCGAAAATTTAAACGGTTCATGATTCTGATTTCTGGTTCTCCCGGAATCGCAAAAACATCGAGACACGTCTATTTTCGGACATGCTGTACTCTACGAATTTTTCAGAATTTAATACTCATAATTTCATAAAATTTTTTATATAATCAGAAATCTAACCTCAATATCGTTCTAACACAAAAAACTAGGCCTCGTTTGGAGTCCGGAGCTATACGCAATGGCTTCTGGAAGATGAAGGAACCCTAGATGACAATTCTCTCAAATCTCTCTCTCTAAAAATAATGGGATAATTAGGGTTATAATAATATATATATATATATAGGGATGTACCTGCGGCTGAATGATATTTATAGGCTGACACGTGTCAGAATCTGATTGGATGGTTTTTGTTATATTATTTGTTTTTGATTTGCCTTTATCAAAACATTATTTAAGTCATTTTAAATCTAAATAACTCAAAATAAATATTAAAAATAATCATAAAATCGGGAAAAATTATATAAAATATATTTGAACCGAAAAACCCTAAAAAAATATTTGGGATAATTTTATATTCATAGATTTCCTACTATAATTAGGAGAAGCTCTAAAAATTAGTTTTACCCATTTAACTAAAAATAAATACTAACATTATTCCAAAAATTCTGAAATAATTCCAAAAAATATAAAATAATATTATAAACCCTAAAAAATAACGTGGGTCCATTCTATATTCTTGGGCTTGCACAATAAATTCTACAAGTCCTAAAAATTAGTTATTAGCCTAACTACTCCCAATAAATACTAAAATTACTCAGAAAATTTCCAAAAATTCTAGAAAATATATTTGACTATTTAGAACCTAAAATAAATTTTGAAATATTTTTAATTAAGTTTGTACCTAAAATAAATTCTTGAAAGTCTTAGAAAATTAGTGTTACTAGTTTTTAATTAACTAAAAATTATGAAAAAAATCCACTAGCCCCAAATTAACCTAAAAATAACATTTAAGCTAGAATTTCAGGATACGGAGGTTACAATAACTGTTTGTCTTTAGGTAAGGATCACTGAATAAGTGATCACTTCTATTTTCTTATGTCCCTTATAAATTATGCTAAATATGATCCATCTGTTTTATATTGAGTATGTTGCTGCCCCTATTGCATCGAGTTGAATAGTCCACTTGAAATACTTGTGTCACGCCCCAGTCCCAAAATATCGAGGGACTAGACACGTGGCAATGGCCAGCAGTACACACCGATGGACAACCTATTTTAATGGATCCATCGGGAATACTTAAGCTGTAATATAGGTCTACAACAATAAGTCAAAATACTAATCTCATCCATACACAGAATAGTAAGAACAACAACAATTAAAGGAAAGTACATCAATGTCCAGTCACAGCAGAGTATGTCGGGGAACAACCCGATAAAAGTCTAAATACTGGTTCATCAGACCAGAACAAAGGAGTCCATAATAAAGTATCCGATGAGTACAAATAATATAAACTCAAGAAAAGTCTTCAGCCATCACCTATGCTTCTGATTTAGGTTCTCCTTCAGCAACAGTTTCTGGTACAGCTTCAGCTCCTGTCCCGTAAACCTCGGGATAATGCTCTTCTGCTAAACCTGGGGACATCATCCATTCCAGGTCCTCAGGGGACATAGCAAAGTACAAATAATACAAGCCAAGAATAGATGCAGTGAAATAGAAAATGAAATAAACAGGGTAGCTACATAACCATCTATGTGAAAATGCAACTGAGAGCAACACTAGTACTCAGGCTGAGACTGCTACAAGCTCTGTGTCGGGGAGCCGGTAGCAGCAATATCTAGTAGTGGTCTAGCTCTGCTTGAGAGTCTACAATCTCACAATAGTAGTATATATATATGGAACAGCCTGTAGCCTGTGTGTCTCTCCCCACCCAATGTAACCACACGTCTCATGTCCATGTCACGTGAGATCGGAGCTAATGCAACAGTCATAAACTAAGAATATAATAACTATGTCCATCCTGTATCCTATACAGAATCACCTTGAATATCTCAGGAAGATTCTGTCAATGTAAGGTGTCAAGTGTCCTAGGTTATGATGTACTTGATAAACAAGCACGAGAATATAAAGGGTTTCGAATGTCCATCACTAAATGACATACACAACTCCGCGTACGGGGTTGGCACCCGACTGTAATCAGACACTAAGTATGTCATACGGTCCTAGGTTATAGCATGTACTATAAAAATAAAGCAAGAGAACAAAATGAACTAATAAACTGTAATTTATGGCAAGGTACACTTGCCTGGGGTTGGAATACCAACAGCGGTCCCTGTAACAGTGGGTTCAGCAATAACTCCTCCAAAAGCTGAAATGAACATTACCAACAGTCTCAGAATATATGAAATAGCTAGAAACACCTGTTCTTAAGTCCAGTTTGGACACAAGGTCAAAAACGACATTTCTGGGCTAAAGCGGGTCCATATGTGGGCCGCTTTGCACCGAAAACCGAGTCTGGGTCAAAGGTCTCCGAATCAGTCTAACTTAGTGTCAACAAGTCAGGAACGTTGATACGAACCCAACGGAACTTCCAGAATTTGATTTCGATAAGCCGTTCTCAAAATCGCCCGTCGGTTGGAGCCTATGGGGCCCACGACACGCGATTTTCCAACGTTCTCAGAATCAAACCAAACTTGACCCACAGGACCAGCATATTGCTACGACTCCAATGGCGCAAGTTTCGTCTCGATCCGATATGTATACACTAAGTTACAGCGAATTACAGAAAAGTCGGATACAGGGTGTTGTCCGCGGATACGCACTGATTCCGGTGTGTACGCACATCCGAATCAGCTTCTGCGAAAACCCGCACGTCCGTATCTACGATGCTCACGTGTCGGTGAAGATCGCACGTGACCAAGTCGTCCCGTTTGGCGGGGCGTACTCGATTCCGGGGCGAAACAGGGCTAAGTTTTTCCTGTTTTTGGATCGCGGTTCGCGATCACCACAGGTCGCGATGCCCCGAGCGGGTTGTACGGGCACCGAGGGGGTCATACAGGCTACGCGATGAAATTTACGTGATATGAAACAGAGCTACGAGTAGGTAGTTATGGGTACCTGAACAGGGCCTGAAATCCAAGTGCGAATCGTGTCCGACACATGTCTGAACTAGGGCTGTCCTGGATCCGTGTCCAAGCCGTGTCCGGGTTCTGGAAAGCCGCTGTGTCTGGGTCAGCCGTGTCCGGCTAGGTCAGAGGTGCGTCGACGCTGCACGGCACTGGGCGGAGGTCGGCTAGGCTTTGGGATTCCTCGAGGAGGCTGGACGGCACCCAGTTTAGTCGGCCGGAGGAGAATCGGCTCGGCCGGAGCTCGATCAGGTCTGACGGCGGCTCTGGTAGCTGGGGAAGAAGGGAACGGAGTTGGTCGAGGTTCTGGAGGAGGGCGGCCGGCTGGAGGTGCGTCGATGGGAGGTGGTCGACTGAGCTAGGGCGGCCAGACAAGGTGGGTGGTGGCGTCGGTTTCTCAAGAGGATTTCCGGCCGGCTGCTACGGGCTTTTATTGCGGGATTGGGGAGAAGAAGAGCCGGAGGTTGCCGGAAGGGGAAGAAAACAGGTCACCCGTTCCAGGGGAGGGGAACGGTGGCGGTCGGCGGTTGAGGGAGCCGAAGATAGTGCGTCGCCTGCGGCGGTAACGGCTGTCGAAGGAATTCGATCGGTTAGAGGTTAGGGATTCACACAGTTCGGGTCGGGTCGGTTGCTGGCAGGTCGGGTCTGACCCGGATCCGACCCGCTAGCCTGAGCGGTCCGGGTTGGTCAGACCGGCCGGTCCGGTCCGGTTTAATCACTGGTTTAGTTTGGTTTATTAATTAATTTAGTTTAATTAATCAGTTAATTTTAATAATAGTTTTTAATGCTTTAAAAATTTATTCGAAATCCAATAAATTCTCGGAAAAATACCCCATGCCCGATTTTTAATTTTACACTAGAAAATATAATTTTTTATTACATTTTAATATTATTTAATATCTTTTAAAAAATTATTTTAATCAGTCTACCTTAGTTTAGAATTACAGAAATTGCTAATTAAATTCCAGAAAATTAAATTTAAAAATTCTTAAAATTTTCAGGTGATTACAATCTTCCCCCCTTAAGAAAATTGCGTCCTCGCAATTTAAAGATTAAACTACTAATGGAACAGAACTACAGGAATTACAAAAATTTTCTTAAGATATACCTGCATCCTCGAATAAGTGGGGGTATTTCTGGCGCATGATATCTTCTCTCTCCCAAGTTGATTCACCAGGAGAGTGTTGCTTCCATGCCACACGAACCAGTTTAATTGTATGCCCTCGCAGTGTCTTCTCACTGGTTCCGAGTATACCCACCGGTTGTTCTTCATATCTCAGGCTTGGACCTACGGCGATCTCAGAATGATCCACTATGTGACTTGGGTCAGTCACATACCTTCTTAACTGTGAGACATGGAACACATCATGCACTCCCTCTAAAGATGGAGGTAATACGAGACGATAGGCCACCTCACCAATGCGCTCCAGAATATCAAAGGGCCCAATGTACCTTGGACTCAATTTACCTCTGCTCCCAAAGCGAATGGTTCCTCGAGTAGGTAAAATCCTCAGGAATACATGTTCTCCTTCCTTGAACTCCAGGGGACGTCGGCGTGTATCAGCCCAATACT
Organism: Iris macrosiphon; assembly: GCA_036927795.1. Classification (NCBI taxonomy): domain Eukaryota; kingdom Viridiplantae; phylum Streptophyta; class Magnoliopsida; order Asparagales; family Iridaceae; genus Iris; species Iris macrosiphon. The sequence continues at coordinate 25,435,096 of JAYESA010000016.1, read as the reverse complement.
TCTGTCTGTCCTGAGCTGCACGAAGATGATTCTGGATTTGCTTCACCTTCTCCACTGTTTTTATTACTAACTCTGGCCCCAATATTTGACGCTCTTCGACGTCACTCCAGCATATCGGTGATCTGCACTTCCTACCATATAACGCCTCAAAAGGTGCCATCTTGATGCTTGCCTGGTAACTGTTGTTATATGAGAACTCTACCAAATGCAAATGATCTTCCCAAGACCCTCCAAAATCTAACATACAGGATCGCAGCATATCTTCTAAGATCTGGATTGTACGTTCTGATTGACCGTCTGTCTGGGGATGGTAGGCAGTGCTGAATTTTAGTCTGGTGCCAAGACTCTCTTGCATGCTTCGCCAGAAATGAGAGGTAAATCTCGAATCTCGATCTGATACAATACTAACCGGCACTCCATGTAATCTTACTATTTGTCGCATATACATGTCGGCTAGTATCTCTGTAGACTATCCAACTGTAAATGGCAAGAAGTGTGCCGATTTAGTGAGTCGATCCACGATAACCCATACCACATCTTTTCCACTGGGGCTCCTTGGGAATCCTGTGACGAAGTCCATGGTGATATGTTCCCACTTCCATTCTGGTATGGGAAGCGGCTGCAATATTCCTGCAGTCCTCTGATGCTCGGCTTTCACTTGTTGGCAGACTAAGCATTTAGCTACAAATCTAGCAATCTCTCTCTTTATTCCATGCCACCAATAGTACTGCCTTAGATCTCGATACATCTTTGTTCCTCCTGGATGAATAGAGTATATGGAGCTATGTGCTTCAGTCATTAACTCCTGTCTCAGTTCTCCATTTGGAACATATAGACGTTCTCCACACCTTAATGTTCCATCCTCATGTATGCGAAGTCCCGTCTGCAAGCCTGCTTCTGTCTTCTCTTTGAGTCTTTAAAATCTTGCATCAGTAGGCAGAGCTTCTTTAATCCTTTCCACGAGCGATGACTTCACTTCCAGATTAGCCAGCAAGCCACTCTGTCTTGGTAGAATAACCTCTATCTGAAGCTCCTGTAGATCTTTCAATAGCTCAGGCTGCACCGTCAAGTAATAAGCTGTAGGCTTCCTGCTGAGTGCGTCTGCTACTACATTTGCCTTTCCTGGGTGGTACTACAGATCTATATCAAAGTCCACCATCAACTCAAGCCAGCGTCTTTGCCTCATGTTAAGCTCCTTCTGAGTATATACATACTTCAGACTTTTGTGGTCAGTGAAGATTTCCACCTTCTCTCCATAAAGATAATGCCTCCAAATCTTTAGTGCAAATATTACAGCAGCTAGCTCCAGATCATGCGTTGGGTAATTCTTCTCATGGATCTTCAACTGTCTTGATGCATAAGCAATAACTTTGCCGTGTTGCATCAAAACACATCCCAGGCCACTATCTGACGCATCGCTATAAACAACAAAACCACCTGACCCTGAAGGAAGAGTCAAGACTGGTGCTGTTGTTAGACGCTTCTTCAATTCTTCAAAGGCTATCTGACATTCTTCTGTCCATGCAAAGTCCTGATCTTTCCGTGTCAACTTCGTCATTGGCTCCGCAATCCTTGAGAAATTTTCTACGAACCTTCTGTAATATCCAGCAAGTCCTAGAAAACTTCTCACCTCAGCAACTGATGTCGGTGTAGGCCATGTCTCAATAGCAGCAACCTTCTCTGGATCAACTGACAGTCCTTCTTCTGAGATAATATGTCCTAAGAATGGCACCTTATCCATGCAAAACTCATATTTACTGAGCTTAGCATAAAGCTTCTCCTGCCTCAACGTCTCTAGCACGATTCTGAGATGCTCCTCGTGCTCTTCGTGGCTTTTAGAATATACCAGAATGTCATCAATAAATACAACCAAAAATTTATCCTAGTATTGATGGAAGACTCGGTTCATCAAGCTCATGAACACAGCAGGCGCGTTGGTTAAACCAAACGGCATTACTAAGAACTCATAGTGTCCATACTTGGTCCTGAAGGCTGTCTTCGGGATATCTTCCTTCCTCACCCTAATCTGGTGATAACCGGATCTAAGACCAATCTTCGAAAATACCCTAGCTCCACTCAATTGATCAAATAAGTCATCAATGCGTGGCAAGGGATACCGGTTCTTAATGGTCACAGCGTTTAACGCCCTATAATCAATGCACAGGCGAACAGTTCCATCCTTCTTTGGTACAAAAAGTATAGGTGCTCCCCAAGGTGAAACACTGGGCCGAATGAAACCCTTCTCCAGAAGTTCATCAACTTGCTTCTTTAACTCAACTAACTCCTTAGGTGCTAGTCTATAAACCGATGGAGTGATAGGTTCTGCTCCTGGAGTTAAGTCTATGGTGAATTCTATTTCTCGATCAGGTGGTAGACCTGGAAGATCATCGGGAAACACATCCACAAACTCTGATATAACTCTTGGGTATTCTGACTCCCCTTCTACAGATAATGCCCTAAGAGTTGGCTGAAAACCTTGTTCTATAGCTCCTCGAAGAAATTTAAACTCTGAGTGTCCAGGTGGTCTGAATATAACTTTTCCAAGCCGACAATCAAGGGTAGCATGATACTGACTTAACCAGTCCATACCAAGTACCACATCATAGTCAGGCATAGAAAAGATCAGAAATTGGGCTCGCATCTCTCTTCCACAGACTACTACTGAACATGATCTACAGATATCACTAACAGGTATGATTCCACCTCCCGTAAGAATTCTCTTAGTCTTCGGAAGGGGTGCAGTAGCTACTCTATGGGTGGCTACGAATCTAGCAGCTATAAATGAGTGCGATGCCCCAGAATCAAATAAAGCTACAACAGGTAATGAAGCTACTAAAATGGTACCTGCTATAACTTCTCCAGCAATAGCTTCTTCCTGAATAGCCAATGCAAAAGCCTGACCTCGTCCCTGAGCTGGACCCCTCTGCTGACGAGCCTGTTGGAATAGAGCTGCTTGAGGTGGCAATGGAGGTCTTGGCTGAAATCCTCCTGGAGCTGGTGGTCTGACTCCTCCATCTCCTGTCTGCTGTGCTCCCACTGCTGGATAATCTGGCCTTGGTGCAGGTAGAGCTAGTCGTGGTGCTCCCTCTCGACGTTCTGTGCAGTCTCTGGATAAATGCTGGTTGGAGCCGCAAACCAGGCACAGTCCCAATTTGCTCTGCACTCCTTTTCAATGTGACCCAACTTGCCGCAGAAATGACAAGTAGGTAGGGTTCTTTGTGCTGCTCTCTGCGGTAGATTCCTCTGGAGTCGCTTTGCAGAATCCCCTTGTGCTGCCTTGGATGGTACTGAGGTAAATAGCCTCTTCAGACTTGACTCTCTCCTGGTGACGCACTCCATGCGTCGTGCTGCAGCAAGGACGTCGTTGTACGATGTAGGGGCAACAGATCCAATCAACCTTTGAAGCTCGAACCTGAGTCCATCAAAGAATTTCTCCGCCTTCTCTTCTTCGGTAGGAATTAGAGAAGGGGCGAAACGACTCAGGCGAATGAATTCAGCATTATACTCCTCCACCGTCATGTTGCCCTGGATGAGGCGGTTGAACTTATCTCGGAGTTCTGATCTAGCAACGGCTGGAATATACATCTCTTGGAAGAGTCTGGAGAACTCCTCTCAAGTGACTCGATCATGTCCGAGCCTCCTCTCTTCAGCTAGCCACCAGTGATGCGCGTTGTCCGTCAGTTGCATTCGGACAGCAGTCATCTATCTCTCTCGCGGAAGTTTAGCTGCTTTCAACTGATGTTGTGTATTTGTGAGCCACTCATGCACTTCAGTTGGTCCTTCCTTGCCCGAAAAGGTACGTGGCTTGAGTTGACGGAAATCAGTGATAGATCCCGTCACTGGTCGCCTAGCTTGCGGGTTTGCCTGCTCCAATACATTTACTAGGCTGTTTCTCAGGTTCTCTGCCTCCTGACGCTATGCCTCCTGTTGAACTTGTTGTTGAGCTTGCATCATGGCATAAAACATCTGGAACATTTGCTGCCCGTCCATTGCTTGCCCTGGTGGAAAGGCAGGCATCTGTGGGGTAAACTACGGCGGTGGTGGAATATCATCGCGCCTGAACCTTGAGTTATGCTGCTCATCTTGTCCACTTTGAGAGGATTGACCTCTGTTCTCTGGTGTAACTCCATCACCATAGGTAACCACAGCGTCTTGTGGTGTAAAAGGAATTTCATCTCTACTTCTTGGATCCATCTTTCTGCAGCCAAAATAACTTTATGAGAACGTTTAATAGAGTCAAGCAGGATGCAAATCAAGTACTTGAGTCGAATTCGATATATAGAGTTTCAAAAATGATTCAATAAATGGATGAGATGCTATAACCTATCCTATCCTTTTACAGGTTTGTTTGGCCCCTAAGTTGAGACCAAACATTTTGTCGTAGACCTGCATGGGCCACCATAAAAACCATGTCACGCCCCAGTCCCAAAATATCGAGGGACTAGACACGTGGCATTGGCCAGCAGTACACACCGATGGACAACCCATTTTAATGGATCCATCGGGAATACTTAAGCTGTAATATAGGTCTACAATAATAAGTCAAAATACTAATCTCATCCACACACAGAATAGTAAGAACAACAACAATTAAAGGAAAGTACATCAATATCCAGTCACAGCAGAGTATGTCGGGGAACAACCCGATAAAAGTCTAAATACTGGTTCATCAGACCAGAACAAAGGAGTCCATAATAAAGTATCTGATGAGTACAAATAATATAAACTCAAGAAAAGTCTTCAGCCATCACCTCTGCTTCTGAGTTAGGTTCTCCTTCAGCAACAGTTTCTGGTACAGCTTCAGCTCCTGTCCCGTAAACCTCGGGATAATGCTCTTCTGCTAAACCTGGGGACATCATCCATTCCAGGTCCTCAGGGGACATAGCAAGGTACAAATAATACAAGCCAAGAATAGATGCAGTGAAATAGAAAATAAAATAAACATGGTAGCTACATAACCATCTATGTGAAAATGCAACTGAGAGCAACACTAGTACTCAGGCTGAGACTGCTACAAGCTCTGTGTCGGGGAGCCGGTAGCAGCAATATCTAGTAGTGGTCTAGCTATGCTTGAGAGTCTACAACCTTACAATAGTAGTATATATATATGGAACAGCTTGTAGCCTATGTGTCTCTTCCCACCCAATGTAACCACACGTCTCATGTCCATGTCACGTGAGATCAGAGCTAATGCAACAGTCATAAACTAAGAATATAATAACTATGTCCATCCTGTATCCTATACAGAATCACCTTGAATATCTCAGGAAGATTCTGTCAATGTAAGGTGTCAAGTGTCCTAGGTTATGATGTACTTGATAAACAAGCACGAGAATATAAAGGGTTTCGAATGTCCATCACTAAATGACATACACAACTCCGCGTACGGGGTTGGCACCCGACTGTAATCAGACACTAAGTATGTCATACGGTCCTAGGTTATAGCATGTACTATAAAAATAAAGCAAGAGAACAAAATGAACTAATAAACTGCAATTTATGGCAAGGTACACTTGCCTGGGGTTGGAATACCAACAGCGGTCCCTGTAACAGTGGGTTCAGCAATAACTCCTCCAAAAGCTGAAATGAACATTACCAACAGTCTCAGAATATATAAAATAGCTAGAAAAGTCTGTCCTTAAGTCTAGTTTGGACACAAGGTCAAAAACGACATTTCTGGGCCAAAGCGGGTCCATATGTGGGCCGCTTTGCACCGAAAACCGAGTCAGGGTCAAAGGTCTCCGAATCAGTCTAACTTAGTGTCAACAAGTCAGGAACATTGATACGAACCCAACGGAACTTCCAGAATTTGATTCCGATGAGCCGTTCTCAAAATCGCCCGTCGGTTGGAGCCTGTGGGGCCCACAACACACGATTTTCCAATGTTCTCAGAATCGAACCAAACTTGACCCACAGGACCAGCGTATTGCTACGAGTCCAATGGCGTAAGTTTCGTCTTGATCCGATATGTATACACTAAGTTACAGCGAATTACAGAAAAGTCAGATACGGGGTGTTGTCCGCGGATACGCACTGATTTCGGTGTGTACGCACATCCGAATCAGCTTCTGCGAAAATCCGCACGTCCGTATCTACGATGCTCATGTGTCGGTAAAGACCGCACGTGACCAAGTCGTCCCGTTTGGCGGGGCGTAATCGATTCCGGGGTGAAACAGGGCTAAGTTTTTCCTGTTTTTGGATCGCGGTTCGCGATCACCACAGGTCGCGATGCCCCGAGCGGGTTGCACGGGCACCGAGGGGGTCATACAGGCTACTCGATGAAATTTATGTGATATGAAACAGAGCTACGAGTAGGTAGTTATGGGTACTGAACAGGGCCTGAAATCCAAGTGCGAATCGTGTCCGACACGTTTCTGAACTAGGGCTGTCCTGGATCCGTGTCCAAGCCGTGTCCGGGTTCTGGAAAGCCGCTGTGTCTGGGTCAGCCGTGTCCGGCTAGGTCAGAGGTGCATCGACGCTGCACAGCACTGGGCGGAGGTCGGCTAGGCTCTGGGATTCCTCGAAGAGGCTGGACGGCACCCAGTTTAGTCGGCCGGAGGAGAATCGGCTCGGCCGGAGCTCGATCAGGTCTGACGGCGGCTCTGGTAGATGGGGAAGAAGGGAACGGAGTTGGTCGAGGTTCTGGAGGAGGGCGGCCGGCTGGAGGTGCATCGATGGGAGGTGGTCGACTGAGCTAGGGCGGCCAGACAAGGTGGGTGGTGGCGTCGGTTTCTCAAGAGGATTTTCGGCCGGCTGCTACGGGCTTTTATAGCGGGATTGGGGAGAAAAAGAGCCGGAGGTTGCCGGAAGGGGAAGAGAACAGGTCGCCCGTTCCAGGGGAGGGGAACGGTGGCGGTCGGCGGTTGAGGGAGCCGAAGATAGTGCGTCGCCGGCGGCGGTAACGGCTGCCGGAGGAATTCGATCGGTTAGGGGTTAGGGATTCACACAGTTCGGGTCGGGCCGGTTGCTGGCGGGTCGGGTCTGACCCGGATCCGACCCGCTAGCCTGAGCGGTCCGGGTTGGTCAGACCGGCCAGTCCGGTCCGGTTTAATCACTGGTTTAGTTTGGTTTATTAATTAATTTAGTTTAATTAATCAGTTAATTTTAACAATAGTTTTTAATGCTTTAAAAATTTATCCGGAATCCAATAAATTTCCGAAAAAATACCCCATGCCTGGTTTTTAATTTTACACTAGAAAATATAATTTTTTATTACATTTTAATATTATTTAATATCTTTTAAAAAATCATTTTAATTAGTCTACCTTAGTTTAGAATTACAGAAATTGCTAATTAAATTCCAAAAAATTAAATTTAAAAATTCTTAAAATTTTTAGGTGATTACAACTTGTCTTGATATGAGATGAACAGTCCACTAGAGAACCTTGTTCCTAAGAGTATCGAATATGGCTGATAATACATGCTGCGAACTACACGATAGAACATTGCCTCTATAGCTTGCTTGTGTGTATTGAATATGCAAAACTGGTTTCAAAGTTGGGTTTTTAAAAAGATGTAATATGACTATAATCCTGAGCTGCATGAAATGAACTTAGGTAAAAGTAGCAAGATCAATAGTAATGTAATATTTTGCCACATGCTTACTTAGTGAGGGTTTCAGGGGGTGTAGCTTCTGTTCAGTTGTTTTATACTCACCAGTACTTATAAAAGTGCTGACCCACCAACAGTTTGCTTATTCTCAGGTGCTTGATTGTTCCGAGGAAGCGATAGCCGTGTCTCATTCCAAGGAACCAGAAATCTGGTGTTGATGCCTTGAGCCGTATCGAGATTGCTTTGAGCTACTTTTGTATAGAGGAACATAATGTGTGGAACAGTGTCATTGTAATCGAGAGAAAGAGTTCTTGAGTGATCTGTAACCTCGGCCATGCGCCGCTTGTAATACTTTAGATTATCAATAAAGAGATTATTTTCTTATGCCATTGTGTTCTTTACTTTTCTGCAATATATGTGTGCCGCTGCTTCAGTATTGAATAGCTTACTTGCCCTTGTGCAAGTGCACTTTAGGCTTGCACGGTATCACGTCCGTGCGAGGACGATCGGTTCCGTAGGGACCAAGCGAGGACGAACGGCCCCGTACGGGACCGGGGCGTGACATAATAGTATCAGAGCGACTCGATTCTTTGCCCATTCCGTTGCCTCCGACTCTGAGTTGTGATTGTGTTGCAATGAACGTTTCATACAATGAGTCCGTAAATATTCTCAAAAGTTGCCGGCAAAAGTTTTCTGGATTTATTTTATTGCACTTTTCTTGCTCGAGCGAAAGTCTTCTCGGAGAGTTTTCGACCGAACCATAAGACGATTGATCAATGTGAGTGGGCAGAACTGCATTCTATGATTCTTGCATGACTTAATAATGAATCTGAGTTTTTGAATGCTTGTTCTAAGAAGATGGTTTCATAAGAAGAATGATAGAACTTGACTATGCATGCTAATAAGTGAACTCGTATAGCTTATCATTGAAATGAATCCGCTTGCCTAAATAAGAGAACTTGTGTGCTTGTCGAAGAGATGGAACCATTGCCATGATAGCTAGAGATAGAAATATTGTATGCTTAGTTACACGGACACCGCTATCGAACGAACCGCTGCCATGCTAATAAGAAAGAGTAAATGATTGCTTGCACTTATTCTTGATATCGTATGCTTACCTGGAATACTTGAATGCTTGTCCAAAGAGATAGAATTGCATGCTAGAAAACAATAGAACTGTTCTTGCTTGTTACTTGTTTAAAGAGTTAGCTTTGCTTGAACATATTTCTTTGTTTGCTTGTAAAGAGATAGAACTTGGTGAATGGCTTGAACTTGTGTATCTAGACTAATAGTCCGTCCTGAGGCTTAAAAACCTTACTTACGGGAGGGTGTAACTATTAGACAAGAGTATTGAGAGCTTCGGCCCTATCGCTGGATTGATGTGCTTGCTTGCTTGTTCTGGATCATGTGCATTATATGGTATTTATCAGATAGGAGCTTGCATTCACGCATTTGGTCAGGACAACTTGTGCACAAGGTCCTCTCGAGCGTTTCCTGGGGCATTGGGATCGTTCGGCCTAGGAGAGATCTAGATACCCTGAGGCTTAAAAACCTTACTTACGGGAGGGTAGACCCGTCTATTAGTGAGATGGGCTTGTACGTTCCAACTGCTAATCCCGTGGAGGGGACCATCATGTAGTTAGGGCACATGCTAGGCTAGCCTTCTTGCATACCTAACTATTTGATGCAGAGACGGACAGGGAAGGAGAAACTTACACCTATATCTATATGCAAATTATTGCTAACTTGTATATCTGCTGCAGGGATAACCGTTCGACTTTGGATAAGTGATCACTGAATAAGTGATCACTTGTATTTTCTTATGTCCCTTATAAATTATGCTAAATGTGATCTATCTGTTTTACATTGAGTATGTTGCTGTCCCTATTGCATCGAGTTGAATAGTCCACTTGAAATACTTGTCTTGATATGAGATGAACAGTTCACTAGAGAACCTTGTACATAAGAGTATCGAATATGGCTCACAATACATGATGCGCACTGTACGATAGAACATTGACTCTATAGCTTGCTTGTGTGTATTGAATATGCAAAACTAGTTTCAAAGTTGTGTTTTTAAAAAGATGTAATCTGACTATAATCCTGAGCTGCATGAAATAAACTTAGGTAAAAGTAGCAAGATCACTAGTAATATAATATTTTGCCACATGCTTACTTAGTGTGGGTTTCAGGGGGTGTAGCTTCTGTTCAGTTATTTTATACTCACCAGTACTTATAAAAGTGCTGACCCACCAACAGTTTGCTTGTTCTTAGGTGCTTGATTTGTCCGAGGAAGCGATAGCCGTGTCTCATCCCAAGGAACCAGAAATCTGGAGTCGATGCCTTAAGCCGTATCGAGATTGGTTTGAGCTGCTTTTGTATATAGGGACATAATGTATGGAACGGTGTCGTTGTAATCGAGAGAAAGAGTGCTTGAGCGATTTGATATGCTCGAGCGCAGCATCATGGAGCTCCAGAATTTGATAGCTGATCTTAGAGCCTCGACAGAGCGCAGCGTGACGGAGCTGCAGGCATCACAACTATCCATGGGCGAGAGGCTGACGATGATGCAGGATTCAATGGTTCATAGCAGTACGAGGCTGTTATCTACCATGGATTCATACAACCAGCGACTCGCAGAGTTGGAGAGGATATGCCTCCTGGTGCGCTTACATCGACACAGACTCCACCGACGTTACTGCCTTCTCCATCGACATCGGTGTCGATTTCACGGGAGCAGTATGATCTGTTCTTATCCTTCATACGCGTCGGTGGTTATCCTACTGCAGATCCGCAGTAGTCCTAGTTAGGACCGTTTTATTATTGATTGTTTGTGTTTCAGACATTATTTTTTGTATTTTTTAGGACGAGGCTTTTAATTTGCTGTATTCTTTAGGATGAGACTCAGTTGTATGGATTTTTGCTGTATTCTTTATGACGATATTTTCTCCTGATTCAGTTTTTAATTTCAATGTTTTGTTTTCTTCAAATTTTGTTATATTATTCATATTAAATATATTATAATTTACCGGTGTTGAGTGTTCAACCCAAGGGGGTCGGCGAACCCAGTAAATTCAACAGAGGGTTGCTACGGATCTATTTGTACAGATTTTGAATTAATAAACTACAAGAAGAATAGTTTGAAAATAATTCAGTATTCATTTTTTTTATTTTTTCACTGTATCTTTAGCGACGTTTTTAGCGACATTTAGCGACGTTAAGTCACGTCGCTAAATACGTCGCTAATTACGTCGATAGAAACGTCGCTAAACAAAGTCGCTATCCGTCGCAACTTGCTGACATGGCAGTATTGCCATATTATAGTAACATCGCTATAAACGTCGCTATGTACGTCGCTAATTTGCGACATAAAGCAACAAATATACACGTTGCTAATTTAGCGACGTTTCGTCGCTAAACATCGCTAATCTAGCGACGTATTTACGTCGCTAGAAAACGTCGGCATAGCGACGTTTGGCGATATTTTTTCTGTCAGCGACTAGTTTAAAGGCAACTTCAGTAAAACGTCGCTAATTACGTCGCTAAAATTATTTAGCGACATTTATTGATCATTTAGCGACGTTTATTTACGTTGTTAATTTGACTTATTCTGGTAGTGAATGCTGAGAGCAGGGTAGGGCTATTGTGCACCAATCTTCGTAGCATTAAAATATTGTGCCACATTAAGAAAGTGCGTCATAGTGCTGAGCACTAAGAAAGCGCGTCTTTCTTCTGCTGGGCTCTTTATGGAGAGTGCGCCATCTGTGTAGGCGCATATTTTTATGCTTCTATAATGTCGAACCTCATACTCTCCTCGGACCTTACTAACTATCAACATGGAATCACCATAAGCTTCCAGGTATTCTACTCCTAGTTGTCGTGCTACCTGGAGCCCAATGAGTAAACGTTGTACTCTGCTACATTATTGGAACATGATTCCATGAGAGTAAGCACAATGTTTGATGAGATTAGTGGTTTCTATACCAATTTTATCTTAAGTGGCGTTGATGTAGGATGGAAAGTTTTTATGAGGATTTCTACATGTTGAAATCCTCATAATTTTTTTTCTCTCATGAAATTTAATATGTAGTCTTATAATCAAACTAATCATTAAATTAGTCATTTTATCTTCTGTCACGTAGGATATAAATTGAGAATCACAATGAAAAAAAATAATTTGTGCCTAATTTTTATGTAAAAATTCTACCAAATATGATAAAAAAAATTCTTATAGTACAATGTTAAAGTAGAATGGAAACTCAAGTTTAGAAATTACTATTGGAGATAGCGTAAGCAACCATGTAAGTTTTTTTATTAATGATTAGCATTGTTCGTCTTTGCTTTCACGATTTTGGCAAGAGTAGCCATGACAACGAAAGCTGTTCGTCATCATTATTTCTTGACTACGTGGAAGCTCTTGTAGATGACCGTACAATTTTGGTAAGAACTGACATCGTTGGTTTTGTAAATTGTTTACCAATGGATGAACAGTACAGGAGGATCGGTATGAAAGTTTTAAATTCCACTCAACCTAACCAATCCATGTTAACAAACACTTGTAATATCTTGTATTTAAACCAAGTCTGGTAGTCTGACGTCAAACACATTTAACATAGAACAAACGTATATCTGTGTTTCATGCTAGCTTTGAAATTTCAAATCCAAATCTTGAATGATATTCAGAGCTCAAGACCTTAATGTGAGCTCAGTACATTTCCAACCTAGTAATACTTTGTACATTCTATAAGCCTCAGAAGAGGCATCTACAGGATACTTTCTCAAGGAAGTACTTAATTGGATATGGATATATACTGCTTCCTCAATATTAATCTCCAAACAAGCTCAGCATACTACTTATTGCTACCTGCCAGGAATGCCAAGCTTCCAACAAGAGGTGCATTGATGTAGGTGGCCGGCTCCGACTGACCATAGTTAGTGCGATCATCGGAGAATGCGTCGTTCGCATCCGGCCCCCCGATTACTGCACCCGTCAGTAGATTTGGGTTAGGACCCTGGGCGTAGTAGTAGCCGAAACCATTGTTGCAGCCGATAGCCTCTGCCTCGGCGCGGATGCTGGGCATGGAGGACCCACGGTGGTGAATCCGTTGGGGGAAGTTGTGCCCGAAGCCGACCATATACGACATTCCCTTCGGGTTATCCCCCAAGATGTAATCCACCTAGCATAGCGAGATCACGAGTAAATATGGAGACTAATTTAGTTAATCCTCTTTAGGAGGGAGAGAATATGTGAGTAGAATGCTAAATTAGCTAGTGATGCTCTTTTTTTGGAAACATGCATGCATGTCTTAATATGAATTTGTACCTGTTTCTTTGCTACTTCTCTCAGATGCTTAGGAGTGACGATGAGGACGTTACCGCAACTGAAGGTGGTCTTGGAAGTCTTGGTGTATTTAGCGTAGGTTGCTAGCAAGAAGGTGGAGGTAGTGACGTACTGTAGGTTGCTCCCGCTCATCTTGAAAAGAAGCCCTCCGGGTGTGTACTGCACACTCTTGGACGGGGAGTCCGGTAGAACGCTGCACATGAAGTTCTCTGCATATTGCTGGTACACAGAGAGTGCTTTGTTCCTCTTCAGAAGTGAATCCTGCATGCATGCATGCAAGCAAGAAAATTAACTAAAACGATCCAAATACGTATGTATGCGTGCGTGCGTGCGTGCGTACGTACAATTTAATTAAGAAGCACAAGTTGGTAGTACCCGAGCTAGTAGGACTTGAACCCCAGGAAGCTTGTTGTCCCAACTGAAGACATCGGAGTCAAGTTTGATTCCGAGAGACTGAGCATAGTTTAGATAGGTAGTGTTCTGGGTGGCTTTGTAGAGCCAGGCAGATGCCCAGAGAAGTTCATCCTGATGGTTAGAATTATATATGATGTTAGATCATGTTACTTATGCCGTACAGATCGACAGGAGGACGAGACATGGAACCTAGCTAGCTATATATTTTAGTTATGGTGTGTCTGATACGTGTCCAACACGTGTTTTCCTAGCTAGGATACGTAGAGGTCAAGAAATCATGCATCTCATGCATGTTTCTTTCTGGGCACGCACGTACGTACGTACGTACTCACTCACCTGGTAACCAGAGTAAGAACAATAGAAAGGGCACACAGCTGAGGAGAGGGAGTCACTGTAGCTCCCTCTGTATGCGTCCGCAAACGCAAAAGCCTTTTTTGCGGTCTGTAGAAGCTCCTTGGAGTAGTCCTTGTCAATGTGCTTAAAGACGAGAGAGGCTGCAGCGAGGGCGGCGGCTGTCTCGCCCGCGACATCCGAGCCAGGATTCGAAGGGGTGACCTTGTACACTGATCGCGGGGTAGTCATGTCCTCCGCCCGCTCCCAGCATTTATGGTCGCTTGTGGGTTCTCCCACCTGCATGCAATTATGAGTCAGTCACCTAGCTAGCTACCAGCGGAGCCTCATATATAAAAGGTTATTAATTGTTGACAATTTTTAAGATTTTAGAGCGAGGGAACTAATATATATATATATATACTTATAGTACTTGAACATAGAGAGCGTCAGGAAGTTTAGCGGACGCCTTGAGGAGGTAGTCTGTGCCCCACTTGACAGCGTCGCGTGCATGATCTAGTTCGTTGGCCATTCGTGTTCCAAACTCTAGCACGCTCCATGCGAGCATTGTGGTGGTGAAGGCCATGGGAAGGCCAAACTTAACGTTGTCACCGGCGTCATAGTAGCCACCAGTAAGATCCACCTGCATTGCGTGAGTCTCCCCCGATCATCGTCAAATTAATAAAACCTTCAATAGTAATATTGTTCTAAATTGGTCTAATGTGCCTTGGTGTCCTTAACAATATATTTTCAATGAAAAGGGTTTGGATTAAAATGATCAAAATGTGTTCATAAAAAGCCTGCAAGAATGTATAAATTAGAATGAAATAATTACATTAATAGATATATATGGGTACAAATTATGCGGTTCAAATAGGATTTTTCTATATTGAAAGGCTTACCTACTACTAGCTATTACTATATATATACGAGTTCAAGGAAAAATTGAGATATCAAGATGAGCACAAATTATGGATTAGACTTACATTTTCTGCTGAGCCGTCATCAAGGCCGGAGTCGGATCTCCACTTTAGAGTCTGGTCGTGAGGAATCTTGCCGGAACGTTGTCCTTCAAAGAAGATAAGGGACTTTGTGAGGGCGTCACGATAGTCTGTGCGTGCAGAAACTTCAAGGATAGCGAAGGAGAAAATAATGCCTACAACTATAACCTTTTCAAACACCATTTCACGTCTCTCTCTCTCTCTCTCTCTCTCTCTCTCTGTATGCAATTGTCTGGTCTTGAAACTATTGGTTTGTTCAATTTATAGGGACTGAGAAATACCATGCAGCTATATATAGAAGGAAATAGTGGTGCTACTACCAATGCTAATTATGACAACAACCAAATTTGTTGATGGTTTAGAACTATAGGAGGAGAATTAAGGGACAAAGTTCAAAATTTGTTCAGTTTGTATATGAACTTTCATGGAGAAGGAAGGAAGAGCAATTGATGGTGTTAGTTAAATGGCTTACTTTGGGCATCAACGAGAAGGAAACATACTATATATTTCAAGTAAATATGACATTACGTCCATCCTAGAGAGCAAGAAAAAAAGACACTGCTACAAATTTTTATTGCATAAAAATCCACAGGTGTAAGAAGCAATGCCTGTCCTATCGTTCTTCCTACCACAGAGAGACTGATGGAGTTCTTTCCTTTGCTTGTGACCACAGAGATAGGGGTGAGCAATTCTCGGTTTTTAACCGAAAACCGAATCGAACCGGACCGAAATTGAAATTCGGTTCGGTTTTTAATCAACCGGTTCGGATTTCGGTTTTATCATTTGATTAATTTCGGTTATCGGTTCGGTTTTCGGTTTTGAATTCCGAAATCCGAACCGATCCGAAAACAGAATCACTACATTATAAAAAATAAAAAAAACGGTTTTTATGAATTTGGTATACACTCACCACTTGGTATAAAATTAGTTTATTGTTATTTTTGGTACAAAATTTTGGTTTTTTCAGCTAGGTTTGGTTTTTTTTCGGTTTTTATAAATTTGGAATACACTCACCACTTGGACCTAAAAAACCGAACCGACTGAGAACCGAACCGATTTAATTCGGTTCGGTTTTTTTCTGTCTTTAAAATTCGGTTCGGTTTTACAAAAAACGGTTTTCGGTTTTTTCAGTTTTTGAATATTCGGTTCGGTTTGAACCGAACCGAACCGTTGCTCACCCCTACACAGAGAGACTGATGGAGTTCTTTCCTTGGCTTGTGAGAGGTATTCCTCTGTTCAAGACTAGAAAGATAGTCTTTATTGGATATCTCAATATAATATCATACTTGGTGTTGAGATATGCATATAAAATGGTGGTCTAAGTGGGTGTCATGTGGGATATTTTTCTAATATAATTAAAACTAAATTTCTCAAGAAATTATTTATACATTTTGTCACATTCGCAAAAATTTTCTTAGGAGCTAAGCCTGTCTCAAGGGCACAAATTGGCGCTTTAAAGACACACTTTGCATTTCGCAGGGTGTTCTGCGCAGGCTACTGCACAGGTGCGCAGAAAGCACTGTAGGCACAGGATAACGCTGATTGCTGAATTTAAACAATTATTTTTACAAAAATACTGTTAAATAGCAACGGATCTCAGCGACAGAAAATAATCCGTCGCTGAGTCAGCGACGAAAATTCGACGAAAAAATGACTAAGTTATTTATGTAAACAAAATATATTATTTTTCGTCACAAATCCGTCACAAATCCGTCCCTGTTATTTTAGCGATGGATTAGCGACAAAAATATCCGTCGTTGAGAAAACTTAAAATTTTCAATCGCTTTTCATTTTCCCCCATTTTCTCTCTCTCTCTCTCTCTCACTTGACTCTACCCCCCGCCCCGACCCCCTGTCCCTCTCCGACGACCTCCCCCTCTCCGGTAGCCCCTCCCCCTCACTTGCCCTCTCCTCTAGCGTCCGACCCCCCTCTCCTCCTCCTCCTCCTCCTCCACCGACCCCCGACCCCCTCTCCTCTTTCTCCCCCTCCTCCTCCTCATCCGGCATCCGATTCCCAAGCCCTCATGATCCTCCACCCCCGACCCCTTCCGCCTTTGTCAGATCGCCTTCTCCTCTAGCTAAGGTAATGATAACCCTCATTTTGATTTGGTTAATTATTGCATTTGGATTGTGGTGGTCTGGACACACGTATAGACACGATACATTAGACACGGACACGAAGAGAAAATAAATGGTTTGATATTTTTGATACGCTGGACACATACACGATATGCTGGACACAAACACGTACAGACACGCGCGATACGCTGGACACGAACACGATATGATAGTTTGTTGGCCTTCATGGGAAGCCGTTTTCCAATTTTAAAGTCATAAAAGTATTACTTGTTCATATGTATAGTTAATTTCTAAACATCCTAAGTTTATAATACATTGTACGTAAGAAATTAATATTTGATGGTTAGCAATGCACTTGGTCAATTGGCTATGTTAATAAATCCATTAAGATAATTAGAAATTATAATAAATGACAATTGATAATGCAGTTATAATCAAGATTCAAAGTATCGGTATCAGTCATTTTGTATGAGTATCGCTATCGATAGTATCAGGGGTATCGGACCGTACTCGTATATGATTTTTTGGCATCAACAGTATCGACAATATTAAAAATAGTGTGTGTATACACACACCCAATAATAAATAGTATATAATCTATAATAAAATAGAATTAGATACTATAAAAAAGAGTGTGTGTATACACACACACTTCAATTTTTGGTTTATTATAGTTAATGGTATTTGCTCAAACCAAAATATTTTCTTCTTAATTTCATTTTGGAGCTGTCTAATTAGTGAATTTCTACTATGAATCACGTCTTTGTGGACAAATTTTCTCACTTTTCACAGTGGACATTAAGAACTTTGAATATACAACTAGCTTTCAATATCTTAGCTTAGGTTCCATGTCATGTGAAAAGTCTAATAATCTAATATTGATTCTTTCAAGCAAATCTTAGATGATCTTAGATATCTTAAATCATCCTGAATCTAATTAAACTATAATGTTTGAATTAATATATATGGTACATGCAGAATCAATGAGTCGATACTTAGTTGACCGATCATGAATGTACAATCGGCGACATGAGAGTAGGATTGGTTTGACAGATGATTTCATGGCGGGCGTTGAGAAACTTCTCAAATACGGCCGTAGTTAACCGCATTTTATGGATGTGAGGCGCATCAAGTGTCCTTGTGTCAAATGTTATAATATACCATTCAAAGAGGTAGATTTTCTGAGGGAGCATCTCCATAAGAAGGGTTTCGTACCGAACTACAATGAGTCAACGGCATAAGAAAAATCTTTATTTTTGACATATAATCATTCCTCCTTCAATTCGGAGTTAGAAGAGTCCACTCTCGGAGATAACTTTGAATATCGACCGCGAAACCTGTCATGTGAGTTGGGATTTGATGCAGTCGGTCCAAGTTTTGATCCATAGGATCCTAATTCTAATGCAAAGGAATTATATAATATGTTCAATAATGTCGATACTCTGTTATAGCCGGATTTTGATTCTCATTCTGTCCTATCGGTGGTGATGATGTTGTTGAACCTAAAGTCTGATTTTAACTTGTCGCAGGAATGCTACGACCTGATAATTATGTTTGTTAGAGAGTTATTGGCAAAAGGATCAAAGAAGTTGCCTGAAAACTTCTACAAGTCGAAGACGATGATACAGAAACTCGATTAGGCTACGAAAAGATAGATTATTGTCGAAACGGTTGCATATTGTACTATAAAGAGAACAATGAAAAAGATAAATACATTTTCTATCATGTGCACCGGTACAAAGCCAATTCGTGGCAAAGAAAAGTCAACTGCCCAAGCAAGGTTGCGTCCCTACAAGTACATATAGTTTTTGTCGATCACAAAGAGGCTGAAGAGGATGTATATGTCCGCAAATACAGCACAACACATAATATGGCATAGCAATGAACGAAAGATGGATAAAGGAGAATTATCTCTTCCTTCCGATGGAGAGGCATGGAAACATTTTGATCTGTGTCATCCTGAATTTGTTGCGGAACCCAGAAATGTCCGGTTGGGTTTATGTTCTGATAGATTCACTCATTTCGGATAGTCAGGATCTCAGTACTCTTGTTGGCCGGTGATTTTGAATCCTTACAATCTACCACCATGGATGTGTATGAAGACTCCTTACATGTTCTTGACACTTATCATACCTGGTCCAAAAATCCAAAAAAGAACATCGATATCTATTTGCAGCCGTTGGTGGATGAGTTGAAACAATTATGGTAATTCGGCATTCGAACATATGATATATCGAAGGAGCAGAGCTTTCAAATGAGAGCGTCTCTCATGTGGACCATCAAAGATTTTCCAGCATATGGGATGTTATCGGGTGGAGTACTCATGGTACTTTGTCTTGTCCGATATGTATGGAAAATATTACGATATTTCTTCTCCAAAATGGAGGAAAAGCCTGATTTTCTATTGTCACCGTCAGTCCTTTCTTGCATCGCATCAGTGGAGAAGAAACATAGATGCCTTTAGAGCTGGTATACAAGAACTATCTCTTCCCCCACTGAGGCTGACAGGAGACAAAGTTTGGAAAAAGGTAGATGGATTGCCGACTATGTTGGAAGATCCGATATCGACTGATCACTTTAAAGTGGTCGAACGTAGGCATAATTGGACGAAGCAGGGTATCTTTTCGGACTTATCTTATTGGAAAGACAATCTCATAGGCACAATCTTGATGTCATGCATATCGAAAAAATATATTCGACAACATCTTCAATACGGTGATGGATATCAAGAAAAAAATGAAAGACAATGTCAAAGAAAGAAAGAACTTGGAAATTATTTGCTGGCGTTCAGATTTGCACCTAAAATAAAGTGGCAACGACAATTGGTTCAAGCCTCTAGCGCCATTTACATTGAGTAGGGAGGATAAATTGATAATATGCAACTGGATTTCAAAGTTGAGATTTTCTGACGGCTACTTGTCAAATCTGGCAAGATGTGTTGATCTCAACGAACGCTAGCTGACATGGATGAAGAGTCATGATTTCCATGTGTTTATGGAGATGTTACGACTTATTACTCTGAGAGAGATGTTGCCTCATCAAGTATGGACTCCGTTGGCCGAATTATTTATATTCTTTAGAGATTTGTGTTCAAGCAAGTTGATGGTGCAACATATAATAGAACTTGAGGAGAATATTGTATTAATATTGTGTAAGTTAGAAAGGGTGCTTCCCTCCAATTTTTTTGATAGTATGGAGCATTTGCCGATTCATCTTGCATACGAAGCACGCGTCGGTGCTCCCGTCCATTATCAATGGATGTATCCATTTGAGAGAGATAAATTTTTTATACTAATCATTTCTTTATTCAAATAATTCTATGATTCAATATATTATCTATAGGTATCAACATCACCTGAAGAAGAAGGTTGGCAATAGGGCTCATGTAGAAGTTTCGTATCACCCTCATATTTCCAATTAAGCGTAGTTTAGTAATTGACATGTGTAATTTTAAATTTTTGGATGTATTGTATTTAAATATTATGCATGCATGATTAATTAATTATTATATTATTTATTGATTGCTAGTTGTAGATTTATTTTAGACTTGTGTAGTGAACCTAACCTATTTTATTAGATGCTCGAACCAACATTTTAGATTGGTTTAGTTTGAGCCCATGAATTAGGCCCATGGATTATGAGGCTGGATTAATTAGTGAAGCTATTAAACTAGAACCTTCCCTCCCTAATTAATTTCTTCATGAGAGGCCCCAAGGGATAATTGGGATATTTCATATTGCATGGAGAGGGTGTATATGGCCGACCCTAGTAGGAGAGAGAGTGCTCTCATTTCATTTTATTTCCAATTATTTTAGATCAACATTTTCCCTCTTCCAATTTCCTTCATTCCCTCATTATTCCTCCACCAATTCTTCACAAATTCTTTCCCTAGTTCTTTATTGGAGATTTTTACATCAAAGATCTACAAGAAGAAAGCAAGAGGCAAGGAGGAGGAGGCCAAGATCTACAAGGAGAGGAGCTACTTTGCAATTGGAGACTTTTCATTGGAAATCCATCTCCCAATAGGTATATTTCAGTTTTCCCCCTTCTAATAGACTCTAGATCTGAGATTTAACAACGAGAAACCAACCCACATGCATAGGCTACCCATAGAAATTGGTTTTATGTTCATCGGAGACCTACGGTGGAAGTTATGTGCATTTTGGTGCCAATTTTGGGAGAATTCTGAGATTGGCACATGTAGTTGTTTGTGGTATTAAACGAAAGAATGAAAGTGTATTTCAATGACAGGGTTTATGCGAAACCCGCGCCCTTTGGTTTACAAACAAACTTGTATAATATAATCCTATACGAGGATGTGGGAGTACAATTTATTTAATCTGGGTATAAATTGCTATAGGTGTCTGATCTGCAGTCGATCACTTTAGCCCTTGGACCACACGATGTTGAAGAGGTGCCGTGGAAGACAGATAGCAGCTTCGAAGGTTGCAGGAGAGGGTGGATGCACGATGCCAAAGTCGTCGATCCCTGCTCTTTGCCTGAGCTCCGGTCTCTCTCTCTCTCTTGACATTTTGATCTGGTATTGGTTTTTCTTAACCAAGTTTCCGACCCTCCAATTTGTCGACCTTGTTCATTTTTTCGACCTTGTTCCCCATTGATAGGGGTCTCTATTTATAGAGTTTTGGTGACAGTGACCACTCCGTCGGTATGAAAACCGAGGAGTGGAAAGTACAGCACCCCTTTACACAACGGTTAAGATAACCAATGCCTGCGTATAGATGACCTTTTGAGTAAGCATGTGACGCGTGTCCAACTATGGAGACAAAATGCGTATATTTGCTACGAAGATCACGGCGTAGAAGCCACGTAGGTAGGTATCCCTTGTGTAGAAGAGGTTGGCGTAGAAGCCAAATGACTGTCACCCTGGCGTAGAAGCCAAGTAGGCATAGAAGCCGAACAGGCATAGAAGCCGAACAGGCGTAGAAGCCGAATAGGCATAGAAGCCGAATAGTCGTAGAAACCGAATAGTCGTAGAGGCCGAGTGGTCGTAGAGACCGAGTGGTCGTAGAGACTGATTGGTCGTAGAGACTGAGTGGGCGTAGAAGCCGCATGAGCACAGATCCTGAATGGGCGTAGAAGCCGCTGCGTACCGTGCCAGAGTGCTGATGTGGATGTCTTAGCCGGAATTACGGCTTTTGAAGATATAATCAAATCTCTTGCAGAGATTTGCCACCATCTTATGTATTAAATGCGGAGGCGTGTTTTGAAAGTCTGCAGCCCTTCTGTGCATCCGTCGTAGAGACGTGCCTTGAGAGAAACTGTCACCGCTCTGTGCAATTAGACGTGGAGACGTGCCTCAAGTCCCGTACGAAGTGTAGCTTTTGACGTGGTAGGCGATTTGTCTACTACAGAGCGTAAAACAGCTCATGTTTGCCTGTGTAAAATAAGGCAGCGTATTCCCTTGTACGCGAAAGAACGGTTTACGCTGAGGGGACTTCAGTAAACGACGGTTCGGTGATGTTTTAACCAAATCCTCTGCATTAAATACAAAGATCCGCCATCATACTGTGGGGCGCATCACGAGGGGTCTGCCATCGTTTCCAGCCGTCGTCTGGGTAGCCGTGCAGCACTTTTTGTCAGGAGTCAGAGGTCAGATTCACTACGTGACTTGACAGGTTCATTTCGGGGAAGACAAAGCGTTCCTCGTACGCTTTAACGCTGCTTTGAGAGCGGATGAGTTTTACGCCATGGAGGCGATGAAGAACTCTGTTTACACTGGAGCGGCCCGGACGTACTGCACTTACGCGGATGGTCCTTTGAGCTTATTCTTTTACACTGTGTTTTGGCGGAAAAAGCTCTGTTGTACGCTTGATGGCTCTGAAGGCCCCTGTTTATGCTGCTCTGCATCAAGAGGCTGCGTAGATCCTCCCAGCATATTTTTCATGCTTCTACAAGACCTCCTTCAAAGCTTTTAAATTCCTCGAAATTTGAAACGCTTTGAATGAAGCATGAACGGCCCCTCGTAACTCGAAACGTTTCTGAATGGAGCGTTGAAACGGTCGATGCTAACTTTATGGCAGATTTATTGGGGACCGCTGTGATCTCTTTCGCCTATAAAAAGGCTGGGGGAATTAGCCTGTTCTCTCCACATTCCTATTACCATGCAGAGATGATCGCCGGAGTTCGTCGGGTCGACCTGAGAAAGAAGGAGATCATGTTCTTCCAGCATGTAGGGAGCCGAAAAAGATGGCGTCTTCGAGCAAGTGTCCACTGCAACGATGGATCATGGAAGGATATCTTAGCCTCCCTTGCTCGGGATAATCAACAACTTTGTATGGCGTTGCCCCAGGAGAGAGGAAGGGTCGTCTTTGACCACACAGCTTGCAAGTGCTGTCTTCTCTCGTTGCCTCCGGTGACGAGAGTCAGACAGACTCGCTCTGTCCTGGCTTGAGCGGCGCACGGAGCATGGGATCTGCAAAATCTATGCAGGCCCAGCTCTGTATCCCCCCGCCAGCGATCTTCTTGTTCATGACTGTGGTGGTCGATGAACTGCCCTGGAAGAAGAGGAAGACCTGCACCGATGCGAGAACCCGGTAGAACGGATTCTGGGGGCGATCTTCCGACGACGATGATGAGGAAGCCCTTTGTAGATGGGATTTCCCTCATATGTAGTCAAAAGAAATAAAAAAAAACCCTTTGTAGACAGGATTTCCCTCATATGACTTTAATCTTTAATAAAATCATCTTTCTTCTCTGCCTATGATCGTCTTGCCATACGTTGCTGTGAAGTCTGAATATGTGTAGCTTCAACACGTCTGAATCTTTACGCCGACTCTGATAAAAAGAGTATTAGGCCCTGTCCTTTACGCATAACGAATAGTCCATAGAACGCTGTTTAAGCATTTTGAACATTTAGAACTGTCCTGTTGCTAGGACTGAGAGACCGCGTAGAGCTCTGAACTGCTGCTTCTGATGAGCAGAAATTTTGTTCAGACTTCGTCTTCAAGAATGATCTCTCGAAACTCCCAGGGAACATGGTCGAGGTTTTGGCTGTCAAACTGATTTTGCCATCTTGATAGACGAGATGTTTAGACTACAGTCTGGATGAACCTCCAATTTTGAACCCGAGAAGAGTAATTTCTCAATGTTTGAACTCTGTATGCTTCGGGTACTTGGGATACTCTGGGTCAAGAACGAGTATCTTCTGTGTGAACTCTTGGCAATTGACCGCTTTGGGGACTGTTCGAATATACGAAAAGTCGTGGAGCGTGAAATTATCAGTCTGTAGCCTCTGAGCGTAGAACACCATCAAGCGTGAAATCGTAGACTTGTGGTTCCTGAGCGTGAAGTCGTAGGTTTGTAGCCTCTCGAGCATAAAAGCTACCGAGCACAAAGGCATCCGGGCATAAAACCATAGACTTATAGCTGTCGAACGTAAAGCCATAGATTCGTAGCTGTCGAGCGTAGAAAGCTCCTTTAGCGTAGGACTGGAGATCTGTAGCCTGTGAGCGTAGAACACCATCGAGCGTGAAATCGTAGACTTGTGGTTCCTGAGCGTGAAGTCGTAGGTTTGTAGCCTCTCGAGCATAAAAGCTACCGAGCACAAAGGCATCCGGGCATAAAACCATAGACTTATAGCTGTCGAACGTAAAGTCGTAGATTCGTAGCTGTCGAACGTAGAAAGTTCCTTTAGCGTAGAACTGTATATTTGTATCTCCTGAAAAAAAAATTTCTTCGAGCGTGAAGTTTGCTGATCTGTTACTTCTGAGCGTAAACTGAGCGCCACCGAGCGTGAGATCATCGATTTGGTATTTGCTGAGCGTAAAGTCGTAGGTTTGTGGCCTCTCGAGCATAAAAGCTACCGAGCACAAAGGCATCCGGGCAAAAAACCATAGACTTATAGCTTGCGAGCGTAAAACTGTAGATCTGTTGCTGTCGAGCGTAGAAAGCTCCTTTAGCGTAGAACCTGCTGAACCGTCTTGCACGAAAAACTTTTCGAATTTGCTGACTGTCCGTCTTTCAAGGGTAGTGGGCTGACGTAGCATCCAATCATAACCCACTATTAATTGCAAGATTTGGTTAGGGTCTCGAGGAGTCCGTCCGAGGATTCGAGGAGTCGACCCGAACTCTATATATATCCCAAGCTTTTGAGAGAAAAACTTTTTATCTGTCTTCTGCGAAAGAGAGCTTTCGACTGTCCGAGTTTTTCTTCGTTCCTTCTCCGAACACCTCGAGTCTTCAGAAATGGCGCCAAAACAAACCCCCTCCGCTAAGGAAAAGAGTATAGGTTCTTCTTCTCATTCTTCTGCCCCAACGAGGGATTCTTCGGTCGGGCAAGGCGAACTTCCTTCTGAGCGAAGTATCCCACCGACGAGCAGCGCACCCGGTCTTAGAGGTAGAGCCTTTGGGGTGACAAAAATAACGAAAAATCCTTCGTACACGTTGAACGTGACCGCGCTAGGTCATCTTCTGTGCTGATAGCCTCTTTTGAGGAAGATGATGCACGGAGACGTTTTCATCTTTTACGCCCACATTTCTAATGTGCCAGCGTAAAGACTCCATATTTTTGTAGTTCTGAGCGTAAAAGCTCTGGCTACCGAAAATTGGCGTATATCGTAAAATTTGAGTTTTACGCTTGTGGAGGGGATTTTCGGCGTAAAATAACCAAATTTGTACAATCCTGCGTAGAGCACAGACTGTCGTTTCTTTGGTCTGTATGTTTGTGCAAGATTTGCAATGACATATTTTCCTTGCACTTTTGCAGTTGATTTGGGTGAGTCTCCACTGGCCGAGGTGATGGGCTCCGCTGCCGGGATGCTGCACTCGAACTACCTGGAGGATCTGTCCCACGTGGCATTTTCCATCTCCGGACTCCAGTATCCTGAGGGAAGGGAGTTTTTAATATCGGCTCAGGGCGAGCGGACGCTGCTGAGTATGATCAATGGCGAGCCCTTGACATATGTAGACGGGGAGCAGTACATAAAGCCGGCTTTCCTCTTTGGGGACATGATTGATAAACAGTCCCAGACGAAGCCCAAGAGGGAGCCCTGGGTTTTCCCTGCCGGGAATTTGGTTTTGTATCTACCAACGATGCCGAGGGATTATCCCATCTCGACTTTCTTCCACGCGACGCATCCCAGGAAGATGTCGTGGACGCTGACTCCTGATCTTCACGGCAAGCCGGGGAAGATCTTTCATCTGAAAGGAGCTAACAAGGGGTCATTTGTCAGTCGCCCTTCCGGCGTTGTGACGTTGTTCAGGGGACTGTGCCCGGGCAGTGTCCCGAGTGAAGACTGCTCAGTGATCCAGCCGGTCCAATTGTCGACTTTCTGCAACGACTTTATGGGATGAGGCGGGGTATATCCCAAGGAGAATCCTCGGTGCAACGGGTGGATCGCCCCAACAAACTCCCGATGGACATGCCTAGTTGACTGGACTTTGAAGCACTTCCGGAGAGAGCTGGAGGGCATTGGACTGTATGCCGCTGTGAGTGCGACGAGCGTCGGGTTGCCTCCCAATCCTAATTTGTTCTTGGCACTGATGGAGCGATATATTTTGCTCACTGGCACCTTCGCCACTCCACTGGGGGAGCTGGGATTGGCCCTCCATGAGATGACAGTTGTCTCGAGACTGCCGATGGGGGTTATCCCATATGAAGAGTATGTTCCCACCAACCGGGAGTTGGTGGACTTGGACCCTCGGGTGGCGGAAGTGTATCAGGAGCTGATGTGTCAATACTTCGCGTGAACCGCTTTTTATAATGAGCCTTCTGATTTGGCTCACACCACCAAGTGGATGTCCTACCTCTTCTTCCACCGAGCCAGGGCTGCCAAGTCAGAGAAAACCTCGGGGGGCAAGAATGAGCCCGTGAACTGTTTGGGCGTGCTTAGTGCCCAGGTCGTGGAGGATCTTATAGAGGAGGCTAAAGCTCCGGATCAGATTGTCGTCGAGGGGGTAGGAAAGTACCCTGAAGGCATTAAGGCCTGTAGTTACTTAAGGCGCTGTCGCAGGCCTCTGTCTAAGGAAGCCCAGCTGGCTGGTTTCCTCTCCATATGGCTGCGTCGAGTAGTAGTGCCTGGTACTGCGTCCGCGGACCGCATTCACCGGAATATCCTGTGGCCGGCAGTGCGCCTGGTGTTCGAGGCAAGACTGGGCTTGCTTTCTACCATGGTGTGCCGTATATAGGCAGTCCTGAGAGCCATGACTGATGGGTTGCTCGTTGATGAAGCTCGACGTGAGAGTTTTCCCCGGATGGAATTACCATACCTGTATTTGATGGGATGGTTAATTCTCCACAATCCCCGGGTGATGTCTCCTGGCTCCGGTAGCAGCTCGGGGGGTATATTCTTGCTGAATTACAAGGACTCTCCCTGGAATGTGAGCACAGTTTTAGACTGTCGGCTAGTGTTGAACCTCAGCCATGGCTGGAAGCTCCTCTGTACTCCCCCTCCTGTACATCGTAATCAATCAGGGACGAAGCTTGAGAATTCAGGTGGAGAGAAGACCGATCTTTCTCCGGAAGCTTTTAATTGGTTGGTCTGCATTAGGCCCTCCTATCTGATTTACCTGAGCGAAGACCATTGCTTCTTTGAGCCCTATCTGCCTAGTCGGTTTGCCAGGCAGTTCGGGTACGATCAGTTGCACGTGGGCAACGCCGTCACCAGCTTCAGGTCCAGGGGCAGACTCATTGATGGAGCTAGAGGGAGGCGATATTTCATCATGGGTTGCACGGGGGAAACCTTCATCGTGCCGGTCGTTACAACCTCCACGGAGCTCCGCATTCTCCATTCTTACGCCCAGTTCTATGTGGCGATTAACACCTTCCACCGCGATTTTGACATGAGTGGAAGCTTCAGGGTGCCTTCTCCCAAGCCTGGGGGAAGAGTCGAAGTCCCCTCGGTTTCTTCGGACGAGGGTGAGGAGTCTGGTACTCCGGATGAGCCTCTGGTGTCGGTGCCGAGGTGTGAAGTACCTCCGCCTGCGGGGGCTTTGGTAGTCTCTTTTGGGAAGCGACGGGCTTCTGCTCCGAAGGAAGCTTCTCTTCATAAGAGGAGGAAGGAGACGGTTGCTCGTCCTCTCCGCATTCTTGGTGTTGAGGCTCCCGGGAGTGAGCCTGTATCTCCCCATATCAGGGATAATTCTTTGGCTGGAGGTTCCTCGCCTTTTAGAGAGGGACCTTCTACAGTTCCGGCCAACGGCGCCGGAGAATCCTCGCTAGAGGTTGCTGTCGTGGCTACTGCTCCAGGTAACGGAGCGAGATTTCCTGTGTGGCCGAGGCAGATGTGAGAATCTTTCCCGAGGTCAGCAGCGGGTAAAGCTCCCGCCGTGTCAGCGAGCACGTCTGGCGAGATTCCAGCTGATAAACCTCGACCGCGTCTTGGTGAAGGCTTGACAGAACTCTTGGCGATGTCGGTCGGCCCACCTTCTTCTCCAGGTATGACAGTTCGTATTGCGTCATTAAGGCGTGGTTTAGCTACATCGGCTGCAGATGCGTCGCATATGTCGTTGGCTCCGGGTAAATGTCGTCTTTATGTCTCCCTTTAGAAAGATTACCATCATACTGATATCAACTTTCTTGTCCTTTTCTCAGGGGATGGCGTCCACGGAGAACACAACGTTGAAGCGCCTTCTGGCTCTGCTCCGGCTCCTAGCGATGATGTGGAGGCGCCTGACTTCGAGGAGGAAATATCCTCGGGGGCTAGCTCGTCCAGAGTGGTTTCGTCGCCTCAAGAGGAGGACGAACCCGTCATCGTGACCTCACCCCTCGCGAGTATGCCGATGACTTCGATCGTTGTCATCGTACCTTCTTCGGTCGCGCCACGCATCGAGGCGGCGGCTGTGGCTACCTCGTCTGCAGTTATCCCTGGAGAGGGAATTGCTGATATCGCGGCCACTCCTGGCGTTCAGTCGGATCTAGTTGCGTTGACCGAGCAACATACCAGCCTCTTTTATACCGGTTTGAAAACGATGATATCAATGGTGTTGGCGAAGAGTCTAGATTTCGAGCGCCTGAAGAAGACTTCTCAGTTTTTGATCGGGGCCATCAGGGAGCTCGGCGATCCTGGGGTAGCTGACGCTCTGGAGGCGGTGGTTAATGGTTTAGAGCAACCCATTAACGAATACTTGTAGCTGACTCGGGGCAGCTTCGATGCTGAGGTCCAGACCAGGTACGACCACATGACTGCGTGGCTCACTACCAAGCTGGAAAGCCTAGACAACTCCATCAAGACACATGAGCTGGAGATGGATAGAAGAAAAGCTGTCGTGGTAGAGGCTCTCGCTCTTGAGACGAAGTGCCGATCCGAGCATGACGGGAATACAGCGAGGGCCTCCAAGCTGAGGAAAAAACTCGCTCGGGCAGAGGAGTGGGCTTCTCAATCGTTGGCAGGTCTAGACGTAGAGACTGGGCGATTGAGCGCGGCGCGACGGGATTTGGACCGTGCGGAAGCTGCCCGCGCGGGCTACCTTCGGGCAAGGGCTGAGCTTCCTGTATGAATACCCCCGAGGCACGGCTGGAGCGGGCTCGCGCCGATGCCTTGGTTCTTAGGAATGAGAGGATAGCTGCACTGGAGCGGCTGATTCACAATCTGACTACTCCGCCATCATGATGTATCCTTTCTCTTTTTGCTTTCCCAGATGTAATTCTGCTCTTTATCGGGAATAAATAAAAGCGACTCTTTTTTGACTTTTGTGGACCCATCATTTAGGAATGTAAATGACAGGTTTGGGCGAGAGTGATATTTGATGATAAACTCTCGATAAACTTTTAGCGGAACATATCTGTTCAGAGGTCATACGGACATGATAGAATGTAACCCAACTAATTGCGTTCTGGAAGTAGTTTTGTCAGAATTGAGATCCTCGCTATATTCTACTCGAGCAGGGAGATTAAGCATAGTACCTTTTCAGGAATTTATCGTTGATAGGAGCCACTAACAGGTCTCTATTAGGCTGGGCTATCCTGTAGGCGCCGTTCGAGAATGTTGTTTCGATCACATAAGGGCCTTCCTACTTGGGCTGGAATTTGCTTTTACTTCTGTGAGCAAGAATCATCGGCCTTCTTACTGCTAGAACTAGCTCGCCGACTTTGAACACTCTTTCCTTCACTTTGCGATTGAAGGTTTGGAAAATGCGTGCTTGGTAGAGCGCGATGCGCTGCTGAGCTTGTAGGCATTTCTCGTCTAACCCTTCTAGCTCTTGGAGCCTTAACAGGTCATTTTTTTCTCGAGTCAGCTCACTAGTTACGGCTATCCTGAGTGACGGGATCTGGATTTCAATGGAGAGAACTGCTTCGCTCCCGTAGACCAGCGAGAATGGGGTACAACCTGTCGGTGTTCGTACCGTTGTGCGGTATGCCCAGAGACATTCGTCCAGCTTCTCATTCCAATCTCTCTTGTTTGAAGAGACGAATTTCTTCAAGAGTTTGATAATAGTTTTGTTGAAAGCTTCCGCCAAACCATTAGCAGCTGGATAATATGCCGTAGAGGCAATATTGTGTATCTGATTTTTATCGCAAAATCGATAAAACGCTTGACTGATGAACTGAGGCCCATTGTCGTGAATTATCCTCCGGGGTACCCCGAAGCGATAAATGACGTGATGCTTGATGAAGCTGATCACATTAGACGCCTTTACCTCAGCGAGGGGGATCGCCTCTGCCCATTTGGAGAAGTAATCCGTAATGGCCAGTATGAACTGGTGACCGTTGGAAGAAGACGGGTGAATAGGACCAATGATATCCATACCCAATGCTTCGAAAGGCCAGGACGCAACCGTAGGATGTAAATATTCAGACGGTTGATGTATGAAGTCTGCATGAACCTGACAGGCTCTGCATTGTCTTGTATACCGTATTGCATCTGCGATCATAGTAGGCCAGTAATAGCCCATTCTCCTGATGCGATCCTGTAGCTTAGGACCGGGTTGATGCGCTCCGCGTACGCCGTCGTGAGCTTCTCGGATAATCTGCTGTGCTTCGTCTTCAGATAGACATCTTAATAGCAGTCCATCGTAGGTCCGATGATATAGGCATTGTGAAGATGCATCGTAGTAGAAGCGTAATGATCGCCTTTTGACGGATACTGCTTCTTTGGGGTCCTCCGGTAAGATTCCGTATGCGACGAAATCCATGAAGGGACTTCTCCAGTCTCTTCTGGAGGGATCTGCGTTCACAGCGTAGTTGCATTCTATGTGAAAGTTGTTCTTCACACAGAATAAATCTCTGTTAAGAAGGATTACCGAATCCTGCCTTCTTATAGGGATGGCTAAATCTGCAGCTAGACTGGCTAGGGCATCAGCTTCTAGATTCTGAGATCGAGGTACATGCTCTAGGAAGAACCCTTTGAATGTCATGGCTATCTCGACCGTCGCTCGGTGATAGGGGATGAGGTCTGGATTCTGGACTTCATATATTCCTCTGACTTGATTGACGATAAGTAGAGAATCACCGAATGTTTCCAGGGACTCGACCCCCAGCTCTTTGGCGACTTGGAGCCCGATTAGCAGAGCGTTATACTCTGCCACATTGTTGGAGCAGGGCTCGCTAAGAGAATATGCTCGGTAGATGACGAGCTGATCAGGAGTGACCAGGACGACTCCTACTCCTGAAATGATATTTCCCCTAGGACTGGTTCTGGAGGCACCATCGAAGAAGAGTTGCCACGCGTCACTTTTCATCGCGGAATTACATTCTACAACTTTGTCTGGAATGTCCTCGTATAATTTAGAGGCCTCCGGGATCGGATGAGCAGCTAGGAAGTCAGCCAGCGCTTGGCCCTTGATGGACTTCTACGGTACGTACACCATGTCATATGGTATTAATAGCATCGCCCAAGTCGCGAGTCAGGAATTAAGAGCACTAGGCTTGCTCATCAGTACTCGAAGAGGGTTGATCCTGGAGATGATATGAATAGTCTGGCCGGCGACATAGTGCCGCATCTTCTGGATAGCGAACATCAGAGCCAAGCATTCCTTCTCCACTGTGTTGTACCGGTGTTCGGCTCCGACCATCATCCTGCTGAGGTAGTAGATAGCCTGTTCATGACCCATGTCGTTCTTCTGTGCGAGAAGAGCTCCTAGTGAATGATCTATCGCTCGAACGTACAGCGAGAATGGTCTTCCCATGACGGGAGGCACCAGAACCGGCGGACTGGTGAGGTAGTGCTTGATATCTCCGAACGCTTGCTGACAGGCTTTGTCCTATACGAAGGATACACCTTTCTTCATGAGATGAGAAAAGGGCTGACATCTCCCCGAGAGGTTGGATATGAATCGCCGGATGTAAGCCAGACGGCCTTGAAATCCCCGAAGTTTCCTCAAATTATGGGGCGGTCGCATTTCCACGATTGCCTGGACTTTGTCGGGGTCCACCTGGATGCCTTTGGCGGTGATGACAAATCCCAGGAACTTGCCACTGGATACACCCAGAAAGGACTTCGTAGGGTTCATCTTGAGTTGATATTGGCGCATTAACTCGAATACCGTCCTCAAGTCTTGAATGTGATCACCCTTGAGGCGACTCTTGACGGCTATGTCGTCTACGTAACATTCCACTGTTTTACGTAAATGCTCATGGAATATGTTACTCATAGCCCGTTGGTATGTAGCTCCGGCGTTCTTCAATCGAAAGGGCATGACCGTATAGCAATATACCCCCAATGGTGTTCGGAAGGCAGTGTGCTTCTCGTCTTCAGGATGCATCTTGATCTGATTGTATCATGAGAATCCGTCCATGAAAGATATGCGTTCAAAGCCGCAGGTGTTGTCGATCATGATGTCCGTGATAGAAAGAGGGAATTCATCCTTGGGCAGGCCGCATTCAAATCTCGGTAGTCGATGCAGATACATACCTTCCCATTTTTCTTCATGACTGGGACAACGTTGGTGACCCAGTCAGGATATTGTTCTTCTCGGATAAAACCACAGGCTATCAGCTTCTTGACTTCAGCTTCAATGGCGTCCATCATGTCCGGGCGGAACCGGCATTGGTGCTGCTTCACAGGCTTTGAGTCGGTCAATATGTTGAGTTTGTGAGTAGCCACCTTCGGGTCTAGGCCCGGCATGTCCTCATAATCCCATGCAAAGACGTCGACGTATTCCTTTATCAGCTGTATAATTTCTTCCCTTTCAGCTGGGGGAAGATTGTCACTGATAAATATTGGCTTTGGCGAAAGTTTACCCCCAACATCGATTTGGATAACTTCATCTTTGGTGGGAGGTTCTCTTTGCTCGAAGCAGAATTCCCACTGCTTATCCATTTGTTGAGCCCAAGAGTCATTCTCAAACGGCTCAAAATCCTGTTCATCTGCTCCTGAGGGATCTGTCACCACCATATTTACTGATAGTGTTTGTTCGAGAGCATCAGTTGAGTCGGGAAGCGACGAGCCGTTCTGGAAGGAGGAAAAGATATCCTCATCTGACTTGGAAGTCGTAAGGGAGGTGGCATACCCTAACCCGAAACGAGTTTGTCGATAGCGGGGGTCGCCGTGCGGCGGCGTTCGCCTGCCTCTTTCTTAGTTGAGGCCTGGCTTCCGCTTCAAGTCGCAGCCCATGTTCTGCATGATCTTCAGCGCTTGCGGGCTGTATCGGTGAACTTGCATTTTCCCAGTATCGTTATTGAAAGAATCTTCCTGGATAGCTGGTTGATTGCGCATGCGGCCAAAGAATATTGGACGCTGACTGCTGCAGGTAGGTGGGACAATGAAGACAGAATCCTCATGGGGTCCATACGTTGTGATGACGTTGGATGATGACGCTACTTCCCAGACATACGGACGGTAGGAGTTTATAGCTTCCAAGAATTTTTGTGCTATGGTTCTACCTCGTCGCGGGGAGTGGATTCCAGTTTCGGCATTTGAGCGTCAATATACTGGAAAAGGGGATGTTTATTACCATCTGAAACTCCGTTCCTGGTTGCATTTATATCAGTCGGCTACCTGTCGCGCCGAAGGTTGATGAC
This sequence comes from Iris macrosiphon, assembly GCA_036927795.1. NCBI lineage: Eukaryota > Viridiplantae > Streptophyta > Magnoliopsida > Asparagales > Iridaceae > Iris > Iris macrosiphon. Next base: position 25,401,463 of record JAYESA010000016.1, on the reverse strand, counting down.
CAAGGATGGGGGCTTTCGGTGCAAAGTGATCACGAGAGGATCACTCCCTTCTCCTGACCTGGTCTTGTTCAGGTGGATAGCCATGGGATCTATGGCTTTTGGACGAGTGGTTCGTCCTTTCACTCTGATTGACAGTGGTAGTGCGGCAGAGGGTTCTCCTGGCTCCCGGTGGTATCCCTTCTCTGCGTCGCCTGACACTTCTTCCGTGTGGTCTTGGGAGTACAATACGGCATCGAAATAGTAGGATTCTATTCCTTTGAACGGGTTTAGGTCAGCCACCTCCGTTTGTACCGTTCCTTGTGTGTCTACATATTTAAGGCATTAATGTAGGGTTAAAGGAACGATATTGTGGTCGTGGATCCACGGTCTCCCCAGCAAAATATTGTAGGATACCTCTGAATCGATGACGTAACATGTGGCCACCGATCTAAGGTTGCCGATCTGGATCCTCAGGCGAATCTTTCCCAATGGCTTACTTCTTCCGGCATTGAAACCCATGATCGTAGTGGTGGTGTAAGCCAATTCGCTGGTAGGAATCCTCAGCGGTCTGAGTAGACTGTGAGGGATGATGCTGATCGACGATCCCGGATCTATGTGAATCCGATCGACCTCCATGGAACCGACGTACCCGGTATAATAGAGGGGCCTGTCATGCTTGTTATGTTTTAACAGCATGTCATCTTGGATGAAAGTGATATTTGGGACCACCTCCATCACACTGTGGCATTGAGGACACACCACTGGTTCTTCGTCGGGGGACTTGAGCTGGGTCAAGTATGCCTCCGCCTGCATCAGTGCTTCACTCAGGGCTAGACGAGTGTCTTGGGAGAGCCTGAGTAGCTCGAAGATGGACAACCTGGCTGGCGTATTGGCTAGTTGGGCCAGGATGTCGAAGTTGTATGGCTTCTCTAAACCTTTGCTTGGAATATTTTTTACAGGTTTATCAAAGCGTACTTCTTTTTGCTTCCCCTTCTCCGCCGGGGTTGGTTTTGAAGGACTGATATCTGGTACGATGGAACCTTGCTCTGAAGGTTTGATTGCTGGAGCGTCCGTCGGTGCACCTTCCTGACTTGCTCCGTAGTCGCTGAGGTAGGCTTTCCCTGAACGGGTTGCAGCAAATACCTCGTCTTCGTCCGATGCCGAAGAAGTCATGATCATATGGCAGGGCCTGTATTTGAAGCTCTTTTTGGATGTAGGCTTAGTAGCCTTAGTTTCTTCCTCGAGCTCTGACACCAGGTCTGGATGAACCCACATAATCTCGCCTTGTCGGGTAGTCAGGGGTACCAGGTCGTAATTTTGATCCCTAGCTGGAGGAAGATTGACGATGTTCATCGTTGTCCGGGAGATAGGTGCAACGCCATCCGGGATCTCTTGGGGAGGCAGATTGCCAAACTGCAGAGAGATCATGTTGGCCGTGACCGTCTTCTCGGTGTTGTGCAGAGTGATGGCCTTAGCATCGATTAACCCCTGGATCTTCCTTTTCAGTATGTAACACACTTTTGTTGGGTGGTGTACGTATCTGTGGAAGATGCAGTATTTGGGGTCGTTAGTATTGCCGACTTCCTGGGGCCGCCTTAGCTTTGGAAGGGTGATCTTGCCGCTTTTGACGAGACACTCGAATATACTTGGGATATCGTCGTCGTCGAAAGAGTAGACTTCGACGGGCCTGGAAGTCCCGGGTTTCGTTTGCGTGGTTGCCGCAATCTTTGGTCTGGCCGTATTGATTGCCAGGGCTTCTTTCCCTTTGGGACCACGAGGATGGTCGCTGCTAGGAGATAACCTCTTGCCTCTGTCAGAGGCGGAGATAATGATGCCATTGTCGCGTGCCTTGCGACCGTTGTCTTCGGCGGATACTGCCGAGATGATGAACGAGGGCCAATCATGGAACTGATATGGGCCTGTGAACACCGAGACCACGGGAAGGAGGTTCTTCCTGCAAATGTCTACCAATGCAGTATCGGGAACTTCTGGAGGCATCTGTAAGGTGGCCTGACGAAAATATTCGATAAAGATGCGAACGTCCTCCTTTTCCTTCTGCTTGACTTCGATGAGAGAGGACATAGACATGTCCATTCCTCCCTCGTAGAATCGTGTGAAGAATAAAGCTCTGAAGTCCTCGAAGGAAGTAATACAGTTGTCCGCCAAGCTACGGTACCACTGATAGGCTACTCCTGAGAGACAGCCTTTGAACACCCGAGTGAGGAGGGCGTCGTTCCCTTGTAGCAACACCGTCATCATACTAAAATAGTTCATGTACTGGCTTGGTGATATTTTTCCCTCGAACAGGGCCATAGTCTGAGGTTTGTACCTCGGCGGGAAAGGGACCTCCTCCCAGATAGCTGGGTAGGGCTGGTTGATTCCCAGTTTCTTGAGCTGATCTTTGTGCTTCAAGGCATCGAACTGGGCTTTCAACTCCCGTACTGCCTGTATCGGATTTTTAGTCAGAAGTGGGGCTACGGAGTGGTGCGAAGTTGGTTGTATCGTAACTCCAGCGGGAGGTAAGGCATTCTCTGAGTGAGAAAGCGGAGGAACTGCTGACTCTTGATCTAGCGCAGGCTCTTGGCTCGGGTTGGATGGTGGTAAGTCCACCCCCACACGTATCTGAGTTGGCGGGACTGATGCTTGAGCCATGGCAGTCGCGTGCTGAGTTAGCATCATCTGGTGTATGTTCTCCATCATGGATTGCATTTGTTTTAGAGATGTCTCCAGTATAGTGATGCGTTGTTCCACGTTCCCTGACGGCGAAGCTTTCTCGCATTCATCTTCAACGGCGTAAACTCCCATCTCCCTGGGTGTCATTGAAGGATTAGTATAGGTCGCTGTAGAAGTCGACTCTACACTTTCTGCCTCTGATTCGGGGGCTTGGCGACCCCCAGCGTCAGAATCAGAAGAGGACGAAGCTGGTTGTCGTGACCTCGCGCGAGTGTTTTGGAACACCCCGGCTTCAGCATTCCTGAGGAGCTCACTGAACCTCCTTCGGCTCGGAGGCCGGGAGGGATGACGTCTTGAGCTCGACTCTCCTCTACGTATGTGTGAAGACATGTTCACAGATGCATGCGCGGGTTTCTCTTCCTGGAAAGACTGAGAGTAGCTCAATCGGTCAAAAATCGACCGTTTTGCTTTAGAACAGCAACAGTCAATCACAATTTTATGACTATTACAACATTGCTCGCTAGGGGGCGTAATAGACATGTTGGAAGGTCCCCTTTCCTTACGCTTCTGGATTAGATATACGCGCAAGTCAGGAGGAGTAGAGGAAGGAGACGAAGGCTTGTTTCTCCTGTCAGCGGGCGTGCGGATATTGGGCACCCCGGTTTTCCCTGTGCCACCCGTGTACAATAGGTTGGCCATCTGGGCGGCGGATAATCCCCTGGGAGGGTGTCTTTCCGCAATCTGAGCTTGTTTTACGCCGAGGGACTGTGCCTGGCGTAAATTGGAGATTCGCTCAGTCTGGCGTAAAGCTGGAGAGGCCCTCAGTCGGCCATCGACTTCTCGCGTAATCCGGAGGGTAGGCAAATTGTTTCCTTGCTGGCGTAAAGGCCGAGTAGCTGAGTATTCGCCTGCTTGCTTCCCCTCGCGGAGATCACAGCGTTCATCTGGTTTACCCTAGAGGTCAGATGTTGTCTTGAGCGTGGAGCGTGATCTGTACCTCCGATTTGGCGTTGGGGCACCATCGGAAGTTTTGTCTGTACCGCGCGTAGCGGGAGACTGATTTCTGCACGTAAAGCGCAGTGGATACTCCTGGGTTAGCGTTGAGGCTTTGCCCAAAGTTTTGTCTATACCGCGCGTAGCGGGAGACTGATTCCTACGCGTAGAGTGCAGTGGATACTTCTGGGTCAGCACTGAGGCTTTGCCCGAAGTTTTGTCTGTACCGCACGTAGCGGGAGACTGAGTTTTTCGTGCAGGGCATGGAGGGAGCAATGCTACCACCTCATTGGTTGGAGAGATCGGAGAGATCGGAGAGTCCACAGGAATGGTAGAGGATGTCTTGGGCATCCATACTTTGTGCAGCTTCCTGTTGTCTTGGACGAAGAGAGAGTGAGAGCTACCCCCGGTTCGAAGCATGTCTTCGTAGGCAGACTGGTCGAACTGGACGACCAGTGTCTTCTTCACGGATCCCACGGATACCGTATCGTGATGAGCAATTGCTTCCTCATCAGAAGAGAAAGATGTCCCCAGCAGAGTCGCCATCTTGTTTGTGGTATTAAACGAAAGAATGAAAGTGTATTTCAATGACAGGGTTTATGCGAAACCCGCGTCCTTTGGTTTACAAACAAACTTGTACAATGTAATCCTATACGAGGATGTGGGATTAGAATTTATTTAATCTGGGTATAAATTGCTATAGGTGTCTGATATGTAGTCGATCACTTTAGCCCTTGGACCACACAATGTTGAAGAGGTGCCGTGGAAGACAGATAGCAGCTTCAAAGGTTGCAGGAGAGGGTGGATGCACGATGCCAAAGTTGTCGATCCCTGCTCTTTGCCTGAACTCTGGTCTCTCTCTCTCTCTCTCTCTTGACCTTTTAATCTGGTATTGGTTTTTCTTAACCAAGTTTCCGACCCTCCAATTTGTAGACCTTGTTCATTTTTTCGACCTTGTTCCCCATTGATAGGGGCCTCTATTTATAGAGTTTTGGTGACAGTGACCACTCCGTCGGTATGAAAACCGAGGAGTGGGAAGTATAGCACCCCTTTACACAACGGTTAAGATAACCAATGCCTGCGTATAGATAACCTTTTGAGTGAGCATGTGACGCGTGTCCAACTAAGGGGACAAAACACGTATATTTGCTGCGAAGATCACGGCGTAGAAGCCACGTAGGTAGGTATCCCTTGTATAGAAGAGGTTGGCGTAGAAGCCAAATGACTGTCACCCTGGTGTAGAAGCCAAGTAGGCATAGAAGCCGAATAGGCATAGAAGTCGAACAGGCATAGAAGCCGAACAGGCGTAGAAGCCGAATAGGCATAGAAGCCGAATAGGTATAGAAGCCGAATAGTCGTAGAGACTGAGTGGGCGTAGAAGTCGCGTGAGCACAGATCCTGAATGGGCGTAGAAGCCGCTGCGTACCATGTCAGAGTGCTGATGTGGACATCTTAGCCAAAATTACGGCTTCTGAAGATATAATCAAATCTCTTGCAGAGATTTGCCACCATCTTATGCATTAAATGCAGAGGCGTGTTTTGAAGGTCTGTAGCCCTTCTGTGCATCCGTCGCAGAGACGTGCCTTGAGAGAAACTGTCACCGCTCTGTGCAATTAGACGTGGAGACATGCCTCGAGTCTCGTACGAAGTGCAACTTTTGACGTGGTAGGCGGTTTGTCTACTGCGGAGCGTAAAACAGCTCATGTTTGTCTGTGTAAAACAAGGCAGCGTATTCCCTTGTACGCGAAAGAGCGGTTTACGCTGAGGGGACTTCTGTAAACGACAGTTCGGTGATATTTTAACCAAATCCTCTGCATTAAATGCAAAGATCCGCCATCATACTGTGGGGCGCATCCCGAGAGGTCTGCCATCGTTTCCAGCCGTCGTTTGGGTAGCCGTGCAGCACTTTTTGTCAGGAGTCAGAGGTCAGATTCACTGCGTGACTTGACAGGTTCATTTCGGGGAAGACGAAGCGTTCCTCGTACGCTTTAACGCTGCTTTGAGAGCGGATGAGTTTTACGCCATGGAGGCGATGAAGAACTCTGTTTACACGGATGGTCCTTTGAGCTTATTCTTTTACGCTGTGTTTTGGCAGAAAAAGCTCTGTTGTACGCTTGATGGCTCTGAAGGCCCCTGTTTACGCTGCTCAGCATCAAGAGGCTGCGTAGATCCTCCCAGCGTATTTTTCTTGCTTCTACAGTAGTATTTGTCATTTGGTCCAATAGATCAAATTGACATATGATTATTTGTTTGTGACTAGTGTCGTATCCATAATTGGATACGTGTAGGCTGTATCTCGTCAAATTGATGAAACGGGTTGATTTGGGGGGTTTTCCTTCGACACGGGGCCTTGTGCATATCACATTGCGACACGGACATGTAGTTATTCTAATTACTATACATATTGTTAATAATTAGTGTATTAGACTTGCTCGTGTCCTCCGGGATACGTTTGGTTGTGTGTTAGAGCCGTATCGCAAGCGTATCATAGAGTTAGTGTGATACGGGTGCGGAGCTCTTCATGTGTTTAATATTTTGTCCTTTTCCTATACGTATATATATATATATATATATATATATATATATATATATATATATAGTGTTATGTTAGTATTTGTGCTTTTGTTTGTGTGTTTAGGTGTGTGCATGAGTGTGTGAGAGGGGTGCTCGTGCAAGTGGCATTGAGCAGTGAGTGAGGGAGAGCAGGCCAGTGCAACTCGGGTTGACAGTGGCAAGGAGGCTCGGGCAACTTCAGGAACATACAATGGAAGGTAGCAGCAGTAGAGGCATATAGTTAACTGTGCAGTGTGCAGTAATGCATCAGTAGCTCAGCAACTTAGGTACAATAGTTTAGTAGCATAGTCGTAGTGCAACAGAAGCCATTCAGGGAATGCAGCAGCAAACACTGCAATTTGCAGCGAGCAACATCACGTATGTCACGACCCACACTCAGAAATTGGGCATGAGCCGTGGGTACGTCCAGCCTACGCCGCAGCATCAACGGTAGAACGCTGTCTAGGTCTCAAGACTAACAAACATAACACATCATGTCAATGGTCTCAACTCCATAGGGGGAAAAAGGATAAAACATGGATCAACAATTTATAATATATACTCAATCACAAGACTATTGGAAAATAAATGGCACGACGAGATATAAGGATAGAGAGTACTGACATAAGTCAAGCACAAATATAAATACAACACAAGTCTAGAGTCTAGATGTCCACATAAAGTCTCAATAAAAATATACAACCCAAGTCTCAGTTCTAGAACAATGATACATAAATAAGACAGTCTAAATGCCTGTATGTGGTGTCTCCTCTAAGATGGGAAAATTCTCTAGAATTTCTGGTACAAAATCTCCCTCTGCTCCCGGGCCATAGTGGGTAGGACAGAAGTCCTCCAAGTCCTCTGAAAAATGTTATCCAGTCAGGATTGGAGCGAAGCACAAGCACAAGCACAAAACAACAGTTTCATTTATGTTGACAAAACTATAAAAACAGTGTAAGAAAATACAAGATGAAAGCAATACTGGAATATGGAATACTAGAGAACATGTAATAAGCAATAGAACATCTAGCAATGAATAGAAATATAAGTGAATGCTAGAACAAGTGAACTAAAATAAAGAATAAATATCTGGCTATGTGTTTGAAATATCAGTTTATTATGTGATCGGCTTGGGACGAGATCAGACTAGTTATATATGATTGGCTATGATACATGTGAGGTCAGGCTAACCATCTGGTTAGCTATGATGTGAGCAATAGTCAGGCTAATCATATATAACAGCCTATGAGGCATATAAATGGTCAGGCTACACCCAACGTGATGTGTGGGGTGAGCTATAATGCATGTAAGGTGGGGTATGATCACATAATCTGATAATATTTCCCCATCTCCAGCTAGTATAATGGATTCCAATCACGACTCCTCATGATAGGTATCTAGGATGCTAACCCGTGTATCCATAGTGTCAAAATCAAGTATGCTATACAACTAGAATTATAGAATTAATCAACAAAAATAAAAACTGTCAGAGAATGTACTCGCCTGTGGTCCTGAGGAAGGTGCGAGGATCAATGTCCAAGATGGAAACACAATCACCTAAATATCAAATATCCATATCAAAAAGTGTTTTGAAGAGATATACATGCATACCTAATTCTATGTTAGGTACAGGGTCATTTCTAGGTCTTTGGTGAGATGACTATGCCATACTTAACTATGCTAGTCATTGCCAACTATATTAACTACTACTAATATATATATATATATATATATATATATATATATATATATATATATATATATATATATTCCATGCTAACTAACATTTGGTACACCAATGCCTCATTATACATACTCATATAATGTATACATATGATACTACTCTTAGCTAATGGTCTAACTTAGGGTATATAAGTATCTAACTATTAAGTAAACAAGTAACTATATACCTAAGAATCTAACTACTTGCTAACTGTTCATTCATAGGTACACTAGGCTTAGCTAACTGGAACATGTATACATATAGTTATAAACTATCATAAGGGAAGAATGTGATGCCCACATAAATCAGAACTGAGCTTCAAGCTCACACTAACAAGGCTCTGCTGGCGCATGGAACTGAGGTATAATTTCCCTCAAAGCTTGGAAGGTCTGCTGAACTTAGCCCAAAAGCTAACATACCCAGGCAGGTAGACATCAATATGTGATGCATTAACCCTAGTTAAAGTGATAGCAGTAGGAAATCCAACAGCTATCTGAACTTTTTGATACCCAAAACACTGATACACACCTCTGTGCTCACTGAACTGTTCCCAAATTTCTCCCCCCTACATACTGACACAGTTTTACAGTTTCACATATATGAAGAAATCACTTCACAGTTCACAGTCTGAAATTGTTCAGACTTACAAATACATGGCTTAATATTTGAGACAAACATAGGGCTACTAGCAGGATCAATAGGTAGGTCAGACTTACACATGCATGGCCTAATCTTTGAGACAAGCATAGCTACTGACTCTAACACTCACAGCAAATCCTACTACTAATTTCCCCCAAACACTGAGACTGATACTCACAGACATGTACTCAACCCCTCACTGAGACTGATGCTCAGTTTGAATACACTGATATATCACACATAGGCACACACCTTGCTGATACACACAGAGAACTCAAAAACTGCACAAACACAACTCCATTCTCAATGAGACTCACTCCCCTTATTCAACACAAAACTCACTGATAAACATACTGATACAATGATCAACTCACTGCATCACTACACAGTTTCATGGACCCACTAATACCTATACTCTATACCAACTCACTGATACATATGCACACACTGCTCAGCAGGATACCCGATCCAAAACCCCCAAATACTGATACACTACTAAATTTCTGATACACTTCTCAGCAGGTTTTGAACTGCACAGTTCAGTCCCAATTCATAATGCACGTACAACCTTAGACACTCTACACTCACTGCTCACTTACTCACATAATCAAACTACCACAAACTGAAACCAAATACTGATGCACTTGCTTGTGCTGGCCTCAATACACTCTGAAACACAGGTTACTCACTGTGATACACCCAGATACTGACACTGGCACCCTCTAACCCGACACACCAACTGAAATAAAATGAAACTGATACACAGTATCACCCTACTGCACACACAGGAATAACACTGATGAACTTGCACAGTACATAGTCCTACTGATATATTAACCCACAGCATGATATACTAACATACCCGACTCAAACCCCCCTTGAAACGGATACACTGAACCACAGTAGATGCTGACACCCACAGGCACAACACAACTGGACTGATGCACTGATACCCAAAACCTGAAAACCTGACTGATACAGTGAACTTCCCCCTGGTGCATTTCCTTCTCCAAATCACACAAACATATATATATATATATATATATATATATATATATATATATATATATATATATATATATATATATATATATATATATATATATCATACATCAAAATATGCAATATTAGAATAGATTAGATTAGATAGGTATTGCCCTATGAAGCATTTCGTCAAACACGTAATGTGCTAAAATCGGATTCCACATAAAACTCATGAATCCCAAACGTAAAACCCTAAGATCAAGATCAAATCTATATGTATATGATGCGACCATGCAAGAATGCATATTCCCATAACTAGGGCTCACAAAAATTGGGGAAAAACCATCATTGGAACACAAAACCCTAAAATTACCTATGACTCCATGGAAAAACCAAAAGAGCCAATCCTAATTCAAATGGTGGGCTCCTAATGGCCAAACAACAATTAAAAATAGAATTAAATGGGGTTTTAATTCGGTTCCTCACTAATTGGGAGATGGATTCCCAATGTAGCTCCTCTTTCTTCAAGCCTCCTTGGTCCAAGCTCTTAGATCTCTCTTGATAGAGAAGAAAAGAGGGTTTCTAGGGCTATAAATCCTGAAATTTGAGGAAGGGAAATGGTTTTCTAAGTGGAAGCTAGGTTTAGGGTTATTCTTCATGAATGAAGAAGCTTGAGGGAGGCTCCCTCTCATTATATAGGACAAGGGTTAGGGTTAGGGCTTCTAATGCCAAGGGTCTAATTTGCCCTTCATGATTTGTCATGAAGAACTTAAAATAATAAGGAGTTTAGTCATGCATTGAGGGTTTAACTAGAAGCTAATTTAATAATTAGGGTTTGGTCACAAGGGTTTAATCTAATGAATTTTTAGGTCAAGCCCATAAACCTATGCATTAAGAATACCCATCAATTTATATAATAAACTTATCATACATTATTTTAACACAATAAATTAAACATGGCAATTTACAATAATGCCCTAATTTAGAAATGTGGTAGTGACAAGTCTACCCTCCAAAAAAAATTTAGTGCTCGAAATTGAATTGAACTAGAAGAAGAACAAAATCAGGCGAGGAATTATACCTCAAGTCTCGAAGAGATACAGGTATTGCTCACGCATTTCGTCCTCTCTCTCCTAGGTCGACTCACCTGGAGAGTGATGTCTCCATGCAATACGAACCAAAGGAATAGTCTGGTTCCGCAACACCTTCTCTCTACGATCCAAGATCTCTATAGGCTTCTCAGGATAGATTAGAGTCGGACCAACCTCGATCTCCGAGTGATCTAGTACGTGACTAGGGTCTGCCATGTACCATCTCAGCTGCGACACATGGAACACGTCATGTACTCCCTCTAGTGTAGGTGGCAAGTCTAGTGTATACGCCACTGCACCGACCCTCGCAAGAATATCGAAAGGTCCGATGTAGCGTGGACTAAGCTTCCCGCCTCCACCAAAATGAATCGTGCCCCGTGTCGGAGAAATCCGTAGGAACACTAGATCGCCAACATAGAACAAAATAGTCTTAACACACAGTCTAAAATAAAATAATCACATGCCAAAAAATAACAAACCTGTACCTGAAACTCTAGGGGTCTATGGTGGCTATCGGCCCAATGCCGCTGTCTGTCCTGCACCACTCGCAGTATGTCTCTGATAAGTTTCACCTTTTCTGCTGCGTTCACGACCATTTTTGGTCCTAGCAAGGCTCTCTCTCCGACGTCATCCCAAGATAACGGTGTACGATACCTCCGTCCATATAGTGCCTCGAATGGTGACATCTCAATGCTGGCCTGCTAGCTGTTGTTGTAAGCAAACTCTACCAGGAGTAGATGATCCTTCCAAGAACCTCCGAGATCTAGAACCAAGTGCGTAGCATATCCTCGAGAGTCTGAATAGTCCTTTCAGACTGCACGTCTGTTTGGGGGTGGTATGCGGTACTGAACTTGAGCTGAGTGCCCAAGCTAGCCTGCAGACTCCTCCCGAAGTGGGAAGTGAAACGACTATCCCGATCCGAGATGATACTCACAGGAACCCCATGTAATCTGACAATCTGACGCACATATATCTCTGCTAGCCTCTCTGTCGATGTGCCCACTTTAAAGGGTATGAAATGGGCTGATTTGGTCAACCTATCCATGATGACCCAAATCGCGTCCTTTCTTCCTGGAGAACGCGGAAGCCCTAAAATGAAATCCATGGTCACGTGCTCCCACTTTCACTCTGGGATAGGTAAAGGCTGAAGGAATCCACCTGGCCTCTGCCGATCCGCCTTTACCTACTGGCACACTAGTCATCGGGATACGAAGCGTGCTACCTCGTGCTTCATACCATACCACTATACGTGATCCCTCAAGTCTCGATACATCTTGTTGGCACCGGGATGCATCGAGTACTAAGAGCGGTATGCCTTCTACAAAACCTCTTCGCGCAGCTCCCCTCTCGGCACACACATCCTCGTGTCGTGACGTAAAGACCCATCATCTGCAATAGTAAAGTCGTCTGACAATCCTGTCCGAACATGTGCCCTGATACTCCTCAAGGCCTCATCATCATATTACGCAGCTCTGATTCTGTCCATCAGCTCGGACTGTATATGCAATCCCCACATCTGAATCTCGATACCGGGAACTAGCACCAAAATTCCTAAGCTTTCCAGATCAGCCAATAAATGTCTATCTGTCGTCAAGTACATAGCCATCGGATACCTGCTCAAGGCATCGGCGACTACATTGGCCTTTCCTGGGTGGTACTGTAATGAGATGTCGAAGTCCTTTATCAACTCCAACCACCTCCTCTGTCTCATGTTCAGCTCCTTCTGCGTAAACACGTACTTCAAGCTCTTGTGGTCTGTGAAGATCTCTACACGCTCTCCGTACAAGTAATGTTTCCACAGCTTTAGAGCGAAGATAACCGCTGCCAACTCCAAATCGTGGGTGGGGTAGTTTTTTTCATGAGGGCGTAATTGCCTGGAAGCATAGGCAATTACTTTTACGTGCGGCTGAAGAACGCAACCAAGACCCTTCCCTGAAGCATCACTGTAGATAGTGAATCCACATGTCCCCGATGGCAACGTCAAAATTGGAGCTGTCGTCAATTTCTTCTTCAGCTCATCAAATGCGGCCTGGCAATCCTCCGTCCAGACAAAATTCATATCTTTCCTGGTCAGGCTAGTTATTGGCGCTGCAATCCTAGAGAAGTCTTGTACAAACCTCCAGTAGTATCCTGCTAGCCCAAGAAAACTCCTGATCTCAGCTACCGAACTGGGGATAACCCATGACTCCACTGCCTCGATCTTCTTTGGGTTAACCGAGATCCCAACACCCGTCACCACATGCCCAAGAAATTCAACCTTGTCAAGGAAGAATTTGCACTTTAAAAGTTTCCCGTACAGCTCCTCCTTCCTGAGAGTCTCTAAGACCATCCTCAGGTGCTCTTCGTGCTCCTCTGGGGTCTTGGAATACAAAAGAATATCGTCGATGAACACCACCACGAACTTATCAAGGTACTGGTGGAACACCTTGTTCATCAAGTTCATGAATACTACCGGTGCATTGGTTAAACCAAACGGCATTACCATGAACTCAAACTGGCCATATCTGGTGATAACCTGACCTCAAGTCTATCTTTGAAAACACCTTCGCCCCGCTCAACTGATCGAAAAGATCATCTATCCTCAGTAGCGGGTATTTGTTCTTAATAGTGAGGTTGTTCAGAGCTCTATAATCGATGCACTTGACTACCGTGCCGTCCTTCTTTGGTACGAACAATACCGGAGCTCCCCATGGTGATAAACTGGATTTGATGAAGCCTTTGTCCTGCAGCTTCTAAACTTGCTTCTTTAGTTCTACCAGCTTGTTGTTGTTGACTCTATAGACATGTTGTAAAATGGGCTCCGCTCCTGGCACCAAGTCTATAGAGAATTCAACATCTTTGTCTGGCGGCAAGCCTGACAACTCCTCTGGAAATATATCCAGGAACTCTGCTATTAGAGGATGTGGCAACTCCTCTTCTTCCATCTTGACTTCGCAAAAAGTGCTTCTGCTCTGCTCTGCTGCACCTCTGGCGACCTCGAACTTCGGCTCTCCTAGTGGTCGAAATATTATTCTGCCTCCATAACAATCTATAGTAGCATGGTGCCTACTCAACCAGTCCATTCCGAGTATAATATCATATCCCGGAAGTGGCATGACGAGTATGCACACGCTCAACTCTCGGCCTCCCAATAATACTCTCCGGTCCTTGCAATAATCATGGACTAGGATAATACCTCCGCCAATCGTGATCTTGCAAGTCCTATCTAGTGGTTCTGCCTCTAAATAATATTTAAGAGCATATGATACAGACATGAAACTATGGGAAGCGCCAGAGTTGAATAATGTAAATACTGGAATGGAATCGAGAAGAACTGAACCTGTAATCACGTCTCCTGCTGGCTCGGCCTCCTCGACCGCCATGGCGTATGCTCGTCCCTGGGGTGCACCTCTCTGCTGCTGGTGCTGAGCAAACCTCTACTGTTGCGGTGGAAGTGGAGGTCCCCTCTGCTGGCCTCCTGGTACGGTAGGTACCCTGGCTGGTCCACTCTGAGCGGCTGCTCCACCCTTACCTGGACGAGTCTGAATAGAAGGGCAATCCCTCAGCTGATGTGCTGACGATCCACAAGACAAGCATGTACCCAACCTCTTCCTGCAGATCTCTCTAGTATGTCCTGCCTTCCCGCAGTACGCCCCCTGGATAGTGGGTTGAGTCTGTCTCTGCTGCTGCTGTTGGGCATATCCTCGGGCTGGTGTCTGGTGCTGCTGATGTTGCTGCTGGTATGGCCTCTATTGCTGCTGGAAGTGTGGATGCTTGCCCGGTCCCGCACCTGAAGTATCGCGTCCTCTCTTGGGCCTATGGTCCAAGTCATCCTCAATAATTTGGGCATCCATCAATATGCCCTCGAAGGTAGCAGTGCGACGTTCCGAAGTGCGAGACTTGATCTCCCTTGTCAGCCCCTTTCTGAACTTCCGGGCCCAGTCCCTTGGATCTCGAAACATCGATGGCGTAAAATGACTCAGGCGTCAAAACTCTGCGGCGTACTCATCAACTGACATGCTTTCTTGGACCAAGTCATGGAACTGACTCTCCAAGGCTCCCAGGGCAACATCAGAAAATAACTTCTCCTTGAAGAGCTCCCTGAAGGCCTCCTAAATAAGTCCCCCGACAACGAGTCTCGGCTCAGTACGAAACCATGTCAGCACGATGTAAAACATCTGACTGCTGGCGGCCTCGATCTGAAGAGTCTTCGGAAGCTGCGCCAAGCGCAAGTTTCTCTCTATGTCGTCCAGCCAATCATCGGCGTAGAGTATCTCCTCAGTACCCTTGAACTCCCGAGGCATCATCCTCTTGAAGTCCACGATAGTGCTAGGCCTCTGGTGGTGCTTGCCAGGATGCTGTTGCTGCTGTACAACTCTCTCCACAGCCTGGAGAGCCACCTAATGAGCATTCTCCATTCTCACCCTCATTAGCTCGGTCTGGGCCTGGTGCGCCTCCACCTACACCCTTTGAGCCTCTGTTGACGTCCTCTGAGCATCAACCATGCCCTGGATCAGCGCGAACATCTGTGCCCCATCAACGGGCACACCTCCGGGAAATGGAGTCGGTAGTGGTGGAAGAGGCTCCGTCACAACTGTGGCAACTGTCACGACCCGTACTCGAAAATTGGGCATGAGCCGTGGGTACGTCCAGCCTACGCCGCAGCATCGGCGGTAGAACACTGTCTAGGTCTCAAGACTAACAACATAACTCATCCTGTCAATGGTCTCAACTAAATAGGGAGGACAATGATAATATGGATCAACAATTTATAATATACTCAATCACAAGACTATTGGAAAGTAAATGGCACAAAGAGATATAAGGATAGAGAGTACTGACATAAGTCAGGCACAAATATAAATATATCACAAGTCTAGAGTCTAGATGTCACCAAAAGTCTCAACAATAATACAACCCAAAATATCAGTTCTAGAACAATAATACAAAAAATAAGACAGTCTAAATGCCTATAGGTGGTATCTCCTCTAAGATGGGAAATTTCTCTAGAATTTCTGGTACAAAATCTCCCTCTGCTCCCGGGCTGTAGTGGGTAGGACAGAAGTCCTCCAAGTCCTCTGAAAAATGTTATCCAGACAGGATTGGAGCGAAGCACAAACACTAAACAGCAGTTTCATTTATGTTGACAAAAGCTATAAAACAGTGTAAGGAAATACAAGATGAAAGAAATATTGGAAGTATAGAATACTAGAGAATATGAAATAAGAAGTAGAACATTTAGCAATGAGTAAAAATATAAGTAAATGCTAGAAAAAGTGAACTGAAATAAAGAATAAATATCAGGCTATGTGTTTGAAATATCAGGTTATTATATGATCGACTTGGGACAGGCTTGTCATATATGATTGGCTATGATACATGTGAGGTCAGGCTAACTATCTGTTTAGCTATGATACGAGCAATAGTCAGGCTAATCATATATAACAGGCTATGAGGCATGTAATGGTCAGGCTACACCCGACGTGATGTGTGGGGTGAGCTATGATGCATGTAAGGTGGGGTATGATCACATAATCTGCTAATATTTCCCCATCTGCAGCTAGCACGATGGATTCCAATCACGAATCCTCATTACAGGTATCTAGGATGCTAACTCGTGTATCCACAGTGTCAGAATCAAGTATACTATACAACAATAATTATAGAATTTATCAACAAAAATGAAAACTGTCAGAGAATGTACTCGCCTGTGGTCCTGAGGAAGGTGCGAGGATCAATGTTCAAGGCGAGATCACAATGACCTAATTATGGAATATTAATATCAAAATAATAAATTAAAGGAATAAGCTTGTTAACTAATTAAATGCGAGGCCTCTAGGTCAATTTTGAGGTTTACTGGTCAATACTAGGTTAACTAGTTATTACCTGGACAAACTCAATATTTCTAGTACCTACCTACTAGTACCTCACTATTAAGCACTAACCATACCTTGGTGTCACTAGGCCTATGATACTAGGTATCTTAATACTCATTAGATGTAATTACTGATTCATGTAGATACTAGATAGACACAACTTATAAACCCAGTTATTTAGTTCTACCCTTGATATTTAGGTTACACTAAATACTACTCATACATATAACCCATATATATATAACCCAGCATACTACTAACTATAAACAACTAGCTAAATTTAGTGAATAATTAGACTAACCAACCCAAAGCCTACACCATACTGACACATTGCTGTGCACAGGACCTATTGCAAAGCCCTACATAGCTCACTGACACTCACTCAAACCCTTTCACTAAGAACCAGAGCCTACTACCTAAATACTAACTCCTTACACATATGACCAACTACACAACCCAACACATACAGGAACCTACTGCTGCCACTTGACCTATACTCGATTTCCCCCCTTACTGAGGCACAGTTTCACAGTGTCAAGTTGTTCAGACTTACACATACATGGCTGAATCTCTGAGACACATAACAGGTAGGTCTAAACCTTTTTCAACTTACACAGGTATTTGAGACAAGCCTATGGCTACTGGCAGGATCACCCAGGTAAGTCTGGACTTAGTCACTAATACATGCATGGCTCAATCCTTGAGACAAACATATAGCTTACACATGCATGGCTTAAACTCTGATACACAATGCAGGTGTAGCCACAGTTCAGTTTTGAACTGATACTGTGTACAGATACTTACTGCACAGTTCCCCCAAGTACCTGATGCATTGACACACTATGAACTCAACACTGAGCTCGACTGAACCATTCACAGTTCCACTCTTCTGCACACACAAGACTCACTCAAAACTAATGCACATAACCCGACCTCTCATAACCCCAAATCACTGACATAATGAACATAGTTCTCATAACCTCACTGATACTGATACTCTTGGGAACCCACTCAGCTGATACTCGACACACAGTGAACTGGAGTTCACTAAAATCATCACAACTGACACTGAACTTCTCAAACCTCACACTTCTACACAACATAGTTCAAAACTGTACAGACACCACTCCATCTCACTGAGACTCACTGAAAAACTCTGATACCTATACTCTATTCACTGATACCAGTGTCCCCCCTGCTCTCACTGCTGATACACACAGGAACCCTGATACACACAGGTAACTGAAGAACCCGACTCTGTACAGTGAACTTCCCCACAGTTCAAATCACAAGTAACTCACCTCCACATACACTGATACATAGAACCCTAGCACACACATGTAAAACCCAACTACAGTTCATCCCTCCACCTTACACGACAGTATCCATGGTGCACAGCTCACTCACCCAGAACAGTCATACACCACTGCACTGAACACGACTGCACAGTAGAAACCCCATCGATATACATATATAATAATACATAAACGTATGTATATATCTACACATTCATATATATATATATATATATATATATATATATATATATATATATATATATCAAGGTTTATAAGAAACTAGGTTAGCATTTCATCAAACATATAAAGTGCTAAAAATGGGTTCCATTCTAAGAACTCCTGAATACCCAAACCAAAACCCTAAAATCGAGATCAAACCTATATATATATGATGTAATCATGTGTAGATGCATATCTCCAAAATTAGGGCTCACGAAATTGGGGAAAATACATCATTTGAAACACTAAACCCTAGAATCACCTAGGACTCCATGAAAAAACCCAAAGAGCCATTCCTAATTCAAATGGTGGGCTCCTAATGGCCAAACAACTATTGAAAACAGAATTAAATGGGGTTTTAATTCGGATCCTCACCTATTGGGAGATGGTTTCCCAATGTAGCTCCTCTTTCTTCAAGCCTCCTTGATCCAAGCTCCTAGATCTCTCTTGATGGAGAAGGAAATGGGTTTCTAGGGCTAGGAATTTCTGAAATTTAAGGAAGGGAATGGTTTTTCCAAGTGGACGCTAGGTTTTGGCTTTTTCTTCATGAATGAAGAAGCTTAAGGGAGGCTCCCTCTCATTATATAGGACTAGGGTTAGGGTTTCTAATGCCAAGTGCCTAATTAGCCCTCCATGATTTGTCATGAAGAACTTAAAAATAAAAAGGTTTAGTCATTCATTGAGGGTTTTATTAAAAGCTAAAACAATAATTAGGGTTTGGCCACAAGGGTTAAATCTAATGGATTTTTTGGTCAAACCTATAAACCTATGCATTAAGAACACCCTACAATTTATTTAATAAACTTATAATACATATTTATTTACATAATAAATTAAACATGGTAATTTACAATAATTTCCTAATCTAGAAATGTGGTAGTGACAAGTCTACCCTCCTAAAAAAAAAATTGTCCTCGAAATTGAATTGAACTAGAACTAGAACATAATCAGGCAAGGAATTATACCTAAAGTCTCGAAGAGATACGGGTATTTCTCGCACATTTCGTCCTCCCTCTCCCAGGTCGACTCGCCTGGAGAGTGATGTCTCCATGCAACACGAACCAAAGGAATAATCTGGTTCTGCAACACCTTCTCTTTACGATCCAAGATCTCTACGGGCTGCTCAGGGTAGTTGAGAGTCGGACCAACCTCGATCTCCGAGTGATCTAGTACGTGACTAGGGTCTGCTATGTACCATCTCAGCTGTGACACGTGGAACACGTCATGCACTCCCTCTAGTACAGGTGGTGTAACACCCCGTTCCACCCAAGATGACTGCCAACTCAATTGGCAAAAGTGCAGCTGTCCCGACCCGCTTTGCCTCAAACTAGAAGCAAAGGATATCCAGACTTGTCCCTACAGGAAATCAACTTCGACTTTTAGAGGCTCGCTTGATGTATCGCTCTACCGAGGCGAATCATCGCTAAGGTGGGTGGCTACGGTGAACTTGTCTTTGCTTAGCCAGCACACATAAAATCTAGAATATTCATGCTAGTCGCTAGGTGATTCACCCCCCCTACATGCTAATAAATCCAACGCACCTAGCTAAGGGAATAATCCCAACTTGTATTGCTTATGCTAGAACATGGAAATTGAAATACTGCTTATATTCAGACCCTCGCATGCTAAGTCCCTTAACGGTTTCATCTCTCGGCTTACCTTCGGGTCCGAGCAAACGTGCCTGCTTATGTTCCTTAGAAACGCATGCTTGTCTGCTTGAATGTTGACTTGTTTTTATCCAAACCCCGGGAGACTACTAAGTAGTCATTCCGTGCATGATTAAACCTGCAAGTATCCAGGACCGTTAGGTCACCAGGCAGCCCCGAACCAGGAGAATGCATCAAGGCAAGATATTCACTGTACAGAATCATGATTCAAGTATCCCGTGTACTCGTGTACTCGTGTTCCCATGCACTCATGTTCTCGTGTTCTCTTGTTCTAGTGCACGCGTGTTCTCGTGTATCTCGTGATAATTGAAAGACCCAAAAGAAAGTGCATATCGCGGACTAGTTCCACGGACGGTCACCGGGGCACTGGGGCCGATCCGGTCTGGATGGAGCTCGTGTGTAGTCGTCGTGTTCGGGACTGGGTAGTTTACAGTGCCTCGTGTACTCTCGTAGCATGCTATCCTTGTCCTCGACTACGTTCAGTAATGGCTCTACCAGTGACTCGTGTTCATATAGATAAGTCATCCTCGCTTAGCGGCTATCCGCGTGCGAGTCACTGCATCGTATCAAGAACAACTAAACACATGAACGATCATGTTAAAATGACCCTCGTGTTTGCATATGCTATGCCCCTGAATGCTTATACTTGCCGTGCTTGAATTTATAATATTTGCCTTGGACAGGGAAGGAGATGGTAAGTTGGTAAGTCTCGCCGTATTTCCTCTAACATTGTACGGCGCACTGCCCGACACGAGTTAGGCTATTCAATGTTTTGCATGAAACTGATCCTAAGGCAACTAGAAAGACAACTTAATAGTTGGTGCACGGAACTTATATTACGTGTTTGGATTTGTCGAGCGGGCGAGTAGCTTCCCCACCAGTGCATTCAATGTACTGATAATCCACCAGTTTGTATGCAGGGTGCGGGAGAATCTCGTTCGGTGCGGATGCCTCCTTCGTACATACTAAGGCCAGGAGTTCTCTCTGAAGCCTTGCAACGGTGCATCCGGAACAGAAGCACATATACAAGACATAATGTTGGAACATAGCCCGAACTCGCCTGAACATCGCCTCTACAATCATTCCATAATTGTAGCCACTTGGCACATTTTATTGTTTCAGAGAGAGAGGCTTGAGCGACTTGTAATCTCGGCTATATGCCGCCTGTAACACTTGTTCATATCAATAAAAGAGTTGCTTTACTTCAAACTTGTGTTTCAATGCTTTCGCTATATTGTCGACTCAGTGAACCTGTTATCGATCGCTATGCGTTCATGACTCCGCTGCACTCGGACAATCTATGCGATTCTGTGGCTTAGAACTCTTACCGCCAGCCAATGAATCACGGCCTTGTACGGGTGCGGTTCACGCTCGTGCGGTATCACGTCCGGATGGGTCAAGCGATCGTTCCGCGGGAGCGCTGGCGAGGGTGATTCCCACCTAGCGGGAACGGCCGATTGCTTGCGGGAGATCGGGGCGTGACAGGTGGCATGTCTAGTCTATACGCCACTGAACCGACCCTTGCAAGGATACTGAAAGGTCCGATGTAGCATGGACTAAGCTTCTCGCCTCTACCAAAATAAATCGTGCCCCGTGTCGGAGAAATCCGTAGGAACACTAGATCGTGAACCTAGAACAAAACAGTCTCAACATACAGTCTAAAACAAAATAATCACAAGCCAGAAAATAACAAACCTATACCTGAAACTTAAGGGGCCTACGGTGGCTGTCGGCCCAATGCCGTTGTCTGTCCTGCACCACTCGCAGTCTGTCTCTGATGAGTTTTACTTTTTCTACTGCATCCACGACTATTTCTGGTCCTAACAAGGCTCTCTCTCCGACGTCATCCTAAGATAACGATGTACGACACCTTCGTCCATATAGAGCCTCGAATGGCGATATGTCAATGCTGGCCTGGTAGTTGTTGTTGTAAGCAAAATCTACCAGGTGTAGATGATCCTCCCAAGAACCTCCGAGATCTAGAACGCAAGTGCGTAGCATATCCTTGAGAGTCTGAATAGTCCTTTCAGACTTCCCGTCTGTCTGGAGGTGGTATGCGGTACTGAACTTGCGTTGAGTGCCCAAGCTAGCCTGCAGACTCCTCCAGAAGTGGGAAGTAAAATGACTATCCTGATCCGAGATGATGCTCACAGGAACCCTATGTAGTCTGACAATCTGCCATACGTACATCTCTGCTAGCCTCTCTGTCGATGTGCCCACCTTGTAGGGTAAGAAGTGGGCTGATTTGGTCAACCTATCCACGATGACCCAAATCCCGTCCTTCCCTCCTGGAGAACGCGGAAGCCCTGAAACAAAATCCATGGTCACGTGCTCCCACTTCCACTCTGGGATAGGTAAAGGTTAAAGCAATCCACCTGGCCTCTGCCGATCCGCCTTTACCTGCTGGCACACTAGACACCGGTATACGAAGCGTGCTACCTCGCACTTTATACCATACCATCATACGTGCTCCCTCAAGTCTCGATACATCTTGTTGGCACCGGGATGCATCGAGTACTGAGAGCGGTGTGCCTCCTGCAAAACCTTCTCGGGCAGCTCCCCGCTCGGTACGTACATCCTCGCGCCGTACCGTAAAGACCTATCATTCGCGATAGTGAAATCGTTTGTCAATCCTGTCCGAACCTGTGCCCTGATACTCCTCAGAGCCTCATCATCTTATTGCACAGCTCTGATCCTGTCCATCAGCTCGGACTATATCTACAATCCCCATATCTGAATCTCGATACCGGGAACTAGCACCTCAATTCCCAAGCTTTCCAAATCAGCCAACAAATGTCTATCTCTCGTCAAGTATATAGCCACCGGATACCTGCTCAAGGCATCGGCGACTACGTTGGCCTTTCCTGGGTGGTACTGTAATGAGATATCGAAGTCCTTCATCAACTCCAACCACCTCCTCTGCCTCATGTTCAGCTCCTTCTGCGTAAACACGTACTTCAAGCTCTTGTGGTCTATGAAGATCTCCACACGCTCTCCGTACAGGTAATGTTTCTACAGCTTTAGAGCGAAGATAACCGCTGCCAACTCCAAATCGTGGGTGGGGTAGTTCTTTTCATGAGGGCATAATTGCCTGGAAGCATAGGCAATTATCTTTCCGTGTTGCTGAAGAACGCAACCCAAATCCTTTCCTGAAGCATCACTGTAGATAGTGAATCAACCTGTCCCCGATGGCAACGTCAAAATTGGAGCTGTCGTCAATCTCCTCTTCAGCTCATCAAATGCGGCCTGGCAATCCTCCGTCCAGACAAAATCCACATCTTTCCTGGTCAGTCTAGTCATTGGAGCTGCAATCTTGGAGAAGTATTGTACAAACCTCCTGTAGTATCCTGTTAGCCCAAAAAAATTGCTGATCTCAGCTACTGAACTGGGGGTAGCCCACGACTCCACTGCCTCGATCTTCTTTGGGTTAACTGAGATTCTGGCACCCATCACCACATGCCCAAGAAATTCAATATTGTCAAGGAAGAATTTGCACTTTGAAAGTTTCCCGTACAACTCCTCCTTCCTGAGAGTCTCTAAGACCATCCTCAGGTGCTCTTCGTGCTCCTCTGGGGTCTTGGAATACACAAGAATATCGTCGATGAACACCACCATGAACTTGTCAAGGTATTGGTGGAACACCTTGTTCATCAAGTTCATGAATACTACCGGTGCATTGGTTAAACTAAATGGCATTACCATGAACTCAAACTGGCCATATCTGGTCCGAAAGGCTGTCTTCGGCATGTCTTCTTTCTTCACCTTCACCTGGTAATAGCCTGACCTCAAGTCTATCTTTGAAAATACCTTCGCCCCGCTCAATTGATCGAAAAGATCATCTATCCTCGGCAACGAATATTTGTTCTTGATAGTGAGGTTGTTCAGAGCTCTATAAACGATGCACATGCGTACATGCCATCCTTCTTCGGTACGAACAATACCGGAGCTCTCCATTGTGATGAACTGGATTTGATGAAGCCTTTGTTCTGCAGCTCCTCAACTTGCTTCTTCAGTTCTACCAGCTCGCTGTTGTTGACCCTATAGACATGCTGTGAAATGGGCTCTACTCCTGGCACCAAGTCTATAGAGAATTTAACATCTCTGTCTGGCGGCAAGCCTGGCAACTCCTCTGGAAATACATCCAGGAACTTCGCTATCAGAGGATGTGGCAACTCCTCTTCTTCCATCCTGGCTCCGCAAAATGTGCTTCTGTTATGCTCCGTTGTTCCTCTGGTGACCTCAAACTCCAGCTCTCCTGGTGGTCAAAATATTACTCTGCCTCCATGACAATCTATAGTAGCATGGTGCCTACTCAACCAGTCCATTCCGAGTACAATATCGTATCCCGGAAGTGACATAACGAGTAAGCACACGCTCAACTCTCGGCCTCCTAATGATACTCTCCGGTCCTTGCAATAATCACGGACTAGGATAATACCTCCGCCAGTCGGGATCTTGCAAGTCCTATCTAATGGTTCCGCCTTTAAATGATGTTTAAGAGCATATGATACAGACACGAAACTATGGGAAGTGCCAGAGTTGAATAATGTAAATGCTGGAATGCAATCGAGAAGAACTGAACCAGTAATCACGTCTCCTGCTGGCTTGGCCTCCTCGACCGTCATGGCATATGCTCACCCCTGGAGTGTACCTCTCTACTGCTGGTGCTGAGCAAACCTCTGCTGCTGCGATGGAAGTGGTCCCTTCTGCTGGCTTTCTGGTACGGTAGGTACCCTGGCTGGCCCCCTCTGGGCGACTGTTCCACCCTGACCTGGACGAGTCTGAATAGTAGGGCAATCCCTCAGCTGATGTGCTGACGATCCGCAGGACAGACATATGCCCAACCTCTTCCTACAGATCTCTCTAGTGTGTCCTGCCTTCCCACAGTACGCACACTGGATAGCGGGCTGAGTCTGTCTCTGCTGCTGCTGCTGGGCGTGTCCTCGGGTTGGTGCCTGGTGCTGCTGATGCTGCTGCTGGTATGGCCTCTGTTGCTGCTGGAAGTGTTGACGCTTGCCCGGTCCCGCACTACTGTTTGCTCCTCCTGAAGTGTCGCATCCCCTTTTGGGCCTGAGGTCCAAGTCATCCTCAGTTATCTGGGCATCCATCAATATGCCCTCGAAGGTAGCAGTACGACGTCCCGACGTGCGAGACTTGATCTCCCTTGTCAGGCCCTTTTTGAACTTGCGGGCCCTGTCTCCTGGATCTCGAATCATCGATGGCACAAAATGACTCAGGCGGCAAAACTCCGCGTCGTACTCATCAACTAACTTGCTCCCTTGGACCAAGTCATGGAACTGACTCTCCGAGGCTCCCAGGGCAACATCAGAAAATAACTTCTCCTTGAAGAGCTCCTTGAAGGCCTCCCAAGTAAGTCCTCCAATGTCACGTCCCAGTCCCAAAATACGTAGGACTAGGACACATAAGCATGCCAGCCATATGAATATGGCACTCCAATATATGGAAACCATATCACACGTACGTTGTAATATGAATAATAATTCACAAGTGGTAAACACATATGTCACAAGGCATAACTAAATCTCATCCACAGAAATCATATGTAAATGAATAACCAATATTTATAACTAGATCTCAATATAGAGTATCTAAAGATGACAGTCGGATGGAAACAAATCCACTGCCAAACTAGAATAAAGAATAAACAAGACAAATACAATATAAATACAATCTCTAATAATCACGATGCTCGAAGAGAAGACTCGCAATATAAGTAGTCAGTCTGGATCTGCGCTCCTGCAAATACTCATGAATAATACACCTGGAAAGGGACCAGGTCCTCAGAGGGACATAACAAGATACATAAAAGCATGCCATAAAGTAAATAATGAATAAAAAACTCCAGGGTGACCTAACCATCTAAGTGAAATGCAACTTGAGGACAACTTTGAGAGTATGGGAAAGTGTAGGCTAGACATATGCTGACATAATTCACCAATCGTGACAACCGGCTAGTATATGCCACATATGCCCCCTATAACACGGGCGCATAAATATAATAACGTCCAACGTTCTCTAGAGTGTGGTGTTTGTAACGTCCATCATTCCGAAGAATGAGGTATTTGTAAAATCACCAAATAATGTCCAACACCCTAGGGAACGTGGTATCTGTATAAATAATAACGTCCGTATCACTCCGTCGAGTGCGGTATCTGTATAAAGGAGGTGGGTATCCCATACGCCTACTAGTCGTCCTTCCCGCCCAATGATCTATGCATGTTGTATCCACAACACGCTTCAGCTACTACGCTGGGGCGTCGTAACTCTGGCTCATAATCCATCGTTAGAACAATAGCCCAACCTTACAACCAAACAAGGACAAGGATCGGGCCATCGTATCACGACAGTCTATGCTCCGCCTACTAATAACTGCTAAGTCTTCTAACATGCATCACTATTAGCAGTTATACCCTATCCGTCGCATGTTCTACACGTACAGGTGGCCAACCATATACGCAAGTCCGTGTCCTACATGAGACTCACAACACGTGTAAGAAATGTGTCAAGGCCTAGAAGTCATACCAATAACTCCACAACTTTAGGTGGGTCTACTAGACAATAGGTCAAACACAAGTCCTAACGTCAACGCCTCCGTTGACTGCACCCGAGTCTCTCTCGGACGCACACAGTTATATGATATAAATATACAAATAATAATACAGAATTTAAACAGTACAACAAGGCAAGGTATACTTGCCTGGCAAGAGAGCCGCAGAGTATAATGTCCAGATGTCAAACACCAATAGTCAGAAACTACGGCCTCAGAATGAACGTCTCTGGATGCTGAAATAAACATCACCAACGTTTCCAGAATAAGCAAAATAGCTAGAAAGTACTCCTCTTTCGTCCAATTTGGACACAGGGGCAAAACGGTAATTTTGGGTCAAAGCGGCTCCACATGTGGGCCACTTTACACCGAAAAGTGTGCCAAGGGTAAAGGTCTCTAAATGGGACAAATTATAGGTCAAACAAACTCTAAATGTTAATACGAACTCAAAGGTATGTCCAGATGTGGATTCCGGTGAGCCGAACACAATTTCGCCCAAAAAGTCAACTGTGGGGCCCGCCAATTGGCGACTTGGTAAACTGTCTCATAATCGCATGAAACTTGGATCACAGGACCAGCGCGATATCACGAGTCTAGTGGCACAAGTTTTGTCACAATCTGACGAGCGTGCACAAAATGTGCACGGCTTTCGCAAAAGTTACGACACGGGGATTGTCCGCGGATACGGGCTGATTTCGACGCGCACAGGAATCCGAATCAGTTTTCGCAAACTCTTACATGTCCGGTATACTGCGCGCACCGTTTGGTATACTTGGTACACAGCAGGGCGGTCCCGTTTGGCGGGGCGCGCTCCGTTTTACAATTTTTGGAAATATAGAAAAAGTGGGTTTTCGGGGTTTTCTATCTAATTTATTTTAACATACAGCAGCTAATAAATTAAAGTATTTAACATAAATTAAACTAGGTCAAGTGGTCTTCGTATACTAATAAGAAAAACCGCATTCAGATCTCTTTGGTGGGAGATACGAATCCGAGAACAGGGGTGTTTGCAACATAATTTCTGTAATTTGGAAAGTGGTCATTTTTCTTCGACTTGGCGTCAATTTTTACCTAGGTTTGCACGCTGTTCGAGATAAACTAATCTATAGGATGGGAAGGGGGATAGATGAGGATCATACCGGTGAAGACGGGGTCGAGTTTAGTCCAGCGAAGGTGCGGGTATCGATGCGGGAACACAGGTACGCTGTTTATCAGTTTCTGTCTCGTGCGCGCGACATCGCGATGTCCGGCCGGCGGCTTTGGCGCATGGGGAAAAGATTTACTTATATAGGGAGAGGGAGAGAGATTATGAGAGCGGGGGGGGGGGCTTAGCCCGCACGGGTGGGCTTGGCACTGCAGCTGCTGCTATTTGCTTGCCTATGCGGGTGTGGCTCACTAGCGGGTTAGGATGGGTTGGGTTTAGCTAAGGATCCAATAGGAAATGGGTAGTGGGTAGTTCTTTAAGGACCCAATAGGAGATGGATCCAATAGTCTAATAAAACCTATTTTCTTTTCTTTTATTTTCTAATCTTTTTTCTTTTCCATTTCTTTTTCTTTCTTTTTCTTTTAAATATATATGTATATATATATATATATATATATATATATATATATATATATATACATATATACCCATAGAAAAATCTAGAATTATATTAATGCATACCATTAAGCTAGCAACTAGCCAAAGGGTCTTCCTACATAAAATAAATTAGGAAAAATTCCTAATGGCTCCATAAATCTCCTAAATGCACAAACACCCAAAATAAAAATTAAATAAACATCTATTTCTTCTAATTAGCCACTAATTACTACAATTAAATTAATAATTAAAATAATAAATTCGGATTTTAGGATTTGTGGTTTTACACCCAACAACGAGTCTCGGCTCAGTGCGAAACTACGTCAGCACAATGTCAAACATCTGGCTGCCGGCGGCCTCGATCTGAAGAACCTCCGGAAGCTGCGCCAAGCACAAGTTTCTCTCTATATCCTCTAGCCAATCGTCGGCGTAGAGTATCCCCTTAGTACCTTTGAACTCCCGAGGCATCATCCTCTTGAAGTCCACGATAGTGCCCGGCCTCTGGTGGTGCTGGCCAGGATGCTGCTGCTGCACAACTCTCTACACAGCCTGGAGAGCCACCTGATGAGCATTCTCCATGCTCACCCTCATCATCTCGGTCTGGGCCTGGTGCGCCTCCGCCTGCACCCTTTGAGCCTCCGCTGACGTCCTCTGGGCATCAACCATGCCCTGGATTAGCGCGAACATCTGTGCCCCATCAACGGGCACGCCTCCAGGAAACGGAGCCGGTGGTGGTGGAAGAGGCTCTATCACAGCTGTGGCAACCCTCTGAACAAGTGGGGGAGGAGGACCCCCAGAAAGTGCAGATACACCCACATGCACAGGAGATGTAGGAGGTACTACGGATGTCTGTCTAACAGGGCGAGAGGTGGCAGACCTCTCTGAAGCTGCTGCTCCCAGTCTCAAGGACCTGGTCTTCGGCGGCATCCTGAAGACAGATTGAAAGAATCAATTAAGGTAATAAACACGATATCATCAAGGAAGGATAGTAAAAATTCTAAAGGAAGTAATCACTAAGAATAACATTATAAGGATCAGAGATTTCCTAATTGTGATTGAGCATATTCTCGGCCTAAATCCTATTTCCAAAAATAGGCTCGTAGCAATACTCTAAGCTAGCACCACTACGATATCGCTCTAAATGCAAATCTAGACCTGCATGGGCCACCACTAAAAATGTGTCACGACCCGCACCCGGAAATTGAGCATGAGCCATGGGCACGTCCAGCCTACGTCGCAGCATCGGCAGTAGAACGCTGTCTAGGTCTCAAGACTAACAACATAACTCATCCTGTCAATGGTCTCAACTCCATAGGGAGGACAATGATAATATGGATCAATAATTTATAATATACTCAATCACAAGACTATTGGAAAGTAAATGGCACAAAGAGATATAAGGATAGAGAGTACTGACATAAGTCATGCACAAATATAAATAGATCACAAGTCTAGAGTCTAGATGTCCAACAAAAGTCTCAACAATAATACAATCCAAAATCTCAGTTCTAGAATAATAATACAAAAAATAAGACAGTCTAAATGCCTATAGGTGGTATCTCCTTTAAGATGGGAAATTCCTCTAGAATTTTTGGTACAAAATCTCCCTCTGCTCCCGGGCTGTAGTGGATAGGACAGAAGTCCTCCAAGTCCTCTGGAAAATGTTATCCAGTCAGGATTGGAGCGAAGCACAAACACTAAACAGCAGTTTCATTTATGTTGACAAAAGCTATAAAACAGTGTAAGGAAATACAAGATGAAAGAAATACTAGAAGTATAGAATACTAGAGAATATGAAATAAGCAATAGAACATCTAGCAATGAGTAAAAATATAAGTAAATGCTAGAACAAATGAACTAAAATAAAGAATAAATATCTGGCTATGTGTTTGAAATATCAGTTTATTATGTGATCGGCATGGGACGAGATCAGGCTTGTTATATATGATTGGCTATGATATATGTAAGGTCAGGCTAACCATCTGGTTAGCTATGATGCGAGCAATAGTCAGGCTAATCATATATAACAGGCTATGAGGCATGTAATGGTCAGGCTACACCCGACGTGACGTGTGGGGTGAGATATGATGCATGTAAGGTAGGGTATGATCACATAATCTGCTAATATTTCCCCATCCCCAGCTAGCACGATGGATTCTAATAACGACTCCTCATGACAGGTATCTAGGGTGCTAACCCGTGTATCCACAGTGTCAGAATCAAGTATACTATACAAATAGAATTATAGAATTAATCAACAAAAACGAAAACTGTCAGAGAATGTACTCGCATGTGGTCATGAGGAAGATGCGAGGATCAATGTCCAAGGCGAGATCACAATGACCTAATTATGGAATATTAATGTCAAAATAATGAATTAAAGGAATAAGCATGTTAACTAATTAAATACGAGGCCTCTAGGTCAATTCTGAGGTTTACTGGTCAATACTAGGTTAACTAGTTAATACTTGGCCAAACTCAACACTTCTAGTACCCACCTACTACTACCTCACTATTAAGCACTGACCATAACTTGGTGTCACTAGGCCTATGATACTTGGTATCTTAATACTCATTAAATGTAATTACTGATTCATGTAGATACTAGATAGACACAACTCATAAACCCAGTTATTTAGTTCTAACCTTGATATCTAGGTTACACTAAATACTACTCATACATATAACCCATATATATATATATATATATATATATATAACCCAACATACTACTAACTATAAACAACTAGCTAAATTTAGTAAATAATTAGACTAACCAACCCAAAGCCTACATCAAACTGACACATTGCTGTATACAGGACCTATTGCAAAGCCCTACATAGCTCACTGATACTCACTCATACCCTCTCACTAATAACCAGTGCCTACTACCTAAATACTAACTCCTTACACATCTGACCAACTGCATAATCCAATACATACAGGAACTTACTGCTGCCACTTGACCTATACTCGATTTCCTCCGTCACTGAGGCACAGTTTCACAGTGTCAAGTTGTTCAGACTTACACATACATGGCTAAATCTCTGAGATACATAACGGGTAGGTCTGAACCTTGTTCAACTTACACAGGCATTTGAGACAAGCCTATGGCTACTGGCAGGATCACCCAGGTAAGTCTGGACTTAGTCACTGATACATGCATGGCTCAATCCTTGAGACAAATATATGGCTTACACATGCATGGCTTAAACTCTGATACACAATGCAGCTGTAGCCACAGTTCAGTTTTGAACTGATACTGTGTACAAATACTTACTGCCCAGTTTCCCCCAAGTACCTGATGCACTGACACACTATGAACTCAACACTGAGCTCAACTGAACCATTCATAGTTCCACTCTACTGTACACATAAGACTCACTCAAAACTAATGCACAGAACTCGACCTCCCATAACCCCTAATTACTGACATAATGAACACAGTTCTCATAACCTCACTGATACTGATACTCTAGGGAACTCACTCAGCTGATACTCGACACACAGTGAACTGGAGTTCACTGAAATTATCACAACTGACACTGAACTTCTCAAACCTCACACATCTACACAACACAGTTCAAAATTGCACAGACACCACTCCTTCTCACTGAGACTCACTGAAAAACTCTGATACCTATACTCTATTCACTGATACTAGTGTCCCCCCTGCTCTCACTGCTGATACATACAGGAACCCTGATACACACAGGTAACTGAAGAACCCAATTCTGCACAGTGAACTTCCCCACTGTTCAAATCACAAGTAACTCACCTCCATATACACTGATACATAGAACCCTAGCACACACATGTAAAACTCGACTGCAGTTCATCCCTCCACCTTACACGACAGTGTCCATGGTGCACAGCTCACTTACCCAGAACTGTCATATACCACTGCACTGAACACGACTGCACAGTAGAAAACCCCATCGATATACATATATAATAACACATAAACGTATGTATATATCTACACATTCATATATATATATATATATATATATATATATATATATATCAAGGTTCATAAGAAATTAGGTTAAAATTAGGTATTTCCCTTATGGAGCATTTCATCAAACATATAAAGTACTGAAAAAGGGTTCCATACTAAGAACTATTGAATACCAAACCAAAACCCTAAAATCGAGATCAAACCTATATGTATACGATGTAATCATGTGTAGATGCATATCCCCATGATTAGGGCTCACGAAATTGGGGAAAACCATAATTTGAAACACCAAACCCTAGAATCACCTAGGACTCCATGGAGAAACCCAAAGAGCCATTCCTAATTCAAATGGTGGGCTCCTAATGGCCAAATAACAATTGAAAACAGAATTAAATGGGGTTTTAATTCGGATCCTCACCGATTGAGAGATGGTTTCCCAATGTAGCTCCTCTTTCTTTAAGCCTCCTTGATCCAAGCTCCTAGATCTCTCTTGATGGAGAAGGAAATGGGTTTCTAGGGCTAGGAATTTCTGAAATTTAAGGAAGGGAATGGTTTTTCTAAGTGGAGGCTAGGTTTTGGCTTTTTCTTCATGAATGAAGAAGCTTGATGGAGGCTCCCTCTCATTATATAGGACTAGGGTTAGGGTTTCTAATGCCAAGTGCCTAATTAGCCCTCCATGATTTGTCATGAAGAACTTAAAAATAAAAGGGTTAAGTCATTCATTGAGGGTTTAATTAAAAGCTAAAACAATAATTAGGGTTTGGCCACAAGGGTTAAATCTAATGGATTTTTAGGTCAAACCTATAAACCTATGCATTAAGAACACCCTACAATTTATTTAGTCAACTTATCATACATATTTATTTACACAATAAATTAAATATGGCAATTTATAATAATGCCCTAATCTAGAAATATGGTAGTGACAGCAACCCTCTGAACAGGTGGGGGAGGAGGACCCCCGAAAAGTGCAAATACTCCCACATGCACAGGAGATGTAGGAGGTACTGCGGATGTCTGTCCAACAGGTCGAGAGGTGGCAGACCTCTCTGAAGCTGCTGCTCCCAGTCTCAAGGACCTGGTCTTCGGCGGCATCTTGAAGACAAATTAAAAAGAATCAATTAAGGTAATAGACACGATATCATCAAGGAAGGACATTAAAAATTCTAAGGGAAGTAAGCATTCAGAATGGCATTAAAAGTATCAAAAATTCCTATTTGTGATTGAGCATATTCTCGGCCTAAATCCTATTTTCCTAAAATAGGCTCGTAGTAATACTCTAAGCGGGCACCACTACGATATCGCTCTAAATGCGAATCTTTGACCTACATGGGCCACCATTAAAAATGTGTCACGACCCGCACCCGGAAATTGGGCATGAGCCGTGGGTACGTCCAGCCTACTCCGCAGCATCGGCGTAGAACGCTGTCTAGGTCTCAAGACTAACAAACATAACTCATCCTTTCAATGGTCTCAACTCCATAGGAAGGACAAGGATAAAACATGGATCAACAATTTATAATATATACTCAATCACAAGACTATTGGAAAATAAATGGCACAACGAGATATAAGGATAGAGAGTACTGACATAAGTCAAGTACAAATATAAATACAACACAAGTCTAGAGTCTAGATGTCCACATAAAGTCTCAATAAAAATATACAACCCAAGTCTCAGTTCTAAAACAATGATACATAAATAAGACAGTCTAAATGCCTGTAGGTGGTGTCTCCTCTAAGATGGAAAATTCCTCTAGAATTTCTTGTATAAAATCTTCCTCTGCTCCCGGGCCATAGTGGGTCGGACAGAAGTCCTCCAAGTCCTCTAAAAAATGTTATCCAGTCAGGATTGGAGCGAAGCACAAGCACTAAACAACAGTTTCATTTATGTTGACAAAACTATAAAAAGAGTGTAAGAAAATACAAGATGAAAGCAATACTGGAAATATGAAATACTAGAGAATATGTAATAAGCAATAGAACATCTAGCAATGAATAGAAATATAAGTGAATGCTAGAACAAGTGTACTTAAATGAAGAATAAATATCTGGCTATGTGTTTGAAATATCAGTTTATTATGTGATCGGCTTGGGACGAGATCAGACTTGTTATATATGATTGGCTATGATACATGTGAGGACAGGCTAACCATCTGGTTAGCTATGATGCAAGCTATAGTCAGGCTAATCATATATAACAGGATTTGAGGCATATAAATGGTCAGGCTATACCCGACGTGATGTGTGGGGTGAGCTATGATGCATGTAAGGTAGGGTATGATCACATAATCTGCTAATATTTCCCCATCCCCAGCTAGCACGATGGATTCCAATCACGACTCCTCATGACAGGTATCTAGGATGTTAACCCGTGTATCCACAGTGTCAGAATCAAGTATACTATACAACTAGAATTATAGAATTAATCAACAAAAATAAAAACTGTCTTAGAATATACTCGCTTGTGGTCCTGAGGAAGGTGCGAGGATCGATGTCTAAGATGGAAACACAATCACCTAAATATCAAATATCCATATCAAAAAGTGTTTTGAAGCGATATGCATGCATACCTAATTCTTTGTTAGGTACAGGGTCATTTCTAGGTCTTTGGTGAGCTGACTATGTCATACTTAACTATACTAGTCATTGCCAACTATATTAACTACTACTAATATATATATATATATATATATATATATATATATATATATATATATATATATATATATATATATATATATTCCATCCTAACTAACATTTGGTATACCACTGCCTCATTATACATACTCATATAATGTATACATATGATACTACTCTTAGCTAATAGTCTAACTTAGGGTATATAAGTATCTAACTATTAAGGAAACAAGTAACTATATACCTAAGAATCTAACTACTTGCTAACTGTTCATTCATAGGTACACTAGTCTTAGCTAACTGGAACATGTATACATATAGTTATAAACTATCATAAGGGAAGAATATGATGCCCACATAAATCAGAACTGAGCTTCAAGCTCACACTAACAAGGCTCTGCTGGCTCATGGAACTGAGGTATAATTCCCCTCAAAACTTGGAAGGTCTGCTGAACTTAGCCCAAAAGCTAACATACCTAAGGATGCAGACATCAATATGTGATGCATTAACCCTAGTTAAAGTGATAGCAGCAGGAAATCCAGCAGCTATCTGAACTTCCTGATACCCAAAACACTGATACACACCTCTGTGCTCACTGAACTGTTCCCAGATTTCTCCTCCCCACACATACTGACACAGTTTCACAGTTTCATATATATGAAGAAACCACTACACAGTTAACAGTCTAAAATTGTTCAGACTTACACATACATGGCTTAATCTTTGAGACAAACATAGGGCTACTGGCAGGATCAATAGGTAGGTCAAACTTATACATGCATGGCCTAATCTTTGAGACAAACATAGCTACTGACTCTATCACTCACAACAAATCCTACTACTCATTTTCCCCAAATACTAATACTGATACTCACAGATATGTACTCAACCCCTCACTGAGACTGATGCTCAGTTTGAATACACTGATACATCACACACATGCACACACCTTGCTGATACACACAGAGAACTCAAAAATTGCACAGACACAACTCCAATCTTACTGAGACTCACTCCCCTCATTCAACACAAAACTTACTGATAAACATACTGATACAATGATCAACTCACTGCATCACTACACAGTTTCACAGACCTACTGATACCTATACTCTATACTAACTCACTGATACATATGCACACACTGCTCAACAGGATACCTGATCCAAAGCACCCAAATACTGATACACTACTAAATTTCTGATACACTTCTAAGCAGGTTTTGAACTGCACAGTTCAGCCCCAATTCATAATGCACATACAACCTTAGACACTCTACACTCACTGCTCACTTACTCACTGAATCAAACCACCACACACTGAAACCAAACATTGATGCACTTGCTTGTGTTGGCCTCAACACACTCTGAAACACAGGTTAATCACTGTGATACACCCATATACTGACACTGTCACCCTCTAACCCGACACACCAACTGAACTGGAATGAAAGTGATGCACAGTATCACCCTACTGCACACACAGGACTCACACTGATGAACTTGCATAGTACATTGTCCTACTGATATATTAACCCATAATATGGTATACTAACATACCAGACTCAAACCCCCCTTGACACGGATATACTGAACTACACTAGATGCTGACACCCACAGGCACAACACAACTGGACTGATGCACTGATACCTAGAACCTGAAAACCCGACTGATACAGTAAACTTCCCAGTGGTGCATTTCCTTCTCCAAATCACACAAACCTATTTATATACATATGTATAAATATATATATATATGTATCATACATCAAAATATGCAATATCAGAATAGATTAGATAGGTATTCCCCTATGAAGCATTTCGTCAAACACGTAATGTGCTGAAAATGGATTCCACATAAAACTCATGAATCCCAAACGTAAAACCCTAAGATCAAGATCAAATCTATATGTATATGATGCAACCATGCAAGAATGCATATTCCCATAACTAGGGCTCACAAAAATTGGGGAAAAACCATCATTGGAACACAAAACCCTAAATTTACCTAGGACTCCATGGAAAAACCAAAAGAGCCATTCCTAATTCAAATGGTGGGCTCCTAATGGCCAAACAAAAATTAAAAACAGAATTAAATGGGGTTTTAATTCGGATCCTCACCTATTAGGAGATGGATTTCTAATGTAGCTCCTCTTTCTTCAAGCCTCCTTGGTCCAAGCTCCTAGATCTCTCTTGATGGAGAAGGAAAGAGTGTTTCTAGGGCAATAAATCCTGAAATTTGAGGAAGGGAAATGGTTTTCTAAGTGGAGGCTAGGTTTAGGGTTCTTCTTCATGAATGAAGAAGCTTGAGGGAGGCTCCCTCTCATTATATAGGACTAGGGTTAGGATTATGGCTTGTAATGTCAAGAGTCTAATTTGCCCTTTATGATTTGTCATGAAGAACTTAAAATAATATGGGGTTTAGTCATGCATTGAGGATTTAACTAGAAGCTAATTTAATAATTATGGTTTGGTCACAAGGGTTTAATCTAATGGATTTTTAGGTCAAGCCCATAAACCTATGCATTAAGAATACCCATCAATTTATATAATAAACTTATCATACATTATTTTAACACAATAAATTAAACATGACAATTTACAATAATGCCCTAATCTAAAAATATGGTAGTGACAACGTATCAGTGCATCAGCAGCTTAGTGCAGCATCCAAAATATAGTGCACAGTAAGAGAAATGAGCAACAGCCAGGAGAGGCATCCAACTGCACAGTAATGCAGAGCTAACAGTGTGCAACCACTGCATCAACTGTGCAGCAATACTGTACTGCAGTAAAGTGCAGCAATCTGCAGGAACCTGCAACAGAATCTAGCAACTCAAGAGTCAACTACATCCAAGCAGTCAGTTCAGAACTGTGGGTACCATCTACTGAATACAGCAAGTGCAGTGCAGTACAGCAATATACACTGTGGGTTTAGCTTATATATTCAGCAAGAAGAGGCATGCATTGAGCAGCAAGCCTTCAACAGCATATCGGCAACATGAGCAACAGTCAGGGGTATACAGGTAGCCAAGCAGTCAGTTCAGAACACATACAACTGGA
Source organism: Iris macrosiphon (assembly GCA_036927795.1). Classification (NCBI taxonomy): domain Eukaryota; kingdom Viridiplantae; phylum Streptophyta; class Magnoliopsida; order Asparagales; family Iridaceae; genus Iris; species Iris macrosiphon. Next base: position 25,363,975 of record JAYESA010000016.1, on the reverse strand, counting down.
GGATCAGCAGGAAGCTTCAGCAGCAAGGGGTATCAACCAAGTGTGCATCCTCGAGCCAGTTAGCATGAGGCAGCAGTCAGTGAATGCTAAGTAGCAATCAACAACAGACAATAAAGAGAGGCTCAGAACACAACAAGTCAAAGAGGACACTGTGCAGTATCAATTTTTGATACATTCACTGTGCAGATTCTATTGTGTAGTATCAGGGAGTTTGGGTTCAACCACTGTGCAGTATCCTATTTCATATACAACTGCACAGATTCCTACTACAGCACTAACAAGTAGGGGAGAAGTACCTGTTCACCAAGGCATCGTGTAGTCCCCAGTTTCCAGTGTGCATCCAACTGCACCTGTGCTCAGCAAAGAGAAGAGCCGAGCACAGTTCAGCAGGTATCCATCCATCAGCAGAGTCCAGTGAAGTTCAGCAGAGCCTTCTCCATCAGTAGGAAGCACAGGTCAGGGAGTATCCAGTCTAGCTACTGTGTGTCAGCTAAGTTTCAGTGAGTTTCGATTCAGTTGGGTTTATGGGGTATTGGTTTATGTTATTAGTTAGTTATGTTTTTAATGTGTGGCATTTATATCTAGTTAGTTAGATATGTGTTTTGGTAAGTTAATATTATGTTAGTAGTTAGAATGTGAACAATTAGTATCTATATATATTAGTGTAGGCATATATATATATATGTTAGTAGTAGATATATTAATATAGCTAGTCTATATATATACTAATAGGTAGTGTATCTTGGTAGTTAGCTATATTAGCTATACATATCTATGTATGTTAGTATTATAGTTAGTTCTATATTGATATGTATATATTAATGTTAGTTTATAGTTAGTATTTTAGTTTAGGGTTTTATATATCTATTGGTATATGTTAGAGTTTTGGGTTACCTTGGGATACCAAGGTATTACCAAGGTATTGGGTCGATACCCAAGGTATTGAGTTTGGGTATCGAGATAGGTGCGATACGCGTTTGTGCACGCTACCAGAAAAAGTCAAATTAGCGACGCCCAAAAATGTCGCTAATTGACAAAAAAATATCACTAATCTCGTTTAGCGATGTAATTAGCAACGTTTTACAGAAGTCGATAATAATTACGTCGGTGAAAGGAAAAACGTCACTAAATGTCGCTATACCGATGGGGAAAAGAAAACTGAGCCCTAATTAACCAAAATTTAGCGACGTTTAGCGACGTCAAATAACAACGTCGCTAAAATAAAAATTAGCGACGTCAAAGACGTCGCTCAATATGTTGCTAAATATTTTTGATACATATGTCGCTAATTACGACGCTAAACGTCGCTAAATCAGATATATTAGCGACGTTTAGCGACCTTAATTGAACTTATAGCGACTAATCTTTTAAAATCTTAATAAAAGTTGCTAAACGTCGCTAAATGTTGCCATTTAGTGACGTCTAGCGACGATTTTTACGGAGTCGCTAATTTAGCAATATTTTTACTAGTAGTCGCTAAAATACGTCGCTAATCCCGCTTATTCTAGTACTGGCAAGGCCAAGGTATCGTATAATCCTTGTTTAATATAGATATTATGTGTTTGACTTGTATATATATCTAAAATACTATTTTCATATAAATAAACTTGCGTATATTAGGATACGGCTTTTTGAGTGTCTTGTAGTATCATAGCTTAGCAAGTATAGCTTAGTTTTATAGTGTATTGACTTAGTGACCTAGTGTTAGACTTTTGCAACCTAGATTTTTTTGGTTTGACTTAGAAATGGTTTATTGACCTAGAATTTTATCAACTTTATTGCTTTTCATTCTTGAACCTTGTATTGATGCAATATACCATATATAGGTTTGTGTGACACCAGCTTGGGCATCGAGAGACAGACCTTGCTCAGGACTTCAGGCGAGTACATTCTCTGATAGTTTTCTTTATTTGATATCTACTATAATTCTGGTTTATAGCATTGTTTTACCTAATTTCTCGACACTTGGATACACGGATTAGTATTACATGGATTCACTTTCTTGCAACACATACATTATACTTATTTGGCCCCTACTTCAGGACTCATTACTGGCATCACATCAGGACTCATCTACTGGAATCACCTATTTTATTTGGCTGGACTCATATTTGATTTGCGTATCAGAATTGGATTCATGTATACTAGTCGGGGCAGGAAAATACTCGAGTAGATATGCAAATATTTCCAAAAATTGGAATCACCTACTCTGGTCTAATCTAGAATGATAGCAGCCACACACCAAGTGTGCGATGAGCCGTACTTACCCCTAGCCGTTTACATGTCGAGGCGGTATTTTAAAATATACTAGTTTAGTGCATTCTTGCTAGCTTCACATTACACTTGCTGGACTCATATCACAATTGCTGGACTCACATCATATTTGTTTAGTTTAGTTCTTCTCTATTTATAGTCATTATTGCCATACTCTCTGGCTCACCACATTTACTTTCATTGCTCTTTATATAGATGTTTATTTCAGTCTCTGATTCATTCTTTTTTCTGCTAATCAAGTATTACTTACTATAACTATTTTATAGTCTTTGTCAATTAATTAGAACTGCTATTGGGTTATACTTTGCTCCAATCCTGACTGGATATATTTTTCTAGATGATTGGCTTATAGACAGTGTCCCACATTCTATGGGCCGCAGGATGGCGTACCTTTAGAGGATACTCCTATAGACCAGGAGGACTTAGTTGTAGAGCCCGAGGAGGTCTAGTTTATTTGTGTTGGATTGTATTAGACTATTATATTGTTGAGATTCACAGTTTATATTATTATTTCAGATTGTGGATTGTATTCTTATTCTTTCCTTCGTTATTCCATTCGTGCATTATCTTCCTTAGTTTGTTTTGTGATTGAGTTTAGTTATACTTGTGAGATACCATATTGTTCCTCCGTTTGGAGTTGAGATAATTGACAGGTACCATTTTATGTTGTTGAGATGTTAGATAGTTAGAAATGACCCAGAGAGCGTTCTACCGCAGATTCTGCGACGTAGACTGGGTGTAACAACGTACTCGTGCCCGAATATCCGGGTGCGGATTGTGACACTTCGATATGCGAAGCATATATCATTAAGGAGATTTCAAACTTTTGCTCCATCTACTTTGATACTCATGTCAGAACAAATCGCAATAGAGCCCTAAGGAATGATCACAATGGGGTTGATGCCCCGAATAGTGTAATCCACACTATCTTCAATATGGGAGGAAAGTCTACAAGTACTACTAAAGTACGTTGGTTGGAAGATAATGAGTTTGAAGCCGCTTATCGGTATATATTGTTAAATGGTGGTATAAAAGAGATGCAAGATATTAAGAAGTAAGCGACACATCTTTCCTAGATATTTCAATTTTATATATACTTGGAAAATAATTGCTCTAACCGTTCTTCTTATAATCACAGTACTTTTAGAGCTAAAGTGAAAATGGAGAGACCTAATATTAATGAAGATGATCTTGCTAGAGAGGTTGATAGAAAATTTCTATCGTTGTTCCATAATTATGTACGGATCCTAAACATTAAGCATTCTAAAATTATCATTCAGACCAATCTTTGTCTAATATCTATATGATACATGATATTTCAGGTTTTTTGTCTTGGTACAAACTTACAGAAGGAACAATTTTGAGCATTTGCTATCGGATCAAGAAAAAGGGCAAAGTGTTGGGATGGATACACCATTAATGGCTTTAAATTTTGAACCACTGATAAGTCTATTAATCAATTATTTGTCGATGAGGAGGCTAATTATAAGAATTCTGGAGTATGTGTGAGGGGTTTAGTCTACGATACCGATCTAGAATTCGACTATTACGGTGTACTTAGAGATGTTGTGGAGCTGGATTAATCTTATGAGACAAAATTTATGTTGTTTAAATGTGATTGGTTCGACACAATACCCAAGCAAGAATGGAAAATTGACAAACAGTTTAGGTTTGTTGATATAAAATATGAAAAAAGATATATAGGTTTGGAACCATTTGTGTTGGATAGTCAAATGGTACAAGTGTATTATACGAGCTAAAAGATATATAGGTTTTTAACCTAAAATATATATTTGGTAGAAATAATATGCAAGTATGGACTCATAGTAAATCATGGAAGTCCTAGAAATTTAGGTTCCCTATGTTTTAATTACCTAAAAATTCTAGAAAAATCTCTAAAAATCTAAAATAGCCTAAAAATGATTCTAAATAAATATTTACATAAGTAAATATACTAAAAAATTTATTTTCTAATTAACTAAGAGAATACTCTAAAGTAATTCAATATTTAAAATAATCTATAATAAATATAATAATATAAAATATACACAAAATACCTATTTTGGGTGAGGGGGTTTACACCGAGTAAGATGAAGAACAACAGTGCAAGTCTTCTCGACACAAGTTTTAACAAACTTAAGAAGTTTGACGAAGAGCACTTCAATATCTTAAAGAGAAAGGTCAGTCTCAATCTTTAACTCGTGAATGTTAATTACGTGTTGACAAAACCTGAGCCTACTCTTCCGGACGATAATGCTCGGGGGATCGTTCGGGCCACTACTTTGTAGACAAAGTTGAGGAGAGACAACAACTTCTACAAACTGCGAATTCTGAAGACCATGGAAGATTCAATGGCGGAGTCATACAATAAGACGTTCCATGCAATGGATATATGAGAGTCTCTGGATAGGCACAACAGGGCTGATAGGAACAGATACAATATTTTTGTCACAAAAAAGTTCTATAAGATACGATTTTAGGATAACAAGACGATGTTGCCTCAGGTCAAGGAGTTTCTCAAGTTACGTCAAACACTTGAGGATGGAGGCTTGCCCCTAGATGACAAATTCATTGTGGGGGTATTGTCACCAAGCTCCCTGCTGGGTAAAGAAGCTTTATTATAGACATGCAAAGAAAGAAAATCGTGGTCGACCTTGGGCCCCTACTGCACTAGAACCATATTGAAGATAAGTTGAGGGTTCAACTCAAGGTGGACACACGGTCTAAGAAGATGGACAAGGATAACTTGGTGCATGCTGAAGACTCTAAGGGGAAGTAGAAAGCTTCTCACTTCAAGAAGAAGGACTTCAACCATCTCAAGCTAGGTGAAGTCGGCTTCATTCAAGCTAAAGCCCAAGTCTGATGTGATTTGCTTCAATTGTGGCAAGAAAGGCCACTACAAAAAGGATTGCAGATCCAAACCCAAACAGACTGAGCAAGGTGAGCCTAACAAGGTTGCTATGATTGTGCAGATGGTCTCAATTGGTGTCGACACTAATAGATGGGTGGACATTGGTCCATCCTGCCATCTTTGCTTAGAAAAGAATTATTCGCCACATAAAAGCCTATATCTGAGAAGGTCTTGGTGGCGAACAAGGCCCAATCTGAAGTACTTGGGACTGGGATGGTGGTACTGAATCTAACTTTAGGGAAGTCATTGAAGATTCAAGATGTGAAGCACGTACCGGAGATTGCCAAGAACCAGATCTTAGGAAGTATGCTATGTAACACAGGCTTGAGGATGGATCTCAACATTGGTCAGATGGTGATATCTTATAAAAGAACATATATCAAAAAAGCTTTTTTTTACCTAAGGGAAGTTCAAAGTTCAGCTTGTAACTCAGACTAAAAAGTTAATACAGTCTCTTCTTCTGGTTATCCTCTTAAGTTGTGGCAAAAAAGACTAGGACGTGCAATAAAAAAAAATAAACAAGATGTCTATTCTAGGTCTTATCTAAAAATGTGGGGGTAAGGAGGTAGAAAACTTTAAAGTCTATACGTAAAAAATATCATCAGAAAACTGTTTAAACGGGTAAACCAAAGCATAGATCTTCTGGAGTTGGTGCACTCAAATATTTGTGCTTCAAACAATTCTCAACATATGTCGGGATGAAGTATTTTATTACGTTCACCGACCACTTCTCGAAGTATGCGTTCGTCTATCTTCTCAAGTTAAAAGATGAAGCATTTGAGAAGTTCAAGGACTTCAAGACTAAAGCTGAGTGGCAAATCGGACAATAACTCAAGAGACTCAGAAGTGATCAGAAGGAAAGTATAGGTCACTTGAATTTGTATTGTTCTGTATAGAACATGGAATTGGCAATGATTCAACTGCTCTGTATTCTCCTCAATCAAATGGAGTTACAGAGAGGAAGAACAGAACATTGACAGAGATAATGAACTCAATATTGTTGACTACGTGACTTCCAAACTGCTTCTAGGAAGAAGCTTCGCTTATGGTTACTTTCATCCTGAATAGAGTATCGTACACAACTTTCGATGTAACTCCTCATGAACCATAGTTCAATGTCAGACTTAACTTGAATGTCATTCGACTGTGGGGGTGTCTGGCGTATGTCAAGCTTCTAGACCTGAAGATTCAGAAGCTAGAAACAATGACTACGAAGGCGATATTCTTGGGATAGGCTAAAAAGAGTGATGCTCGAAGATTCCTTTGATATCGAATCTAATTATATCATCGAATCTTGTGACGCATAATTCTTTGAAGACAAATTTACAAAGCACAAAAAATTGTACTTGCGGATATTTCGAAGAATAGTGTGGGTGCAAAGGAGGCCAAATCTTCCAATGAAAGTATAGTCCAAGAAGGATTTTGAAGGCAATGTATACTCTAGAGGGGGGTGAATATAGTGTGGTAGTTAAATTACCCAATAATAGTAAGGCTAGTTACCAAGTAAAACTATAGTAGCAATAGCAAGTATATTTGGAAAGTAAATGGAGTCCAGAAATCACAAACACTAATACCATGATGTATACGGGTTTCCCTCGTGGACGACTAATCCAGTCTCGAGAACTCTTGCTCAGAGTTAATCCATTATTATCACAAATAACGTAGACAGAAGTTTTGATCCAAAGCACTTGTCGATTTCACAACCTTGTACTTTGATCCGAAGAGCAGGCCGACTTCAGACTTGTAATAGCAAACTTGGATTTCTAAGATTTTTACAACTCGAGCAGACTTCTTACCGAGATCGCACTTGGCATTAGAAGGCTAGGAGAGTTGTCTTGGGGATGAGAAGGTTGATAGCTCACGTAGTATAGGATATGAAAGTGAATGAGTGAGTTAAAATGGTAGAAAATAATCTGTATGTAGAGGGTTTTTTGAGACCGAGTTCGAGCAGAGTTCGGTCCTCAAAACGTTACAAAATTTGAACATTAGAGCATGATCTTCATGAATAGGAGGATAAATAGGGTTTCTATTTTGGGCTGACCGAGTTCAGCCAGAGTTTGGGCTTGGGTTCAGGTTGATTTGACTTAGTTTGATGTAGGGTTTATGCCTGACAATACTAAATATTGTCCAAATAGAGACACTTTTAGCGACGTTATTATAAAATGTCTCTAATTTTTTTTAATTTAGCGACGTTAATATAAAACATCACAGGCAGTCGCTAATAGCGACGTTTGGCGTCGTTCAGCGACATATTTTAGTAAAATAAAAATTAATGTCGCTGGAGTACCACTAAACTTTGCTAATATTTTAATTATAGTGAAGTTTAGCGATGTTTTTTTATTCAAGTCGTAGTATATTAATATATTAGTGACGTTTAGCGACGTCTATTAAGATGTCGTTAAATTATTTCATATAGGGTTCAGAATTTTGTTTTCCCCCATTCTCTCGATCCAATCCCTAAAATTTAAACCCCTCCCCTTTTGTCGAAGTCTCCGCCTAGGACGTCCTCCTCAATAAAGAAATACTGGAAATAAATACAATAATGAGCAACATAGGAATGAACAAGAAATACTAATACTAAGTGAGTGAGTACCAACTTTAACATATGATCGGCTTAGAAACTTACACAAGGATAATGGCCTGGTTAATCATATGTGCGGTGTATGATCAACACTCACAAAGAACAAGATATGCACAAGGAGGGTATGATCACATATCTATACTAAATACTCCCCACCCCCGACTGGTATAGTAGATCCAACCAATCCGTGTAACCATCGTATCAAAAAATCAAGGATATCTACAATAAATACAAGAGACATAGAGGATATCATGAATGAGAAACTATCAGAGAATGTACTCGCCTGAAATTCGATGAACAGCATCAAAGATGTCCAGTACGGTGCCTCGAAGACCTAAATACGGAATATTACATCAATACAAGGTTTTGGAATAAAAATAAGTTAAACTAGTCAATTTCTAGGTTATAAAGCCATTTCTAAGTCAAAATAGTCTAACTAGGTTAATTCTAGGTCAAACTAGTCAAACTTGGTCAAACTAGCTATTTCTTGGTTTTATGAGCCCATCTCTAGGATATTGGATCCATACACTACGTAACTAGGCCATACTAGCTATACTAGGATACTAGAAAACCAACAAGATACCTTATCCTAAGATACGCAATTAATTAGATATGAAAATATCATAATATGTATATACAACAACAATATATAATACTCCTAACTAAACTAATGCTAAGTGGATACCTTGGCTTTGAACCAAAAGCGGTATCACACCACCTACACTCCATCTTGATTTGAACACTCAATACCTTGAATAAAATCTGATACCTTGACATTACCTTGGTATCACAAGGTAAGTCAATATCTAATTTATAATTACTACCCATACTCCTAACTATACAATAATATATATTTAAAACTTATAACAATAATATTCTAAACTATATACTAACATCTCCTTGATATTTAGTACCCGTACCCCAGATATCTCACTCTCATTAACTTGGTGCTCCCCAAGGTAATCTTGAAATAATGCTAACTAATATTAACTTGTAGTTATGTATATATAAATCTCATATATATAATATACCAACTTATTTATAATATATACATAACTATTAGCTTATTAATATAAACTAATTAATATATATATATATATATATATATATATATATATATATATATATATATAAGCTAATTAATTTATTTGATAAGCTATATATATACTAGCTTATTAACTTACTGTCTTATTAAATAAGCTAACTAACTTATATATATATATATATATATATATATATATATATATATATATATATATATATATATATATATATATATATATATATATACTAACTTAATAACTTATCAATAAGCTACAGCTTATTGATAAGTTGCTGCCGCTGCTTACTGTCGTTGCTGCTTACTGCCGCTGCTGCTGCTGCTTTCTGCTTCTACTGCTTACCCTACTTCTTCTGCTTTCTGCGGCTGCTTCCTGCTGCTTTTCAGCTGTTTTTGCTGCTGCTTCTTTCAGCTTTTCCCCCACTGCTTATCATTGCTTTTCTTCACTAATTTTATTGTTTTCTCACTATTTTTCCATTATGTCTTCTCCCCTCAAGCTCACACACATAAATACACATCTCACATATTTATATATATATATATATATATATATATATACTATACACACACACACACACATACATATATATATATATATATATATATATATATATATATATATATATATATAGTGTATATATATGTGTATGTAGTGTTATATATTATATATACATACACTATATATATATATATATATATATGTATATATATATATATATATATATATATATATATATATATATATATATATATATATATATAATAGAGAAGCACATGAACTTCTACTCTCCCATGATCACCAACATATCAACATGAATTATAGATCAAAAAAATAAATATACATATACATATACATATACATATATCACACATAATAATTATAATTATAATATTTATAATATCTATAATTGAATTAAATTGTAAAGAACACATACGTGAAGTGCATCGCACCCGTATCACACTAGATCTATGATACGATTGCGATACGGCTCCACCACACAACCAATTATATCCCAACGGACACGAGCGAGTCTAAAATAATAATTATAAACAATACGAAGAGCTAATTACTTATCTACGTGTTCGTATCAAAATGTGACATGCTCAAACTCCGTGTCGGAGTAAAATCTCTAAATCAACCCGTATCTCCAAATTATCGGGATACGTCCTACATGTATCCAATTGTTGACACGACACTAGTCACAAAGAATCAAACATATGTCAATTTGGTCTAATTGACCTATTGACAAACACAAGTTGTGTCAATCTCGAAATTCCTCCAAAATTGACACAAAACACATCATAACTTTCTCCATAGGCCTCCTATGAACCTAATTCTAATTCCTATGGGTAGCCTTCGTATATAGGATGGTTCCTAATGATTAAATATAGATTTATAGTCTAATTAGAGGGGAAAAAACTAAATTGTACATATTGGGAGATGGATTCCCAATAAAACCTTCAAATTAAGTGAAAAGAGCTTCAAACTTATAGATCATGGCTCCTCCTTGTAGATCCTTGCTTTCTCCATGTAGATTCTTACTCTAATATCCTCCAACGGTGATTTGGGAAGGAATTGGGAAGAAATTTGGATAGAATTTGATGTAAAAAAGAAGAAATTTGGTAGAGAAAATTCTAGATCTAGATTTGAAATAAAAATAAGAGAGAGAAAATTTTCCTTTATTTGAATATAGGCCAGCCATATTTCCCCTCTCCAAGCTACTATGTAAATTCTAAAATATCCCTTGGGGCTTCTCATAAAGAAATAATTAAAGAAGAAAGGTTCTAGTCTAATTGGTTTAACTTAATTAATTATCCTCCTAATAATTGGGCTTATAATTTGGCTTAATTCTAACAAGAAATAAATGTTGGTCTATGGATCTAATCTAAACTAGTTAGGTCCACTAACACAAGTCCAAAATAATATACTAACATCCAACAATAAATAAATAATAATATAAAAAAATTTACAATATGCACAATATTTAATAAATTATGAAATGACCAAAATATTTTTTCCTAGAAAATGTGGTAGTGACAAGTCTATCCCCCGTAAAATAATTTCGTCCTCGAAATTCAAAGATGAAACTACCCAAATAAATAAAATAGAATAGAATCAAGAAATAACATACCTCAAGGTACAAACAAATATAGGTAATGCTATTGCATTTTATCCTCTCTTTCCCAGGTAGACTCCCTCGGAGAGTGATGCCTCCATGCGACCCATACCAAAGGAATAGTCTGGTTCCTCAGTACCTTCTCTCTCCGATCCAGAATCTCAACTGGCTACTCTGGATAGCTAAGAGTAGGGCCCACCTCTATCTCCGAGTGATCCAATATGTGACTAGGATCTGCCACGTACCATCTCAACTATGACTCGTGAAACACGTTGTGCACTTTCTCCAATGCAGGTAGCAAGTCTAGTCTGTAAGCAACTGCACCGACCCTCTCGAGAATACTGAAAGGTCCGATGAATCGCGGACTAAGCTTCCTGCCTCCACCAAAACGAATCGTGCCTCGTGTGAAGAAATCCTCAGAAACACTAAACCACCAACCTAGAACAAAATAAAACCTTAATAACTTAATCTATAATAAACAACAAATATCAAGCACACAAAAAAAATCTAAAACTATACCTCAAACTCCAAGGATCTCTGGTGGCTATCGGCCCAATGCCGCTATTTGTCCTGCGCCACTCGAAGTCTATCTCTGATCAGCTTAACCTTCTCCGCTGCATCCACAACCATCTCTGGCCCTAGCAAAACTCTCTCTTCAATATTGTCCCATGACAAGGGAGTACGACATCTTCGACCGTACAGAGCCTCAAATGGTGACATCTCTATACTAGCCTGGTAGCTGTTGTTTAAGCAAACTCTACCAAATACAAATGGTCTTCCCAAGATCCCCCAAAATCTAGTACACAGGTATGCAACATATCCTCGAGAGTCAGAATAGTCCTCTCTGACTGTCCATCCATCTGGGGGTGATATACAGTACTAAACTTGAGCTGGGTGCTCAAACTCGCCTACAAACTCCTCCAGAAATGAGAAATGAAATGACTAACCCGAATTGAGACTATGCTGACGGGAACCCCATGTATCCTGACTATATGCCTCACTTACATCTCTTCCAGCTTTTCCGTATACAAACCTACCTTGAAAGGCAAAAAATGGGCCGACTTGGTCAACCTGTCAACGATGACCCAAATTACGTCTTTTTCTCCTGGAGATCATGGAAGTCCGGACACAAAATCAATAGTAATGTGCTCTAACTTCCACTCTGGAATAGGTAATGGCTGAAGTAAACTACCTAGCCTCTGCCTCTCGGCTTTCACCTGCTTGCACACTAAGCTTCTGGATACAAACTATGCCACTTCCCTCTTCATGCCATACCACCACACACTCTCTCGTATATCCCGATACATCTTATTGGCACATGGATGCATGGAATACTGAGAGCGATGCGCTTCCTGTAATACCTTCTCACGTAGCTCCCCACTAGGCACACTTAATCTAACACCATGCCGCAAAGAACCATCCTCAGCAATGGTGAAATCATCCTCCAATCCTGCTCTCACCTGAGCTCTAATGCTCCTTAGAGATAAATTCTCATACTGGGCTACCTTGATCCTATCCATCAACTCTGAGTGTATTTTCAACCCCCACATCTGCATAGAAAAATCAGAAACTATCACCTCAATGTCCAAGCTCTCCAAGTCCTCCAACAAATACCGATCATGCGTCAACAATATAGCTACTGGATACCTGCTCAAGGCATCAACAACTACATTGGCTTTTCCAGTATGATACTACAAAGATATGCCAAAATCTTTCATCAGTTCCAGCCACCGATGTTGCCTCATATTCAACTTATTCTGAGTGAAAACCTACTTTAAGGTCTTGTAGTCTGTAAAGAGCTCCATACGCTCTCCGTACAAATAGTGTTTCCATAACTTTTTTGGCAAAGATGACTGTTGCCAACTCCAAATTATGGGTATGATAGTTCTTCTCATGAGGACGCAACTGACTGGATGCATAGGCAATCACTTTTCTATTCTGCTGAAGAACACAACCCAGACCTTTTTCCGATGCATCACTACAAAGAGTGAAACCTCCAAACCCTGATGGCAACGTCAAAATAGGAGCAGACATAAATCTAGTCTTCAATTCCTCAAAAGCAACCCGACACTTCTCTATCCACATAAAATCTGCATCCTTCCTAGTGAGTCTAGTCATCGGCTCGACAATACTTAAAAAATATTGCATAAACTTCCTTTAGTAGCCTGTTAGACCTAAGAAACTTTTGATCTCTCCACTGAACTCGGAGTCTTCCAAGACTCCACTGCTGCGATCTTCTTCGGATCTACTAAAATTCTATCACCAGTCATAACATGTCCTAACAACTCCACCTTGTCCAGGATGAACTCACACTTGGAAAACTTTCCATACAGCTTCTCCTTCCTTAGAACATCCAACACAATCCATAAATGCTCCTCGTGCTCCTCCGGTGTCTTCAAATATATGAGAATGTCATCGATGAATACCACTATGAACTTGTCAAGGTACTGGTGGAACACCTTATTCATCAAATTCATAAATATCGCTAGGTAATAGTTAACCCAAATGGCATCACCATAAACTCATACTAGCCATACCGAGTCCTAAAAGCAGTCTTCGGAATGTCCTCCTACTTCACTTTCACCTGGTGGTATCCTGATATCAAGTCAATCTTGAAAAACACCTTGGTGCCACTCAAGTGATCGAACAGATCATCAATCCATGGAAATGGGTATTTATTATTGATAGTAAGATTATTCAATGCCCTGTAATCGATGCACATGCGCAGCGATCCATCATTCTTCGGTACAAACAATACCGGGGCTACCCATGGTAAAAAACTGGATCTGATAAACCCCTTATCCTGCAACTCATCCACTTGCTTCTTCAGCTTGACCAGCTCGTTGTTATTCACTCTGTAGACATGCTGTAAAATTGGTTCTGTACCTGGCACCAAGTCTATATAGAATTCAACATCTCGATCTGACGATAATCCTGGCAATTCCTCAAAAACATATCCAAGAACTCTACATTCAACGGATGCGGCAACTCCTTGTCTTCCACCATAGCTCCACAAATAATGCCTTCTCTCTGCTCTGCAGCTCCTCTAGCAAACTCAAACTCTGTCTTTCCTGGCAGGCTAAATAAAAATCTACCTCCTTTATAATCTATACTAGCATGGTGCTTCTAAGTACATATCCATAATTGTACACGAGTAGAGCGTATCATGGTATTTTATGATATGGTATGATACGGGACTCATTTTTGGGTGATTTATATAATTTCTCTTCAATTCTTAGTGTAACAAGTTGTATTAGTTAGGAATTAGTGTATTTGATATGTAGGAATGTTAGTTGTGGTGTATTGTTAGTTTTGATTCTTATTTGGGTACATGTCATAGATTATCTTGCAAATGCACTATAAGTGTTTATTGTTTTGGCTCTTAGCTAGTGTGTATACTAATATATATATATATATATATATATATATATATATATATATATATATATATATATATATATATATATATATATATATATATATATATATATATACACTTATGTGGAGTGTTAGCATTGTGGAGGTTTGTGGTTGCAGTATGACTTGCAACACCAAGTTATTGTAGGTGTACAGATGTGTGTGTGTGGCTCAAGCATGTCTAGTCAGGTTAGAGTGAAGTAAGAAGGGGTTCCTGTGATTAGATGTGCTCAGGTAGAGGATACCAGATTTGCTTTATACTTGGGTAAGATCAGCAACAGCAGCAGTATCATTAAGGGAGGTTAATGCTAGGGCAAGATGGCTTTCACTGCAGTGATTTATAATAAGATTAAGCAACAGCTGCAGCATGCCAGATAGGGAGAGCAGCAATGGCAAGTACAGCAACAGCAGTACACTAATGTGCACTGCAAAGCATCTATTAATTAGTGTTGCTAGAGGCAACATTAGTTTAGGGGGGGGTCTGATGACAGCAGCAGTAGGTGGTTGAAGGGTGTCCAATTGTGTTGTTCAGTATCTAAGGGGGATAAGAGGATCTTTTTATGGCCAGTTGGGGGAGCTTACTCCCTAGTCTGTAGGTCGGGAAAGGGTTGGGGATTAGTATCGCCAACTGGATCAGTGGCAGCAATATGTAGTGGTAAGGGGAGAGCTTGGGTATCAGTGGGCTTTAGTATACAGTGGTACAAGTATGGTATTGTGTGTATGGAGTTAGGGAAATTGATACATATAGTACCAGTAGAGACTAGTGAGGGTGTAGGGGTATGAGAATTGGTGTATGTATAACCATATGATACTTGGGAGTGTGATACCTCAATCTTAGTCAAGGTAGTTGTATAGGTAGAGTTATTAGTGTAAATAGTAGATAATAGTGTAATGTTGTAAAATAGGTAATTGGTATTAAGTATTAGAATAGTCAATAGTTAGGTATTGGTATTAAGATACCAAGGGTAGTTGATGTTGATACTAAGATTTGGCTCAAAGCCAAGTAATCTATACTAAGGTAGTATTAGATAACAGCCATAAGATATATATATATATATATATATATATATATATATATTACTTAGTGATATTATCTAATGTAAGTCTAATATTGATACCTATTATATGGTATCTTAGTATCTAGCATTAGCTAGTATAGCTAATATCCCTAAGATTTGAACTTAGAAACCTAGGTATAACTTATTTTTCCTTAGTTGGACTTGAAATCAACTTAGAAGCTAGGTATGGACCTAATGTCAAGGTATTGACTAGTTGAGACCTAGTTTGAATAGAATGACCTAGATATGACCTGAAAAACATATTTTAATGCATTTTAGCTCTTTATCACTTCTTTACACCTAAGTAACATGATATTCATATATAGGTATGTGTGAAACCAGCTCGGATACCGAGATATATCATTTGCTTAGGACTACAGGCAAGTACTTTCTCTAATAGTTTCCTTATTTGATGGCCTCTATATTTTATGTATTTAGTATTAAGATATTTGATTCTTGACAAGATGGTTTCACGGATTGGTATACGTGGATCTTGGTCATGAGATGTTATTGTCGTGATAACTCAGTTATCGCCATGTCGTGCTTCGTGATTACTCAGTGATTACCGTAATATCTTAGTGATTATATAGACTGTCATCATAGTGCATAATATTATAGACCGTGTAGTATGATATACATGTTATAACATGTCATGATTTGGATCCGTGTACTAGACGAGGTTGAGGAAGTATTAGTGGAGATATGATCATACCTTATAGCCCATGATTTAGAGTAGCCCGTGATAGTTAGTAGATCATACAACTCACGTATGATCACGGTAGCTCACATTTTTATATATAGCCCGTGTTAGGCCCAAGCCGATCACATTATCTTACTAATATTTTAAGGCACAATTATATATTTATTCGTTGAATTTTAGTCTTTTACATATTGTTCCTCAACATATAGTTCTCAGTTCTTGCCATTAATTTACCATGATATCATTTTTTCATGATATATGCTAGTTCAGTTCTTCCATCATTTATTTTTATTGCTATTATTGTTTCATAGTTTCTGTCAATTATTGGAACTGCTATTTGGGTTGTACTTTGCTCCAATCCTGACTGGATATATTTTTTAGATGATTCGTTAAAGGACTGGTATCCTATGCACTATGAACCACAAGATGGCGAGCCAGTTGAGTTATCACCCGTAGAGCCGGTTGAGTTAGTTCCAGCAGTTGATGAGGCATAGTTAGTTATTCTTGATATTGTTTATGTCAGTTAGACTTTGGCATTATATTATTATTTAATGTCTTGGGTTGAGATTAGACTTGGATTTGTAATGTATTGTGACTTTATTTCTTTCCTTCTATTATATATCGTGCCTTATCATCTGCTAGTTTGTTGTTATGATTGAGTATTATTTACCATTACCATATTATCCTCCATTTATAGTTGAGATATCATGACAGGTACCTTATATATATATTGTGTGAGATATATAGATAGTATTGTTTACCTAGACAGCATTCTATCGTCGATGTTGTGACGTAGGTTAGACGTACCCACGTACTCGTACCCTTACACTGGGTGCGGGTCATGACACTTTTACTTGGAATGTGCATCTCCAGCGATGCCAGATCAGGTTCACTTTCATCTGCAGGATTGGTAGATCCTGGATCTCTCTACCAACGTCCAACATTTGATAGAGGACTCCTTCCTCATCCAAATGATTGAAGTATAGCCCTATAATCTTCTCAAGTTTGTAAAATCTTATGTCGAGAAGACTTGCATGGTTGTTCTCCATCTTACTCGGATCTTGTTTTGAGATTGTTAGTCCCGAGGCTTAATCGAAGATGGTAGAACAAGAAGTTGAAGTCGAGATTAGGAGTTCACACAAAAGTTTTTTCTCTGATATACCTCGATCCAACGAAGAACTATATAATATAGTAGCTAATTATAACTCCTTCTGAATCACAAAATTCAAGAACCAAAAACACGTTATTCCTTGCAAACTCAGTTATAATTAGGACAGAATGTTTACAACTGGAAGAAGAGGAGAGAAATATAAAATAAAAATTATTCTTGCTTGGGTTGTAAAGACCACCGTTGCTCAAAGCAAGATTCGTCCTCTATCGACAATCTACTCCCAGAAGCCAGCAAGTTCTCAAGAGAACTTCTAGAACGCTCATAGTCACCTCTTTGTGTGACTCGAACAAAAAATTTTTGGACCTCATCTTTTTTAATTTTTGTTATTTCTCAAAAGGAGGCTAGAGGGCTCTTTATATAGGGAATGATGGAATCACATTCTCCTCTTCTTTCGATGTGCGACTAAAAAGCCAATATACAAAATTGATATCCCACAATCGCAGCCAAATGAATAGTCATGCAATACTCACATAAATCTCGCGCATAAAACGAGCACACGAGAGCGACAAACGCGCACAAACGCCTTGCGATGTTGCTAACGTGCTAAATGCAAAATATGCCAACAAAGAGCCACTTTGCGCCCTTGAGCCTGAAACCAAGTCCCTAAGCCCCTTTAGGGCTTAACTCCTATGGAATAAAATCCAAGAGCATGACAAAAAGCTTAAAAGATTTGATTTAGGAGTTAATCATTTTTCCTCCTAATAAAACACCCACACATAGCACCCATGTGCTCCACTACACCCCATATGCACTCCTCAACTCATACAAAGTATTATATTGAGATACACACTTGGTGGTGTAGCCAATGTGGGACTATTTTTTATTGTCAAAAGGAAATAACACCATAAGGGTAACGTCCACGAGGGTTTTTCTAAGTGTTTGGAAGATGATATTGATAAGGATCGATTGGTATTTATATGAATTTTGAATTCAATTTTTGATCGAATTTTGCTAGGATTTAATCAGGTTTTTGACCTAAATGGAGGAGAATCTTATGAGGATTAGAAAGAAACAAATTTGAAAATATTTGGTTTGGATTTGGTTAGGTTTGGATTGGTTGGAAATCAGAGTTTAAAACCTCTGTTTTTCAATCGAGCTTCAGGTACGGGATCGGGTTTTTTTAATCTCACAAGATATTGAGTTTCAATATCTCACGAGATCTCATATATACATATATATTTTGTTTTTCTTTGATTTTTTTTATTTCTTTTATAATTTTTAAATTGCTATTTACTTGTTACTAATCCTATTATCTATATTATTTAAAAAAATTAGCCACACATACAAAATATATTTCTCTCATATATTATTATTATTATTATTATTATTATTATTATTATTATTATTATTAGTATTCGTATTTTTTATTTGTTTATATAGTTAATTTCTAATTTTTTTTCTAATATCATTAAATTTTTCTTATAAAATCTTGGTATGTTTTATTTTCAAAATTTTAATATTTATTTACTGACTAATTTTAATATTTATTATTATATAAATTTATTTATTTATTTACACATTTATAAATATATATACATCTATACAAGATTTTATTTATTTATGTTGTAAAACCTTGATTATTATAAAGCTATATTTATATACGCTACTACGAGTACAAAGACTTAATTTATTATAATTGTTATTAGTATGTGCATTTAATTGAATAAATATTTTTAAATATTTGAGCGGT
The DNA here is from genome assembly GCA_036927795.1 of Iris macrosiphon. Classification (NCBI taxonomy): domain Eukaryota; kingdom Viridiplantae; phylum Streptophyta; class Magnoliopsida; order Asparagales; family Iridaceae; genus Iris; species Iris macrosiphon. The sequence goes on along the minus strand of JAYESA010000016.1, from coordinate 25,344,996 downwards.
TTTATAATGTGCAAACGACAAGTTGCAGTAAAATATGCGGATATAATTAAGATAAATACGATGACTAGTAACAACAAGTTCATCAAGTCCAAGAGTCCTAATATTGGAAAGATAATTATGAAAGATGGTAAAGTTCAGGGGGGTTTTTGGACAAATGTTCCTCTCACAAAAATTGTCGAACCATTCCACAAAAGTTTCTAGGATTGTAAATAAAAAACCATCAAAACCACCCTTATCGGGCATTGATGGACTAAATAGGAAATAAAAATTCTCCTCTTGAGGAGGATTGGATGAAGAGGCTTCACCAATCTTTCTTTTTTTGCTAAACAACTTTAGTGCCATTAAAAAAATTTGGAAGAGAAGAGAAGATTATACCTCATATAGATAGTAAAAAATGGAAGAGAACTACGAGATAGACTATGATCTGAAGTATGGAGCCTTAAAGTGGCTTGAGGAAGAAGATCCAAGAGTTAGGATTTTGAAAAATATGGGATTCTGGAGGTTGAAGATAGGTGGAAGGGGTTGTTGCTCATTTTTGGCCAAAAGTAATAGGGTTTTGATACATGTAGCCATATATAAAGAGTGGGGTCCATACAACTTAAACCTGGAACCTAGGTAACCAAGTTCAGTCCGAACTCTGCACAAATTATGTTTCTATGAACCATGATTTTAACAACAAGTGAACCATGATTTTAACAAGTTTTGTAAGGAATACCCATTCTTAACATATGAAGTGGAATTACTAGTTATATCTTATCTCGTGAAAAAATGCTTTTTCATGGAATTTGCATTTTTCAACCTTTTGAGCCATAGAGTAGAGCTTGGTTTTGCTGAAAATAATTGCAACATATACCTTAACAAATGGTTATTCAATAAAGTATTGAAAATCTTGGTTTAGTTGTAGGAGCCGGATCTCAGCTAGTGGTGGTCCGAAGACGCTTAAATACCTTGTCACTTAAGGCTATTTATACCTCTTTGACAGAAGGGCCCTTTCGACATGTACCCAAAATAATTTTTATATTAAATAACTTAGACTAATAAGGAATATAGGAAAATTATATCGCATTGGAATCCAAAATCCCTAATTCTCGACGAATAAAGTTAAAATAATCTTCAGCTAGGGGTTTAGTAAAGATGTATGATAGTTGATGTCCAGCGTTAATAAATTCTAAACCAATGTCACCGTGTAACTGATGATCTCTTAAAAAATGGTGTCAAATTTCTATGTGTTTAGTATGTGAATGAAATATAGGATTCTTTGTGAAATTAATAGTGCTAGTGTTGTCACAGTATATGGGAATGTTCTTATATCATAGACTATAGTCTTCTAGGATTTGTTTCATTAAAAAAAATTTGTCCACAACAACGTCATGTAGCTATATACTCAGCTTCAGTAGTTTATAATGTGACATAATTTTGTCCCTTACTGAACCAAGAGACTAATTCCTTCCCTAGGAAATGACACATGTTGTAGGTACTTTTACGATCAACTTTGTATCCCGTAAAATCATCATCTGAATAACCTATAAGGTTAAAGGACATATTTAGGCTACCATAACCCGACTGTCAATGTGCCTTTAAGGTATCGAAAGATATGTTTAACTACGCACAAATGTGATTCCTTAGGGTTAGCCTGATATCTACCACATAGGCAAACACTAAACATTATATCAGGATGACTAGCAGTCAAATAAAGTTAACTACTATTCATATCTCGATACTTAGGTGTGTCGATCGGTTTATCATTTTCATCAAGGTCAAGCTTCGTAGATATTTTCATTGAAGTGCCGATAGGTTTTGCGTTATCCATGTCAAACTTATTTAGCAAATCCTTCCTGTACTTGGCTTGATTAATAAAATTTTCTGTGAATTCTGTTTGATTTGTAGTCGGAGGAAGAAGTTGAGTTCTGCCATCATGCTCATTTCAAATTCACTTTACATACACTTAGCAAATTCTTTACGAAGTATCTCATTAGTAGAACCAAATATAATATCATCTACATAAATTTGCACTAATACGATAGTATCATCATTTGCTTTATGAAAAGTATTGTATCAACATTCTCTTTCGAAATACCATTTTCAAGTAGAAATGAGCTAAGGCACTCATATCAAGCACAAGGGGATTGTTTGAGTCCATAAAGATCCTTTCTTAACTTAAAAATGTGATTTTGAAATTTGAAGTCTTCAAACCAGGGGGTTGTTCCACGAAAACTTTTTCTATGATAAAATTATTTAGAAAAGTATTTTTAACATCTATTTAAAATAATTTAAAATTATGAAAACTAGCAAAATCACAAAGCAAGCGAATAGACTCAAGTCTCGCAACAGGAGCATGTCTCATCATAGTCAATGTCCTCTTCTTGATTATAGCCTTGAGCTACAAGACGTACTTTGTTATATGTGACTTGTCCATTCTCATTGAGTTTATTTTGGAATAATCATTTTGTGCTAATTATAGAGTAATCATTAGGCCTAGGAACAAATTTTCAAACTTGATTTCTTTCAAATTACTTCAATTCCTCTTGCATAGCAGAAATCTAAAATTTATCAGTGAAAGCTTCTACAATATTCTTAGGTTCTATTTGTGAAATAAAAGCTATATTTGCAACAATATCTTTATTTGAAGAATAAGTTCTTACTCCCTTTGATACATCACCTATGACCAAATCTTCTGAATAATCGGCCGTGAATCGCATCTTCTTTGGTAAACTCTCCCGATAGCTTGTACCAGTTGCTGTATCTTCGAGAGTTTTGTTGGATTTGTTCTGACATCTTCATCATCACTGTCACTTTGTACTTGACTATTAAGGTAATCAAAATTAATGTTAATAAATTATTCAACTGTCAAAGAAAACTTATTGAAAACTCTAAAACCTTTACTTTTTGCAGCATAACCAAGAAAAATACCTTCATATATTTTGGAATAAAATTTTCCCAAATTATCCTTGATGTTTAAAATAAAATATCTACAACCAAAAACTTTGAAATAACTAATTGTATGAGTTCTACCAAACTAAAGCTCATAGGGTATTTTCTTTGATATAGAACAAATTAGAACCCTATTCAAAACATGGCATTTTGTATTTATAGCCTCAGCCCAAAAATATTTTGGAAGAATGAATTCTATTCAATATGACTCTAGCCATATCGCCAGGAGTTATATTCTTCTGCTCCACAACAACATTCTGATGAGAATTTCTAGGACAGGAAAATTTATGCAAAAAACCATTTGAATCACAAAAGTTTTTGAAATAAGTATTTTCGAATTTGCCTCTATGTTCACTTCGGATTCGAGTAATCATTAAATCTTTTTTGTTTTGAACATTTTTGTAAAATACCAAAATTTTTAGAAAATGCCTCATTTTTATTTGCTAGAAAGTAAACCGAAGTAAATCTAGAAAAATTATCAACAATTACAAAAGCATAAAGGTTACCTCCAAGACTGGAGACTCTGCTAGGCCCAAATAAATATATGTATAATAGTTGAAGTGGTCTAGAGGTACTTAGAACGTTTATTGATTTAAGGGAAGATCTAGTTACTTTGTTCTTTTCACAATCAACACAAACTATATCCTTCTTAAAAGAGATTTTCGGTAAGCCTCTAACCAGTTTCTTTGTAGACAGTCTTGCAATTGTGTCTATGTTCGCGTGTCCTAGGCGCATATGCCAAAGCCAACTTTTATCTTTGTTAGCATAAAGGCATCTACCTGCATTATTAATATCCTCTGAAAGATAGAAAACATAAATGTTATCTTCTCTAATCCCTTCATAAGTAATCTTATCAGTTGATTTATCATATATAGAGCATTTATTTTTCAAAAAATTATATCATAACCATGGTCATCCAGGTGCTGATATTGAGTATGTTATGTTTTAATTATGTTACTAATATACATCTTTTATTATAGGAAAAGGGAGAATGATAATATTACCATTACCTATAATGTACCATTAAGATTGTTAACGAAGGAGACATATCCTTCTTCTTCGTCGATAGCGTTGCAAATAGGGTAGCATCACCAGTCATATGTTGTGAGCAATCACTATCGAGAATCTACTTGCTTCTAGCATGTGAAGGTTGGTCCACCTACAACACAAGTTGAAGATGTAACATTTGGTACCCATATTTTGAGGGTCCTGATATGTTACTTTATGGAACCAATACATATACATTCACATCTAGCAATATGTTAACCTTCCACTGTCGTGAGATGTGTCCTTTCTGACCATAATTGGGTCAGATAGCAAAAGTGTTAGTGCTTGGCGTAGAAGTATAGACATGAGTATGTGAAGCAGTGCGTTGTGTCTTGCGTGAAAACTTATAATATAATATATGATTATAAGAATCATTTATTTTGTTTACTGGTGTCTTGTTGTGAGTGATCTTGTGTTTAGCCATTTGTCTCGTATTAGACTAAATTGTAAGTTGTACTACCTGTTTTCCCAATATAATCTCTTACTTTTTAGAGGTGGCATATATTTTATCATATTTAGAAGTAAGAGCATCAATTCTAAGTGCAACAATATCATTCTTCTTTTTCTCTATCTCATAATCTTCATTGAGTTTTACATACCCTTGAGTTTTCTTCTCAACGCAATCTTCAGCATTATGCAAACTCAATTTCAATGAAGATATTTCTTCTGTGTCACTCGTGGAAGGTGTCTCTCTAATTTCACTCAGTAAGATAGATTGTTTCTTATACTTAGCATGTAGGTATTACGATCCGAACTCGCTTTTCGGATACGAGTAAGTGTCCAAGCCCAGCCTACGCCGTAGCATCTGTGGTAGAACAATTTTTATGATAAACAATGGTCCACAATAAGTACACGATTCACATATATCATCCACAACTAAGTCATGATCAATAGAATAAACTAAGAGTCTCAATAATTAATTTAAAAAAATTATCCACTATAACTCAGATGGTCTCAGGAACAAACCCGGTAAAAATAAAATAAAAGTAACTAGAAACTAAAGTCCTCTAAGCCAACGAGCTAAGAACAATACAAAAAAGAATAAGGAAATAAATATGCTACTCTGCATCTAAGGATGAAAAGGTACATCAATGACAGCTGCATCACCAACGTACTCACCATAAACCTCAGGGTAAACCACGTCGTCTAAAGCTAAAAAATAGTTATCCATTCAGGATTGGAGCAAGTCACCATAACACTATATTACATATTATAATATACAAGCAAGAAGGATAACAGTAAATAAATGATGAATTGTGACATGGTACAATATGATAAGAAGAGTACCGTTATAACATGGAAATAGTTTGGAAGCACAACTTTGGCATGGAACCAATATAAGAGTACAACTAAGATAAGACAACTCCTATACAATATGACAAATGAGAGTACAATAATGATATGGTAACAGTATGGCAGTAAGCTTAAGAGAAAATGACCACTAGACAAGAAGCAATAGTAATCAAATCACGTGTACAGTGTGTTTTAGAATACTAATTTTATGTATGTGGGCGGCTTGGAATATCCATCAGTCATATGTGTGGTGCATGAATGATATTATACATAATATTTACAGAGAGGGATTTGTACTAAAATATAGACCACATACATACTCATAATATTCTCCCGTCCGACTCTCTCATGAGAAAAATGTTCATAATAAAAGTACAGGTAAACAGAGTAAACAATTAATCAGAATAGCAGTCTCAATGATCAGTATAATATATGTGAACATTGACAAGTAACTGAATAGGGTATGCTCGTGCACAAATAATAGTCATGGTAACTCAAAGGTGAGGACAACATGTTATATGAGAATAATGGTGACACAGGATATGTGTAGTATAGTACTCCGCTCCACGTTGGTACGATGTACAAGAGAGATATGTTTGTTGGCTCAAGAGAAAGCCTTCCTAAAGATCTCCCTGTTGGGACATAAGACGATTGATCTTGGTGAGTGGGCAGAACTTCATTCTCTGATTTTTCTACGCCTAATAAAGAATATGATTTTATAACTGCTTGTTAAAAAGACTATTGTTTATTAAGAAGAATGATAGAACATGACTCTGCTTGCTTAATTAGAGAACTCGTATTGCTTGTCAAAAGAATGAACTATTGACATGCTAAGTCAAGATAGAAATATTGCATGCTAAGTGTACACGAATACTGATATTGAACGAACTATTGCTATGCTAAAAAGAAGAGTAAAAGATTGCTTGAACTTTTCTTTGTATAGTATGCTAAACTAGAGTATAACTACATGCTTGTAAAGATAAATAGAGACTATGTCATGCCTGTTAAATAGAGTTATTAATATGCTTGATACATAGAACTGTTGCATAAGAGAAAATATTATACGGGCCAGTACTCGATGGTTACGACTCTGGTACATCGATGGTTATGTGCTCTATAGATTGATGGTTACGTGTCCCGTACATCGAGTAGTGGGGTAAGTAAAAAAAGAAGATGATTGATGGTTACGTACCCCGTACATAAATATAGACTTCTAATAAGAAGAGTTAATATAGAAGAGTCTGATTGATTATTGCATGCTTGCATAGTATGTTATCTGATAGAAGTGCATTCATGCATCAGTCTGGACAAACTTGTGCACAATGACGTAATCTCTCAATCGATTCCTGGGGTACTAGAAATCGTTCGGCCTAGGAGAGGATAGGACACCCTGAGGCTAGAAGACCTTATGATCAAGGAAGGGTGTCAGTCTATTAGTGAGAATGGCTTAAACGTCACAACTTCTAATCATGGGTTTCTATGGACCATCATGTTGTTAGGACGTATGCTAGGATCGCCTTCTTGTATACCTAACTGTTTGATGCAGAGACGAATATAAAATAGAACCAATATATTTATGTGAATTGTTGCTAACTTATGTGTCTGTTGCAGGGATAACTGTAAAAGGTAAAAGGTAGGAATCACTAAATGAGTGATGCCTTATAGCTTGTACTTTCTATCATAAACTGCTGCTAAGAGTAATCTAATTCTGTAAAACCTCCTAATTTTAAATATTATAATTATTTAATTAATCATTTAATTTATTTATAGTATTTCTTAGTTAATTAGAAAAAAATAATTTTATTTGAATTAATTACCTAGGTAACTACCCATCTAGAAATTATTGATCAAAACTATTATTATTATATTTTATTTTATTTTAGGAGCCTTATAGAAGGATGATAGATTATTTTTATGTACTAATATTATTTTCTAAAATTTTTACCATATATATATATAGTATAAATAAAAAGGAAAAAAAGAAAAGGAAAATAAATAAATAACAAATAAAACCTAATAATAAAAACCCTAAAGTAAACTAACTACCCTAGCCCGCTACCTACCCCAACCCGAGAGCCATTAGCAGAACCCGTGCGGCCCAACGTCGACCGCCCCCTGCTTCCCTTCTTTATATATATATACCATGAATTGATCCCTAAACCTAACCCTAATCTAATCGCCTATACTTACCTGCGTCGACCCCGACTTTCGTGCAGCCACCGGAGCACCGCTGCCCGCTTCCGGACACCCGCGCAGAAACGACAGCAACAACCCCTCCTTCAAGCGTAGTTTCCCGCCTCATCGCTCGACCAATCTCCAATCCGTCTTCACCGGTATGTTTACAACCTATCCCCCTCTCAACTCTGTAAATTAGTTTCCATCGATCAACGTTTAACACTAGGTTGAAATCGAGGCCAAGTTAAAAAAAAACTTATAATTTAAACTGCAGAAAACTGTTTCGATGACCTATATTTAGAGACTAATATCTTCTACCACAGACATCCAAATTTAAATCTACCCTTTTCTATGTGAAGTCTATATAACCGAGATTATTCTCTGTTAATTAGAATATTTTATTTTGTGTTAAATTCAGAGATAAACGGGATTGAAAATTATGAAAAACTTGTTTTCAAAACCTTAGAAATTTGCGATACGGAGTTTGCTCCACCAAACAGGACCGCCCCGTCTTGTACCAATTGCACCGAAAGGCACATATGGTATGTCCTAACGTTTGGCCTTTCGCAGAAACTGATTTGGACGTGTATGCGCGTCGGAATCAACCTGTATCCATAAAAAGTCTCCGTATCGCGACTTTTGCAAAATACCGCACCATTTTGTGTACGCTCGTCGGAATGCGACGAAAAATGTGCCATTTGATTCGTGGTATCACGCTGGTCCTGTGACCCAAGTTTCACACAATTCTGAGATATTTGACCAAGCCGCCTATTTGCGGGCCCCATGGTTGACTTTTAGGGCGAATTTGTGTTCGGCTCACCGAAATCTAAAATTGGACATACCATTGAGTTCATATGGACGTTTAGAATTTGTTTGACCTATAATTTATCCCATTTAGAGACCTTTATCTCTGGCACACTTTTCGGTGCAAAGTGGCCCACAGGTGGACCCTACTTTGACCCAAAATTACAGTTTTTCCCCTGTGTCCAAATTGGACGAAAGGGTAATGTTTCCTAGCTATCTCGCTGATTCCAAAAATGTTGGTGATGTTTATTTCAACATCCGAAGACGTTTATTCGGAGGCCGTAGTTTATGATCCTATGTACTTTACGTCTGGATGCTTACACTATACAGATTGCTTGCCAGGAAAATATACCTTGCCATTGTACTGTGATTTACTTTTCATATGATGCATGTATTTAATTTTTGTTCATTTAGTTCATATATTTTAACTGCTATATAAATTGCGCGTCCAAGAATAACTTGGATGCAACGACGGTGGCGTCGTATTCTGTTTTTATTATATATATATGCATGTTGACCTAGTTTATGAGACCACCCCATTATTATGAGGCATTCTTATATTTTATTGGCCATGACACTATTATTATATGAGTGTGAGTCTCATGTAGGACACGAACTTGCGTACTCGGCTGGCCACTGGTACGTATAGGACGTGTGACGGATAGAGATAACTGCTGATAGAAATTGCATGCTAGAAGACTTGGCAGTTATTTATTGGTATCATTGTGTCATAGATGTGACATGCTTAGAGCATGGGGTGGGGAGAACAACAAGTAAGGCGTTTGGGCTCCTTTGCACTTTCCTTGTGTAACCCGTACGCTCTGCCGGAGATGCGCGGTCATGATGACCACTATATATATTATTATTACTTGGCGGCCTCTGAGGATCAAACGACGTCATGCTTTTTAAGCCCCTGAATCTTTGAGAGATTCATGCCAATCCTATTTTAGCCAGATAGCCTACGTGTTGGAAAGTTGTTCTCAAAGTGCATTCACATAGATGGTTAGGCGACCCATTGGATGTTTATTTTTCAGTATTATATTGGCATGCTTCTATGTATCTTGTAATGTCCCTCTGAGGACCTGGTCCCTTTCCAGGTATAGACGTGCAGGATTATCCACAGGAGTACGGACCCAGACTTGACGCTTTATACCAGACTGGGGAGGTCTTACCTTCAGAGTACCTTTCATTCATCGCAACTGATGGATATTCTAGTTTCTATTTTCTTTATTGACATTTATCTTATATTAGAGTTTGATCTCTTCTCTCATTTAGTAGTTTTAGTATAGTCGATTGGAAGTGGATTTATTTCCATCCGACTATCATTCTTTGATACTTCGTACTTTAGATTCAGTTATTTATTTCCTATTTCTTTATTTATGCTGTGGATGAGATATATATTGCGTGTGACTTGTGTTGATAGTATATTACCACTTGTGGATTGGATATTCACATTACAGCATATGTATGTGTTATATTTTCCATATATTGGAGTTGCCATATACATATGGCTGACATGTTGCGTATTCCTAGTCCTACGTATTTTGGGACTGGGGCGTGATATATTTTTGTGGTGGCCTATGCAGGTCCTCGAATATATTATCTCAGTTACATTCCTGTACTGAACAAGCTTGCGTATAGGAATAGAGTATAGGATCTCATCCACGCTTGACTAAAACTCATCATCCCTTTCAACCTTCCTATTTAAAATGCTTGCATCCTGTTTGATTCCTGTAATCGTTCTAATCGTTTCGTACACCTCTTGCAGAAAGATGGATTTGCGTAGTGGATGTACTGCCGTCGGAGGAGACACACCTTCAGGAGTCAACGGCCAAACTCGAGGGAAGACCTCGATGACTCCTAGTGTCACGCCCCAGTCCCAAAATACGTAGGACTAGGACACGTAAGCATGCCAGCCGCATGTATATGGCAACTCCAATATATGAAAACCATAACACATGCGTACACTGTATCATGAACAATAATTCATAAGTGGTATAAGATATCTCAAGTCACAGGCATAATCTAAATCTTATCCACAGAAATCAAATAGACATAAATAACCAATATCTATGAAACTAGATCTCAATATAAAGTATCTAATGATGGTAGTCGAATGAAAACAAATCCACTACCGAACTAGAATATAGAATAAACAAGATAAATATAATATAAGAATATCAACTAACAGTCACGGGCTCAAAAAGGAGACATCTTCGCAATATACGTAGCAAGTCCGGATCTGCGCTCCTGCGAATACTCATGAACATCTGCACCAGGAAAGAGACCAGGTCCTCAGAGGGACATAACAAGATACATAGAAGCATGCCATAAAGTAAATACTGAATAAATAAAAAGGGGTGCGCTAACCATCTAAGTGAATGCAATTTGAGGACGACTTGAGTGTAAGGGAAAGTGTAGGCTAGACATATGCTGATGTAATTCACCAATCATAACAACTGGCTAGTATATGCCACATATGCCCCCATACCAGGGTGCTATGTAATATAATAACGTCCAGCTACGAGGAGCATGGCATATGCATAATATAACGTCCATATCGCTCCGAAGAACATGGCATCTAAATAGTATATATATCGTCCATATTACCCCGAAGAGTGTGGCATCTGCATAGTATATATCGTCCATATCGCTCCGTCGAGCATGGCATCTGAATAGAGGAAGTGGATGTCCTATACGCCTACTAGTCATCCTCCCCACCCAATAATTTATGCATGTTGTATCCACAACACGCTTTAGCTACTACGCCCAGGCATCGTAACTCTGGCTCATAGTCTATCGTTAGAACAATAGCCCAACCTTACAACCAAATAAGGACAAGGATTGGACCGTTGTACCACGATAGCCTATGCTCCGACTACTAATAACTGCTAAGTCTTCTAACATGCATTGCTAATAGCCGTTATTCACTATCTGTCGCACCACCTACACGTACAGGTGGCCAACCACATACGCAAGTCTGTACCCTACATGAGACTCACAACACGTGTAAGAAATGTGTCAAGGCCTGGGGAGTTATACCGATAACTCCACAACTTTAGGTGGGTCTACTAGACACTAGGTCAGACACAAGTCCTAACGTCAACGCATTCGTTGACTGCACCCAAGTCTCTCTCCGACGCGCACAGTTATATAATCTAAAATAATAAACATGCAACTAATATATATAACTGAATTTAAACAGTACAACAAGACAAGGTATGCTTGTCTGGCAAGAAAGCTGTGTAGTACCAATAACCTGCTCCTGAAGGCGCGCAGAATAACCCGATATGTCTTATATACATATAATATAATACAACACAACACAACATCAGTTATTACACTAGCACATACACAATCATAAATACCTTGAACTCAGGGCATAAATAGGTATGTCACTGGTCAAGTAGGGTCAAGTGTGCGTCTAATCGCACGGGTGTCGTGTCTATAATTGCTTTCAAGACAGACGGTCAAAGTGATACGGGGCTCGACAGTACGTCGGTGTAGATAATGACAGTCTGCTAACAATATTACATGGTTACAGGTCATAACTACGAAATATCTGTGGTTACACTCGGGTCACCTAGTAATTATATAAATATACATTATTATTAACAAGCATATAACATTAATTACTCATTAAATACATATATAATAGATATATGTATATACACTAATTAAGTACGTATGCAATATATATATTGTATATACCCTCATTGGATTTATACTATATATATTAACATATACTAGGGATACATATATAATACATATACACACACATACAAATATGAAAGGGGAAAACACATTCGTACCTTGGGGTACGTGTACGGAGATGATGATGACGACGATGTGGTTAACTACGATGATGACGAGGACGACGAGGGTGATGATGTGGACGAAGGTGATGACGAGGACGATGATGTTGTCACGACCCGCACCCGGAAATTCGGGCACGAGTGCGTGGGTACGTCCAGCCTACGCCGCAGAGTCGGCGGTAGTACGCTGTCTAGGTCAATCCATAATTACTAACTAGCTCATTCACAACAACATAGGCAAGATAATAATGAGAATGAAACTTAAGATTCCAACTGAAAATAAATGTGATAGCAGATTCAAATGTTTTAGTACAGAAATTCAATATTCAAATCGGGGACAAACCCGATAAATAAGCTAAGAATGGAAATAAAAGGTAGCTACTACTAGCTACTCAACAGCAGGGGTCTCCTGGGTGGGTTCTGGCTCCTCATTGGAATCATAAGTCCCCTCATAGGGACCATAATAAGTAGGGGCAAGATCCTCATCATCGCCTAAATCAACAGATCCAGTCAGGAAAGGAGCAAAGTACACAGTGCACAACAAGGTTAAACTAAATATTTATGACAATTAAATATTGAATATCAAGTTAAGAAACTGCATAACAGAACATCATCATCTCAGAGTTAACTGTAAACAGGAATATGAGAAACATAAATAAATGAAACAGGGAATGAAACTACAATAGCCAGCAAGAAATATAACATGACCAGAACTATCTGTGTGAACTTGTGTTTGTTTTTAGAATACATAGTTGGCATGTAGGGATTTATAAGGCTAATCCGGCCGTCATAAACGGCTATTAGACAATATAATCGAGATCCGGCTGATGGACAGTCGTGTACCAACAGCTATTAGACAATACAGGGGAAAGGGTAAACTCCATGCCTCCTTAGTATTCTCCCACCCGATACGAAAAATAAGACATGAACTCCAGTATTCAAGACATAAAAATCCAGTGTTCTAACACTACGTGTAAGCATCCAATGATGCTAGTAGAGCAAGGAATTAATTATCACAATATAAAGAATAAACTTGAAGTGCAGGTACTTGCCTGTTGTTTGGATCTGTTTAATATGGTTCTTTGGGGAAAAATCTAGAGATGAGTCCAAAAGCTGAAATAGACATTACCATCATGCTCAGAAGATGTCAAATAGCTAGAAACGCCTGTCCTTGGGTCCAATTTGGAGACAAGGACAAAAATGGCAGTTTCGGGCCAAAACGGGGTCCGCCGGTGGGCCCGCTTTGCACCGAAAAACGTGTCCGGGTCAAAGGTCTCCAAATTCACCAAACTTAGTGTCAACAGGTCAGGAACGCTGATACGAACCCAACGGAACTTCCAGATTTGGATTCCGATGAGCCGAACACAAAGTCGTCCGTCGAGCGAGGCCTGTGGGGCCCACGACACGCGATTTCGTCAACGTTCTCAGAATCGAACCAAACTTGACCTATAGGACCAGCGTATCGCTACGAGTCCGATGGCGTAAGTTTCGTCTCGATCTGACGAGTGTGCACGATGTTAGGGTGAATTGCAGAAAAGGCGGATACGGGACGATGTCCGCGGATACGCGTTGATTTCGGTGTGCACGCACACCCGAATCAGCTTCCACGAAAACTCACATGTCCGTATCGACGATGCGTACGTATCTGTGAAGACCGCACGCGACCAAGTCGTCCCGTTTGGCGGGGCGGACTCAGTTCCGGGGTGAAACAGGGTCTGGTTTTTCCTGTTTTTGGATCGCGGTGTGCGATCACCACAGGACGCGATGCCCCGAACAGTTTGTCCGGACACCGAGAGGGTCGTACAGGCTTCACAACGCAATTTACGGAATTGGAAACAGAGCTACGAGGCGAAAGTTACACGTACCTGAAGGGGACCTGAAAATTCAAGGTCGAGGCGTGTCCGACTCGTGTCGGACACGAAAATGGGAATTTAGGGCTAGGGTTAGGGTTTCGTCTGAAATCCAGCCGTGGACGGCGGAGGGCGGCTGCTGGGCGGCCGGCGAGGGCGGGGGACTGTTCGCCGAGGGGCGACACGGCGTTCACGGGGGCGGCGGTGGCTCGGGGCGGCCGGCAGCGGCGGCTGCGGCTGCTGTTCGTGCTGCTGCTGGAGTCGGGCGGGTGGCGCCGGAGGAGGAGCGGAGGAGAGGGGAGGATGTGCTGGCGGCGCCGGGGCGAGGCGAGGAGGTCGGCGGGGAGCGCTGAGGCGGCAGCGGCGGAGCGTGGTCGGGTGGCCGGAGAGTTAGGGTTAGGGTGAGGGTGGTGGAGGAGACGGCTCTCGGGGTTTAAATAGGGGCGGAGGCGCGCTGGTCAGCCGGGGATGGCGGAGGTCGGGGGAACGTGGCGCGGGGAGCGGGGAGCGGGGCACGGAACGGGCGGGGGTGCGCGGCCGGCGGCGGCGGCGCGGGAAGCGGGGGCGACTGGGTTCGTGGGGGAGAGGGATCGGCAGCGGGTCGGGCTGACGGGTGGCGGGTCGGGTTCGGGTGGACCCGCCCGACCCGCTAAGGATGACTAGGCTGGGCTAGGAAACTAACGTGCCGCGGCCGCGGCCCAACGGGCCGCGGGAAAAATAAAAAGAAAAATAATATTAATAATATAAATAAATAATTTTCAGTAAATTAATTAATTAATTAATTAAATAATAAAAATACTTTTTAGGCATTTAAAAATAGGTCCGGAGCCCGATAAATTCCAGAAAAATTACCCTAAGTCCAGTTTTTCATTTTACACCCAAAAATATTATTTTCATAATATTTTAATATTGTTTATTATCAATTAAAAATTATGTAATAATTCAAAACCCTGATTTTAATTTCAGAAAATTCCCAGAAAATTCCAGAAAATTGTGAAAAATCCTAATTTTAATATTTTGAAAAAAATCAGGGGCTTACAATCTACCCAACTTATAAAATTTCGTCCTCGAAATTTAAATTATGGTAGGGTTCTCTCTGTCCAAACTTACTTGATTACAGTCCAGCGGGTTTCTTTCAGGTGGACATTGCGGTCGCTACCCAACTTAGAATTTTACCCATATCTTCTAAGGCTGTACAACTAGTAAAGCTAGGTCTCAACTTAATAAATTTGGGTATTGAATCTTAAGCCTGCAACATAAAACACAGCACCTAGGGTCTTGTCTTAGTCATAAAGGGTTATCATCAATTCGATCGGTCTGAGGGGCATGTCTAGCACTACAAATCAATTTATACCAACCACAGGTTTTCGTCTTTCCGAAATAAGGAAAGACGAGGATCAATAATAAAGAGTTTAAGGGCGAGGTGGTAGAACAGAGGTATAGGGATCAAGGCGTTTAAGGAATTCTAATGGGAATTGTCAGGCGGTTATGGATTTGAGATTCTATTCTGGTAATCATTTGTTCGCATGCTCGTATTAGTACAGTTATGTAACTGATACGATATGCTCGGGCGTATTTAGGGACAAATATGCTAGTCAACTATATATCTCAATCCACATAAGGTAGTCGTGCGAAGTGCGAATCAAAATACACTAAGGTTGATCAGACCGTAGTACACTGATTCTGAGTAGACACTTGTACTAGTGGGGTTGATCAGGCCTCAATAATACAGGTGTCGTGAACAAGCCCGATAAAGAGTAGGCTTGCAAAACTAGGCTAAAAATAGCAGCATCAGTCGAGTTCAGCAAAATTAAGTGCGCTAGATGATGATGAAAAGAGGTACACATTTATTGAAGTTCACAAGACACAAAATAAGCACAATAGCAAAAACCTCTAAAAACTCTACAGTTATCAAAATTAAAAAGCATACTAGGTTATTTAGCAAGTTCAAAAATTACTAGGTTGGGGCTGAGGTCACGAACCAATAGGCACGAAAATAATACTAGAAAAAGGTATCTACGAATCACTTACGCGCATTAGCTGCTTCCAAAGTTTGCGCGTTCTCCATGGTCATCACGTAAGCTTGTCCGCGTCCTGGAGCAGTGGGGCAGTCCCTCACTTGATGTGCTGCTGAGCCACAAAGTAGACAAACACCTAGCCTCTTTCTGCAAACTTGCCAAGTATGGCCTGGTCTATGACAATAGTTACAAGCAGCAGCTTGTTGGTTCTGTCCCTGGACCTGGTGTTGGGGTGCTGGAGCTCGAGGGAGAGGACGCTGAGCTTGTTGCGGGGCCCTCTGCTGTTGTTGTTGAAAAGGGCGTTTGTTGGGTCCCGCATTTCCGGTATCTCTTTCTCGCTTTAGCTTATGCCCCATGTCTCTCTCAACGCCTTGTGCCACGCTCAAGATTTCCTCATAGGTGCGAGCTCGGCTGGTGGTGACAGCAAGGCGAATATCCGGAGACAGCCCCTTCTTGAATCTACGGGCTCTGTCCTCCGGGGTACGAACCATGTACTCCGCAAAGTGGCTTAACCTGCTAAATTCAGCAGTATATTCATCAACAGACTGGTTACCTTGTTCCAGTCTCTCGAATTGGCTTTCGAGAGCTTCCCGAGCCACTTCGGGGTAGAATTTCTCCTTGAATAGTCTCTTGAAGTCCTCCCAGGTGATGTCAGGAGCAGATAGTTGGGGTTCATCTCTGAACCAGGTTCGAGCAATGTCGAACAGTTGCAGGCTTGCGGACTCCACTTTGAGGTCATCAGGGACCCGAGCAGTCTTCAGGAGTCTCTCGACATTCTCTATCCACTCATCGGCATAGAGAATGCCCTCAGTTCCGTAAAATTCCAGGGGTCTTAGATTCTTGAAGTCTTTGGCACTCCCTGGCCTCTTGAGTGACGACTCCTGGGGCTTAAGAGCTTCTGAGAGGCTGGTCCGCAGAAGTGCCGTCTGTTCTTTCTGGGATTCCACCAATCCCTGGAACACTCCTAGTAGCTGTGCCCCATCTAAGGTAACTGCCGGCACAGATGGAGGCGGCGGGAGTGCAAGAGTCTCGGGCACATTTTGCTCAGCTGGTTCTGATGTGCCTCCTACTGTGTTCCTGGTCTGGACCATTCTGAAAGATTTAAGGGGTAGGAGAATTAGAATAGAATACTTGGAAATCAAAGACGATAGGAAAAATTGAGCAGCAATGATATCAAGAATTGAAATAAGGACCCTATACTGTGAATGAGCTTTTTCTAGAATCCTCAATCTTATTCCATACCCTGTCCTAGGGTATTACCCTATTTTAGGATAGGACCTGCATGGGCCACCATAAAAACGTGTCACGACCCGCACCCAAAAATTCGGGCACGAGTGCGTGGGTACGTCCAGCCTACGCCGCAGAGTCGGCGGTAGTACGCTGTCTAGGTCAATCCATAATTACTAACTAGCTCATTCACAACAACATAGGCAAGATAATAATGAGAATGAAACTTAAGATTCCAACTGAAAATAAATGTGACAGCAGATTCAAATGTTTTAGTACAGAAATTCAATATTCAAATCGGGGACAAACCCGATAAATAAGCTAAGAATGGAAATAAAAGGTAGCTACTACTAGCTACTCAGCAGCAGGGGTCTCCTGGGTGGGTTCTGGCTCCTCATTGGAATCATAAGTCCCCTCATAGGGACCATAATAAGTAGGGGCAAGATCCTCATCATCGCCTAAATCAACAGATCCAGTCAGAAAAGGAGCAAAGTACACAGTGCACAACAAGGTTAAACTAAATATTTATGACAATTAAATATTGAATATCAAGTTAAGAAACTGCATAACAGAACATCATCATCTCAGAGTTAACTGTAAACAGGAATATGAGAAACAGAAATAAATGAAACAGGGAATGAAACTACAATAGCCAGCAAGAAATATAACATGACCAGAACTATCTGTGTGAACTTGTGTTTGTTTTTAGAATACATAGTTGGCATGTAGGGGTTTATAAGGCTAATCCGGCCGTCATAAACGGCTATTAGACAATATAATCGAGATCCGGCTGATGGACAGTCGTGTACCAACAGCTATTAGACAATACAGGGGAAAGGGTAAACTCCATGCCTCCTTAGTATTCTTCCACCCGACAAGAAAAACAAGACATGAACTCCAGTATTCAAGACATGAAAATCTAGTGTTCTAACACTACGTGTAATCATCCAATGATGCTAGTAGAGCAAGGAATTAATTATCACAATATAAAGAATAAACTTGAAGTGCAGGTACTTGCCTGTTGTTTGGATCTGTTTAATATGGTTCTTTGGGAAAAAATCCAGAGATGAGTCCAAAAGCTGAAATAGACATTACCATCATGCTCAGAAGATGTCAAATAGCTAGAAACGCCTGTCCTTGGGTCCAATTTGGAGACAAGGACAAAAACGGCAGTTTCGGGCCAAAACGGGGTCCGCCGGTGGGCCTGCTTTGCACCGAAAAACGTGTCCGGGTCAAAGGTCTCCAAATTCACCAAACTTAGTGTCAACAGGTCAGGAACGCTGATAAGAACCCAACGGAACTTCCAGATTTGGATTCCGATGAGCCGAACACAAAGTCGCCCGTCGAGCGGGGCCTGTGGGGCCCACGACACGCGATTTCGTCAACGTTCTCAGAATCGAACCAAACTTGACCTACAGGACCAGCGTATCGCTACGAGTCCGATGGCGCAAGTTTTGTCTCAATCTGACGAGTGTGCACGAAGTTAGGGTAAATTACAGAAAAGGCGGATACGGGGCGATGTTCGCGGATACGCGTTGATTCCGGTGTGCACGCACACCCGAATCAGCTTCCACGAAAACTCACACGTCCGTATCGACGATGCGTACGTATCTGTGAAGACCGCACACGACCAAGTCGTCCCGTTTGGCGGGACGGACTCAGTTCCGGGGTGAAACAGGGTCTGGTTTTTCCTTTTTTGGATCGCGGTGTGCGATCACCACAGGACGCGATGCCCCGAACAGTTTGTCCGGACACCGAGAGGGTCGTACAGGCTTCACAACGCAATTTACGGAATTGGAAACAAAGCTACGAGACGAAAGTTATACGTACCTGAAGGGGACCTGAAAATTCAAGGTCGAGGCGTGTCCGACTCGTGTCGGACACGAAAATGGGAATTTAGGGCTAGGGTTAGGGTTTCGTCTGAAATCCAGCCGTGGACGGCGGAGGGCGGCTGCTGGGCGGCCGGCGAGGGCGGGGGACTGTTTGCCGAGGGGCGACGCGGCGTTCACGGGGGCGGCGGTGGCTCGGGGCGGCCGGCAGCGGCGGCTGCGGCTGCTGTTCGTGCTGCTGCTGGAGTCGGGCGGGTGGCGCCGAAGGAGGAGCGGAGGAGAGGGGAGGATGTGCTGGCGGCGCCGGGGCGAGGCGAGGAGGTCGGCGGGGAGCGCTGAGGCGGCAGCGGCGGAGCGTGGTCCGGTGGCCGGAGAGTTAGGGTTAGGGTGAGGGTGGTGGAGGAGACGGCGCTCGGGGTTTAAATAGGGGCGGAGGCGCGCTGGTCAGCCGGGGATGGCGGAGGTCGGGGGAACGTGGCGCGGGGAGCGGGGAGCGGGGCGCGGAACGGGTGGGGGTGCGCGGCCGGCGGCGGCGGCGCGGGAAGCGGGGGCGACTGGGTTCGTGGGGGAGAGGGATCGGCAGCGGGTCGGGCTGACGGGTGGCGGGTCGGGTTCGGGTGGACCCGCCCGACCCGCTAAGGATGACTGGGCTGGGCTAGGAAACTAACGGGCCGGGCCGCGGCCCAACGGGCCGCGGGAAAAATAAAAAGAAAAATAATATTAATAATATAAATAAATAATTTTCAGTAAATTAATTAATTAATTAATTAATTAATAAAAATACTTTTTAGGCATTTAAAAATAGGTCCGGAGCCCGATAAATTCCAGAAAAATTATCCTAAGTCCAGTTTTTCATTTTACACCCAAAAATATTATTTTCATAATATTTTAATATTGTTTATTATCAATTAAAAATCATGTAATAATTCAAAACCCTGATTTTAATTTCAGAAAATTCCCAGAAAATTCCAGAAAATTGTGAAAAATCCTAATTTTAATATTTTGAAAAAAATCAAGGGCTTACAGATGTGGAGTTGATGATGATAGGTTGGAGATGATTACCGCTAATGAATGGTGATGATGATAGGTTGGAGATGATGATGGTAATGAATGGTGATGATGATAGGTTGGAGATGATGGTAGGTTGGAGATGATGATGGTAATGAATGGTGATGATGATAGGTTGGAGATGATGGCCGGAAGTTCGTCGTAGTCCAGCCATACTCAGGCGACCGAGGGGGAGCAGGGAGGAAGGAGGACAGGGAAGAGGAGGAGTTCGTGACAGGGAGGGGACGGCCGGGGACTGTTCAGATGAGAGGAAGAGAGTAGGGAGAGGTGGAGGATGAGGCAGTAGGTGTCGTTCGGTGGAGGTTGGAGTCCGGTCATGGCGGTAGCCGCGGGCTCGGGTTGGAGTATTAAAGGAGGAGACGCGGTGGAGGTCGAGATGGCCGAAAAGGGAGGAGCATCCGGTAGGAGGATGATGTACAGCGGCTTCCCGGCGAGGTGAGGGGATGGACAGTCGAGGGAAGATAGGTGGATGGTGGCGGTGTCGTGTTGTCTCCGGCTGGATGGCCGGCAGCGATCGAGTATGGTGCAGTCGGCTTCTCCGGCGTTCAGTCGGGCACTGGCGGGTCCAGGCAAACGCTGGAGGTCGTGCAGGCGGTCGTGGCGTCGACTGGTTAGTGCAGCACAGCGGCGGGGAGGGAGATGGCGAGATGGGGAGGAGAGGAACGGAAAGGCGGCTAGGGTGTCGGGCTCCGGCGATGGCTGGACAGGGATGAGGGAGGATGAACCGTACGAGAAGGGGATGGGTTGGTAATAGGGTAATTTAGAAAAGGGAAAAAGGGATTGAAAATTGTATTTATACATGTATGTAGAAGTTTAGGTTTTGGGTTTGACCTAGAAAAGTTTGACCTAGGTCAACACTCTCTTGGGTTGGGCCTTGGGCTCACATGGGGATGTTTGGAGGGCTTGGATTTGCATTATTTAAATGTAAGGGCTAAGTTTAACGGGACGATGTTGCGCGTTTGCATATTCCGAAAATTATGGGAAAAATTCCCATGAAGGGGAAAGTTAAATTTTTTATGTATTGTCCAATAGTGTGGACACCTCAATGCAATTTTGCATAATAGTGCCCAACAATTAGAAAATTGCACAAAGATAGAAATTGGGTTAAATTAATTAAAATTAAGGCAATGATGTTCTGGAATTAATTAGAAGTACATGGGGATAAAATTAGGGGGAACTCATGTGTCATGGACATAGAGGGCTCAGAGTAGAATATTATCATTAATTTGGATTACATAAAATGGACAAGATTGTGTCTCCAATTTTGATTGGAACGCACAAGGATACAAAGTTGAATTATTATAGAATTAAATAATAACGTCCGCGACGAATATTGTGTGACTAAAATATAGCACCAGAGAGCATAGTTATGAGTTACACAAAGGTCAGAATGGTAGACGGTCACTTCTAGGACAAGGTTATGAAATTTGTAGGAAGGCAATGGCTAGTGTAGTGCTCCAATTATTGAAGCAACGATAATGTACACTAGGTGATATAAATATTGTATAATTAAATAAAAATGTCGTGTCCTATTTCTAATTGGATAAAACCTAGCCCTAGTTTCTCTATCTATGCCAAGTAGACCTAATTTTGGGTGAGGGAGTTTACACCTAGACTTCCGGGGCCGGATGGACAGACTCACAATCTAGTTCCATCTGATCCTTCTGCATCACCTAATAGGACTTTTCCAGCTTCATCGGCACCACAGGATGGACAGACACAGCTATTCTAATTATTCCAAATGATGATGCGGGAACAGAGACAGCAGACGGCCGCACTAGCTGTAAAGCAGAGGCAACAAGCGGCAGAGCAGAGGCGAGAATTTCTGGCAGCACTTGGGAGAATGGCTACACAGGCACCTGTACCAGCCAAGGCACTAGTTCCAGTACCGCGAACTAGAGTTGGGTCAGTCAAGGACTTTGTACAGATGGGTCCCAAGCCGCATAAAGGCACTGAAAGCCTAGAGGAGACCATAAACTGGATTACCCACACCCAAAAGTTATTAGAAGCATCACAGTTACATACAGATCTATGGATAACAGGCGTAAGGACGCAGCTAGATGGTAACACTCATCACTGGTGGGAATCAATGGAGCGCCAGTTGGGTACGCGTTAGACATGGAAATAATTCTTGGAGTACTTTGACAGGAAGTACTTCCTGGACACTGTAAGGGATGCGTTGTACGATCAGTTCCTCCATCTGGAGCAAGGGAACAAGACAGTCGATGAGTATGATGCAGAGTTTAGTCGCCTTAGTAAATATGGTGCTCCCTGATACGAATGACTTGGACAAGGCTAAGAGGTTTCACCGTAGGCTGACTTAGGAGCTCCAACACTACACTAGCTCATAGTCCTGGATCTTTTATACAGAATTATTGACAGAAGCTAGGTTACAAGAGACCATCAGCAAGGAAAAAGGAGATCAACTGAAGACACAGCAGGGACTGGAAAGGACACAGCAAGGAGGGCCTATCAGACGTTGGGGTTGAGAGGCAACCCAACACTAGTGGCACTCACAGCTGTAAACAGACCAATGCTCTCCAGTTCGGTCTGAAAATGCTTCAAGGACCAATCGGCTAAGCGAGCCCATCGAAGATTTGTGGGGGTGATCCACCCGCTTGTCCGAGGTTTCAACTTAGGGTATACTCCCCCGCGCCCCATAAAATTATTACAGAAAGTCGGTAATTGGACCGGCTGGATCACTAAACTGTCTTCATTCGGGATACTGCCCGGGTACAGTCCCCTGAACATCGTCACATTGCCGGTAGGGCGGCTGACAAACGACCCCTGGTCCACTCCTTTCAGATAAAATATCATCCCCGGCCTCCCGTGAAGATCAGGAGTCAGCGTCCACGACATCCTCCTGGGATGTGTAGCATAGAAGAATGCCGAGATGGGATAGTCTCTCGGCATCTTGGGCAGATAAAAAACCAAGCTCCCGGCAGGGAAGACCCAGAGTTCTTTCTTGGGCTTCGTCTGGGACTGCTTGTCAATCATGTCCCCAAAGAGGAAAGCCAGCTTTATGTATTGGTCCCTATTTATGTACGTCAGGGGCTCTCCGTTGATCATGTTCAGCAGCGTTCGCTCGCCCTGAGCCGATATCAAAATTTCCCTTCCTTCAGGATACTGGGACCCGGAGATAGGAAATGTCACGTGCGACAGATCCTCCAGATAGTTGGAGTGCAGCATCCCGGCGGCAGAACCCATCACATCGGCTAGCGGGGACGCATGCAAGTTAACTGCAAGAATGCAAGAAAAATACATCAGTTCCTATAACTAGATATTACAGATCTTGCAGCATATGCAGAAAAATCAACAGTCTATGCTTTAAGCCAAGACTGCAAAAAACTTGAGCTTTTATGTTGGAATCCTATTCCAAGGCATAAAATTCAAGACTGGCAGTATACGCAAAGTTTTCGACAGTCTGTATTTTACGCCAGACTGCCAAAATTTGAGTTATTATACCGAAATTTCCATCCCTGCGTGATAATCAAATTATATAGTATACGCCAACTTTCGACAGTCAAAGCTTTTACGCCAGACTGCAAAAATATAGAGTTTTTGCGCTGACATATTAGAAATGGGCCTAGACCCATCCTCCAATACAAGGAAGCAGGGTAAATCTGCTTTCCTGCGTCCAGTACCATAACAGATTGAGTTGAGATATTTTACCCAACTCAATCTCGGACAGCAGCTAGTTTGTCTGCCCTCGTCCGCAGGTATCAGGAGAAGATACAGCTTGCAAGCTGTGTGGTCTAATACGACCCTTCCTCTCTCCCGAAGAACCGCCATACAAAGTTGCTGATTATCTCGAGCAGAGGAGGATATGATATCCTTCCATGATCCATCGTTGCAGAGGATATTTGCTCGAAGACACCGTCTTTTTCGGCTCCTTATATACTGGAAGAACATAGTCTCCTTCTTCCTCAAGTCGACCCGATGAACTCCGGCTATCATCTCTGTGTTGTGAAGGAAATATGGGAAGAGCAGGTTAACTCCTCAGTCTTTTTATAGGCGAAAGAGATCACACCGATCCCCATTAACTCTGCCAAAAAGTCAGCCTTGAAAGAACGTGTCAAACTTGACCATTTCAGAGCGTTTCAAATTATGAGGAACGCTTCATGCTTTATTCAAAGCATTTCAAATTACGAGGAATTTAAAAGCTTTGAAGGGGGTCTTGTAGAAGCATGAAAAATACACTGGATAGCTATACGCAGCATGTTGATGCAGGGCAGCGTAAAACAGAGGACCTCAGAGCCATCGACGTGCAAACAGAGATTTTTTGCTGAGCACAGCATAAAATATAGGCTCAAGGACCATCCGCGTAATGCAGTATGTCCAGGCTGCTTCAGCGTAAAAAGGGTGCTATATCACCTTTATAACATAAAACTCATACGCTTTTAAAGCAGCATTGAAGTGTACGAGGGACGCTTCGTATTCTTCGAAATGAACTTATCAGATCATGTAATGAACCTGACGTCTGGACTACTGACAAAGAGTACTGCACGGCTACCCAGGCGACGACTATAATGATGCCGCGGTACTGCAACACAGGCTGTCATTTACTGCCATTTCCTTGGCGTAAACTGCTTTTACGCATACAAAGGGATACGCCGCCTAGTTTTACACAGGCAGATGTGAGCTGTTTACGCTCCGCAGAAGACAAACAGCCTGCCACGTCAAAAGCTGCTCTTCGTATAGGGCTCGAGGCACGTCTCTACATTTAATTTGCAGAGTGGTGACAGGTTCTCGAGGCACGTCTCTGCATTTAATACGCCGAATACTGACAGATGCCCGAGGCACGTCTCTGTATTTTATGCGCAGAAGGGTGGCAGACCTTCAAAATACGCCTCTGCATTTAATGCGCAGGATAATGGCGGATCTCTGCATTTAATGCATGAGATTTAATTAAATGTCACTGAATCGTCGTCTAGTGACATTCCCTTTGCGTAAACTGCTCTTACGCATACAAAGGGATACGCTGCCCAGTTTTACACAGGCAGACGTGAGCTTCTTACGCTCCGCAGAAGGTAAACAAACCGCCACGTCAGCAGTTACTCTTCGTACAGGATTTGTCACGCTCCAGTCCTAAAATACCAAGGGACCGGACATGTGGCAATGGCCAGCAGCACAGACCGATGGACAAATCCAATTTAATGGATCCATCGGGGTATGCTTAAGCTGTAATATAACAATAAGTAGGTCCGATGATACAATTCATAGTCTATATTAATCTTATCCATAAGAACAGTATATGAACTAAATAGCAAACTGGAATAAATGCTGAAGTAAAGATACTGTTGAATATCCAGCAAGAAATAATACTAAGTCGGGTGGAGACAAATCCACTACCGATAAATGGAAAATAGAGACAAGGAAATATAACTAAAATATACTAGAAACTAACTAAGTATAAGCAGGGCCATCAACTGCTATCGTACCCTCGTCTGGTGTCGATCCGTAAAGCTGCGGGTACTCCTCATCTGCTAAATCTGGAGAACAAAACCAGGTCCTCAGCGGGACGTAACGAGATACAAAAGAATACGAGCCAAAAGTACAGTAAATGAACATGCAAGATAGACCAAAAAATAAACACAAGAAAAGCAAATAAGACACGAGAAAGCACTACATCTAAGATGGTGGCGTGTTGATGGTGCTATCAAACATGACTACAAGCAATCGGGATAACCGCAACTCAATGGGAGATCACGGTCCTATAGAAAGTAGGCCAATGGGGACTCCCAATCTATAGTATAGCTCTTTCGCCGCCCTATGGGAGCTCACGAATGAGGTGGTCAAATTAACAAGTCTCTATCGCAGCACAATGGGTACTCACATTCGAGAATGCTCAAGTATAGTCAATGCCTAATAACGATCATCTAGGAACTAAAGAAACCAACCGAGTCAAACCAAGGAAGCGTAGAGTAAACATATACCATCACAATATGTCTATGGAACAATTAGTGATCCATGGAAAAGAGCAAATAATGTACATGTACGTAAAACAAGAAAAATAAGACTATAGCAGCAGGAACAAATCAAATATGAAAAGCGCTTCAAGAAACTATATACGACAAGAAAGTAACAACTGAAAAGGAAAGCATGCAAATAATGTGCAAGAGTTGGCAAGGTATCTTGCACGACAATGTATAAATATGTCAAGAAATAAGTAGCAAAAATTGCAGGGTTTGGCAAGGTATACTTGCCTGGGGTCCTGCTGCTGGTATGAATCAGAGTCCAAGTCACAGTCCAAATAGCCTATGTATTATAATTTACCATATCAAAAAATAATTTATTTTAACGTATTTAATTCTGGAATAATTACTCTACAATCCTATTTTAATCTTATTATTCTGATTTTTAGGTTAATTCCTAAATTTTGTCCAAAGGAACAGAATTTTATCAACTCGAGACTCATGGCACGCAAATCGAGGCGATCTGTTGACCAAAAAATCAACTGACACAAACTCAACTTTTATGCTTGATTTCCTGTAGATTTCATCATAAAAAATATGCTGGAATTTACGGCTCGTCCGAATTCAAATTCGTTTGGGAATTATGGCACCTACAAATTCCGTATCGTGCACCGATGGTTAAATTCTAACCTAGAAGTTCTACAGAATTAACAGTATGAAAATACATCGAATTAAATTCTTAGAAAAACATATGTCAATGATCTCGATATTAGCTTTCCGAAACTTTAAACGGTTCATGATTCTGATTCCTGGTTCTCCCGAAATCGCGAAAACATTGAAACATGTCTATTTTTGGACATGTTGTGCTCTACGAATTTTCCAGAATTTAATACTCATAATTTTGTAAAACAAATTATATAATCAGAAAGTTAATCTTAATATCGTTCTAACGCAAGAAACTAGGCCTCGTTTGGAGTCCGGAGCTATGCGCAATAGCTTCTGGAAGATGAAGGAACCCTAGATGGTAATTCTCCAAAATCTCTCTCTAAAAATAATGGGATAATTAGGGTTATAATAATGTATATATATAGGGATGTTGAGAGACTGAATGAAAGTTGATAGGGTGACACGTGTCATGATTTGATTGGATGGTTTTGGTTATATTATTTATTTTTTTGATTTGTCTTTATCAAAACATTATTTAAGTCGTTTTAAATCTAAATAACTCAAATTAAACATTAAAAATAATCATAAAAATCTTGAAAAATTACAGAAAATATATTTTGAACCTAAAAACCCTAGAATAATATTTGGGATAATTATATATTCATAGATTTTCTACTATAATTAGGAGAAGCTCTAAAAATTAGTTTTACCATAAAACTAAAAATAAATACTAACATTATTCCAAAATTTCTAAAATAATTCCAGAAAATATATAATAATATTATAAACCTTAGAAAATAACATGGGTCCATTCTATATTCCTAGGCTTGCACAATAAATTCTACAAATCCTAAAAAATTAGTTTAGCCTAAATAACTCCCAATAAATACTAAAAATACTCAGAAATTCCCAAAAACTTCTAAAAAATATATCTTATTATTTATAACCTAAAATAAAAGTTTGGGATATTTTTAATTATATTTGAATCTAAAATAAATTCTTGAAAATCCTAGAAAATTACAGAAAATTATGAAAAATCCAAATTAAAAGAAAATTCTGAAAAATCAGGGGGGTTACAATCTACCCAACTTATAAAAATTTCGTTCTCGAAATTAAAATAGGGTAGGGTTCTCTTTATCAAATCTCACTTGATTACAGTCTAAAGAATTCTTCTCAAATGAACATTGCGGTCTCTACCCAACTTAGAATTTATCCATCTATCATCTAAGGCTATACATCTAGGAAAGCTATGCCCCAAATTATTGAATCATGTTATTGAATCCTCAAGTCTTTAACAACAAACATATCACCTATGGTATTCCCTTAATCATTTATAAAAGGGTCATCAAACAATGCGACCGGCCTGTGGGGTATATCTAGTACTACCTATATATCAAACTTATACCAACCACGAGGTTTCATACTTCCGAAATAAGGGAAAACGGAGATCAATAATTAAAGAGTTCAAGGGTGAGGTAATATAATAGAAGTATCGGGGTCAAGGCGTTTAAAGAATTCAAATGGGCATTGTCAAACAGTTGTGGATTGAAGTCCTATTCTGGTAATTCTTTGTTCGCATGCTCGTATTAGTACAGTTACGTAACCGATACGATATGCTCAGACATATCTAG
This sequence comes from Iris macrosiphon, assembly GCA_036927795.1. Lineage (NCBI taxonomy): Eukaryota > Viridiplantae > Streptophyta > Magnoliopsida > Asparagales > Iridaceae > Iris > Iris macrosiphon. The sequence goes on along the minus strand of JAYESA010000016.1, from coordinate 25,316,727 downwards.
AGGGCAAATATACTAGTCAACTATATATCTCAATCCACGTAAAGTAGTCGTACGAAGAGCGAACCAAAATATACTAAGGTTGATCAGACCGTAATACACTAATTCTGAATAGACAATTATATTAGTGTATGTCACGTCCAGTCCCAAAATACTGAGGGACTGGACGCGTGGCAATGGCCAACAGCACACACCGATGGACAACCCCAATTTAATGGATCCATCGGGCGCACTTAAGCTGTAAAATAACAGTAAGGGTCCAAATATACTAGTCACAGTCTAAGCTAATCTCATCCACAACAGATAATCACAGATCAAATACCAGAATAATACAAATAGGAATGACTAACAAATCTCAATAAAAGTGTCTCGAAGAACAATCCGAGAACAGGTCTGATACATAAATGCAATAGACTGGAAATAGACATAAATGAGTACATAAAGCAAATACTCAGGAGAAGTCCTCTGGTGTGATCTCATCCTCGAAGGTCGGTACAGCTCCTGTATCTGCTCCTGCTACGGTCCCGTATACCTCGGGATAGATCTCCTCTGCAAATCCTGGGGACATAATCCGGATCCAGGTCCTCAGGGGACATAGCAAGGTACAAGAAAGCTCAAGCCAAAATAAATACAGTACAGAAAATAAATAGAATAAATAGGGTAAGTATGTAAACATCTGTGTGAAATGCAGGTGAGAACATCACCAGTACTCAGGCTGAGACTACTACATGCTCTTTGTAGGGGAGCCGATAGCAGTGATATTATGTGGTTGTCTAGCTTAACAAGAGACTGAGACACCGGCAGCTGTCTAGCTCAGAGTGAGACTGAGACGCCGTCATAATATATATAATCAACCTGTAGCCTGTGTGTCTCTCCAGCAATAAATAAAACAAGATCGGAACACTATATAACCAGCTAAGTGAAATGCAAGATGAGAGCAGCACTAGAACTCAGGCTGAAACTACTACAAGCTCTGTGTAGGGGAGCCGGTAGCAGTGATATCATGTGGTTGTCTAGCTCAGCGAGAGTCTGAGACACCGGCAACTGTCTAGCTCAGAGTGAGACTGAGACGCCATCATAATATATATAATCAACCTGTAGCCTGTGTTTCTCTCCCTACCCAATGTAATTATACGTCTCATGTCCATGTGGCCCCATGTCCATGTTACGCACGATCATAGCTAAATACAACAAGTCATAAATATCTATGGATATAGTATCTCTGTCAAGTCCTGTATCCTATACAGAATCACCATGAATATCTCGAGAAGATCCTGTCTTATGAATAGTGTCAAGTGTCCTGGGTCATGATGTACTTGATAGGACAAGTACGAGAAATAGGGGTCTCGGTATCCATGTCTAGGTGACAATACACAACACCGCATATGGTGTTGGCACCCGACTATCAATCGGATGCTAAGTAAAGTCACACGGCCCTAGGTCAAGCATGAACCACAATATATACATATATATAAGCCAAGAAAATAAGTAACAAGGACTGCAAATTTTGGCAAGGTACACTTACCTGGGGTTCTGGCTCCAACTGTAGCTCTGGTCTCACTGTGATCTGCAGGTACCACTCCGGTTGCTGAAATAAACATCACCATTAGATTCAGAAAATATCAAATAGCTAGAAACGCCTGTCCTTACGTCCAATTTGGACACAAGAGCAAAAATGATATTTCTGGGCCAAAGCGGGGTCCACCTGTGGACCACTTTGCACCGAAAAGCGTGTCAGGGTCAAAGGTCTCCAAATTTGCCAAACTTAGTGTCAACAGGTCAGGAACGATGAAACGAACCCAACGGAACTTCCAGAATTGGATTCCGATGAGCCGATCACAAAATCGCCCATCAAGTAGAGCCTGTGGGGCCCACGATACGCAATTTTGTCAACGTTCTCAGAATCAAACCAAACTTGGGTCACAGGACCAGCGTATTGTTACGAGTCTGATGGCGCAAGTTTCGTCTCGATCCGACGTGTGTACACCAAGTTACAGCGTGTTCCAGAACCGACGGATACGGAACGTTGTCCGCGGATACGCGTTGATTCCGGTGTGCATGCACATCCGAATCGACTTCTGTGAAATCCTGCACGTCCGTATCAACGACGCGCACGTATCGGTAAAGACCGCGTGCGACCAAGTCGTCCCGTTTGGCGGGACGCACTCAGTTCCGGGATAAAACAGGGTATTAATTTTTCTGTTTTTGGATCGCAGTTCGCGATCACCACAGGACGCGATGTGCCGAGCGGGTTGCACGGGCACCGAGAGGGTCATACAGTCTACGTAACACAACTGACGGAATCAAAAATGGCTAAACGAGCAGAGAGAAACGGGTACCTGAACAGGGCTCCGTGAAGACTGATTCTTCGTGTCCTCGCGTGTCGACACGAGACACTGTGTCCTGGTCTAGCGCTTGATGTGTCCGGAGACAGTGGGTCTTGCTGGCTGGAGTTGAAGAGGCCGGCTGCTGCTGGAGGGAGTCGTTGGCCGGAGGCGGCGGCGTTGGCGAGGGTGGCGGCGCTGTCCGGCGGCGGCGGCGCTCCGGAGCGGGCGGGGGACGGGCCGCTCGGGGCTGTGCTGGGTCGGTGAAACTGGAGGCAGCGGGGGAGGAGGAAGGAGGAGGAAGGTGGGCAGGGGCGGCGTCGCGGCGAGGCGGGAGGCTGCGAGGTCTGGGGATGGGCGAAGGCCGGGGCGGCGCGGTGCGGCGGGGGGATTCTGGCCGGAGAAGAGGGGAATTGGGGGTGTATAATGGCTGGGAGGGATGACCAGAGAGGACGGCCTGGCATCGGGGAAGGAAAAGGGAAGGAGGAAGAGGACGAAAGGTGGAGTCAGGCAGGGTGGTACGGCGAGGCGGTGGCGGTGGCAGCGTCGGGCAGGGAGGTGGCTAGGGCGGTGACTGTGTCTTGATGGGGGAGGAGAAAGGAGAGGGAGGCCGGCGTCGGCGCGACGAGGCGGCGAGGTGGAGCCAGGGGAGGAAGGAGGCAGGCCAGGGCGAAGCACAGCGCCGGAGACTCGCCGGAGGGGGCGGCGGCTTAGGGTTAGGGTTAGATTAGTTTGGGTTTTTTGTTTTTATGTTTTTTTGTTTTTTTTTCTTTTTCTTTTTATTTGTGAAGAAAAAAACTAGGAAATTATGTATTTATACATACATAAATTGGACTAGGGTTTGACCTAGGATTTGGGCTGGGTCAACGCTCCTTGGGCTAGGCTTCGGCTCTCATGGTGATGTCGGGCGTTGGCACGGGTTTAATTCGGTTTATTTATTTAATATTTTTTAGGGCTTTAAAAATGATTCCGGTGTCCAATAAATTCCCGAAAAATTACCCTATGTCCGGTTTTCCATTTTACCCCATACAATATTATTTCCATAATATTTTACTATTATTTAATCAGTAATTAAAAATCATTTAATGATCAAAGGCCTAGGATTTAATTACAGAAAAATCCCGGAAACTTCCAGAAAATTGCGAAAATTCAAATTATTAATTTCTTTAAAATCAGGGGGCTTACAATCTACCCAACTTATAAAACTTTCGTCCTCGAAATTAAAATAAGGTAGGGCTCTCTCTATCCAATCTCACTTGATTACAGTCTAAAGGATTCCTCTCAAGTGAACTTTGCGGTCTCTACCCAACTTAGAATTTATCCATCTATCATCTAAGGTTATACATCTAATAAAGCTATGTCCCAACTTATACCAAGCATGCGGTTCCGTCTTTCCGAAATAAGGGAAGACGAAGATCAATAATAAAGAGTTCAAGGGAGAGGTATTAGAGTAGAAGTATCAGGACCAAGGCGTTTAACGAATTCAAATGGGATTTGTCAAGACAATTGTGGATTGAAATCCTATTCTGGTAATCCTTTGTTCGCATGCTCGTATTAGTACAGTTATGTAACTGATACGATATGCTCAGACATATCTAGAGGGCAAGTATACTAGTCAACTATATATCTCAATCCACGTGAAGTAGTCGTACGAAGAGCGAACCAAAATGCACTAAGGTTGATCAGACCGCAATACACTGATTCTGAATAGATAATTGTATTAGTGTGTCGATCCAATAATACATATGTCATGAACAAGCTCGATAAAAGGATAAGCTTGCAAAACTAGGCTATATTAGCAGCATAAGTCAAGGTGGTACAACAAATATAAGTACGCTAGATGATGATGAAAGGAGGTACAACTTAATTCAAGTTCACAAAATAATCCAAATTAAGCACAATAACAAAAGACTCTATAATCTCTACAGTTATCAATTATGAGCAAGTTCAAAATTACATAGGTTAAGGCTGAGGTCACGAACCAATAGACACGAGATAAAAAAAATCTATAAACAGATAACTACGAAAAATTTCGCGCATTAGCTACTCCATGGGTCTGCGCATCTTCCAAAGTCATCGCTGGAGCTTGTTCAAGTCCTTGTAGTCGATTCCTCTGTTGCTGCTGAGCCTGCTGGAAGAGTGCTGCTTGTGGTATCAAAGGTGGCCTCGGGTGATACCCTCCTGGTGCTGGTGGTAGGACTTCTTCAACTCCCGTTTGCGGTGCTCCCAATGCTGGATAGGTTGGCCTCGGTATTGGTAACGCTTGTTGATTAACCATTGGTGCTCTTTCTCGACGCTCAGGGCATTCCCTCAATGGATGCTGACTGGATCCGCAAGCTAAACATACTTTCCTTTTTCGTCTGAACTTGTCCTCAATATGGCCTCGCTTGCGACAATATTGACAGATAGGTAGTGCTTGTAGAGATGTTTCTGATGGCTGGTGCATGTGAGGTCTTTTTGTAGCTTCTTCCTGTGGTGCTCCGGCGGGTGCTAATGTGGATGATCGCTTAAGACTGGTCTCTCTTCTGATGATGCGCTCCATGCGTCGGGCTGCAGCAAGGATGTTCGGGTAAGATGTAGGTGCAACGGATCCAATTAGTTTCTGTAGCTCAACGTTTAGTCCGTCGAAAAACTTTTCAGCCTTCTCTTCTTCTGTCGGGATCAGGGTTGGGGCAAAGCGACTCAAACGAATGAATTCTGCTTTGTAGTCTTCCACTGTCATACTGTCTTGAGTGAGGCGATTAAACTTGTCACGAAGTTCTGATCGAGCGATGGCTAGTATGTACATCTCCTGAAAGAGTCTGGAAAACTCTTTCCAGGTGACTCGGTCTGGTCTGAGCCGTGTCTCCTCAGATAGCCACCAGTGATGTGCATTGTCCGTCAACTGCATTCTGACGGCAGTCATCCAACGTTCTCTTGGAAGCTCGGCTGCTTCTAATTGATGTTGAGTGTTGGTGAGCCACTCATGAACTTCTGTAGGCTCCTCTTTGCCTGAGAAGGTACGGGGCTTCAGCTGGCGGAAATCAGAAATAGAGCCCGTCGTTGGCCGTCGTGCTGGTAGATTTGCCTGCTCCAGTGCGATTACTAGACTTCGACTCAAAGCCTCCTGTTGAGCTTGCATTATTGCATAGATCATTTGAAACATCTGTTGTCCGTCCATGGCCTGTCCTTGTGGAATTACGGGCATTTGTGGAGTAAATTGCGTTGATGGTGGAATGTCATCTTGCTGGATTCCTGAGGCATGCTGATTCGCTTGACTATGTTGTTGAGCTGATTGACCTTTTTCTACTGGTGTTACTTCCTCTTCGTTGTTTACCACAGCATCTCGTGGTGATCTTACAGGAGTCTTGTCGTTTGATCGTGAATCCATAACTCTGCAACCAAAATAAATAATAAAAGGCGCTCAGGAATCAAGGCAGGATGCAAGTCAAGAATTTAATTCGAATCCGATATAGATATCAAAAACGTTTCAAGCAAGTGGATGAGGTCCTAGAAACTTATCCTATTCTTATTGCAGGCTTGCTCGATCCCTGAGTTAGAACCGAACAATTTAGTCGTTGACCAGCATGGGCCACCACAAAAACTATGTCACGCCCCAGTCCCAAAATACCGAGGGACTGGACGCGTAGCAATGGCCAGCAGCACACACCGATGGACAACCCCAATTTAATGGATCCATCGGGCGCACTTAAGCTATAAAATAACAGTAAGGGTCTAAATATACTAGTCACAGTCTAAGCTAATCTCATCCACAATAGATAATCACAGATCAAATGCCAGAATAATGCAAATAGGAATGACTAACAAATCTCAATAAAAGTGTCTCGGAGAATATTTTGAGAACAAGTCTGATACATAAATGCAATAGACTGGAAATAGACATAAATGAGTATATAAAGCCAATACTCAGGAGAAGTCCTCTGGTGTGATCTCGTCCTCGAAGGTCGGTACAGCTCTTGTATCTGCTCCTGTATCTGCTTCTGCTGCGGTCCCGTATACCTCGGGATAGATCTCCTCTGAAAATCCTGGGGACATAATCCGGATCCAGGTCCTCAGGGGACATAGCAAGGTACAAGAAAGCTCAAGCCAAAATAAATGCAGTGCAGAAAATAAATAGAATAAATAGGGCAAGTATGTAAACATCTGTGTGAAATACAGGTGAGAACATCACCAGTACTCAGGCTGAGACTACTACAAGCTCTGTGTAGGGGAGCCGGTAGCAGTGATATCATGTGGTTGTCTAGCTCAGCGAGAGACTGAGACACCGGCAGCTGTCTAGCTCAGAGTGAGACTGAGACGCCGTCATAATATATATAATCAACCTGTAGCATGTGTGTCTCTCCAGCAATAAATGAAACAAGATGGAAATACTATATAACCACCTAAGTAAAATACAAGATGAGAGCAGCACTAGAACTCAGGCTGAAACTACTACAAGCTCTGTGTAGGGGAGCCGGTAGCAGTGATATCATGTGGTTGTCTAGCTCAGCGAGAGACTGAGACACCGGCAGCTGTCTAGCTCAGAGTGAGACTGAGATGCCGTCATAATATATATAATCAACCTGTAGCCTGTGTGTCTCTCCCCACCCAATGTAATCATACGTCTCATGTCCATGTGGCCCCATGTCCATGTTACGCACGATCATAGCTAAATGCAACAAGCCATAAATATCTATGGATATAGTATCTTTGTCAAGTCCTGTATCCTATACAGAATCACCACAAATATCTCGGGAAGATCCTGTCTCATGAATAGTATCAAGTGTCCTGGGTCATGATGTACTTGATAGGACAAGTACGAGAAATAGGGGTCTCGGTATCCATGTCTAGATGACAATACACAACACCGCGTACGGTGTTGGCACCCGACTATCAATCGGATGCTAAATAAAGTTACACGGTCCTAGGTCAAGCATGAACCATAATATATACATATATATAAGCCAAGAAAATAAGTAACAAGGACTGCAAGTTTTGGCAAGGTACACTTGCCTAGGGTTCTGGCTCCAACTGTAGCTCTGGTCTCAGTGTGATTTGCAGGTACCACTCCGGTTGCTGAAATAAACTTCACCATTAGATTCAGAAAATATCAAATAGCTAGAAATGCCTGTCCTCACGTCCAATTTGGACACAAGGACAAAAATGACATTTTTAGGCCAAAGAGGGGTTCACTTGTGGGCCACTTTGCACCGAAAAGCGTGTCAGGGTCAAAGGTCACCAAATTTGCCAAACTTAGTGTCAACAGGTCAGGAACGATGAAACGAACCCAACAAAACTTGCAGAATTGGATTCCGATGAGCGGATCACAAAATCGCCCATCAAGTAGAGCCTGTGGGGCCCACGATATGCGATTTTGTCAACGTTCTCAGAATCGAACCAAACTTGGGTCACAGGACCAGCGTATTGCTTCTAGTTCGATGGCACAAGTTTCGTCTCGATCCGACATGTGTACACCAAGTTACAACGTGTTCCAAAACCAACGGATATGGAACATTGTCCGCGGATAAACGTTGATTCCGGTGTGCATGAACATCCGAATCGACTTCTGTGAAATCCTGCACGTCCGTATCAATGACGCGCACGTATCGGTAAAGACCGCATGCGACCAAGTCGTCCTGTTTGGCGGGACGCACTCAGTTCCGGGATAAAACAGGGTATTGATTTTTCTGTTTTTGGATCGCGGTTCGCGATCACCACAGGATGCGATACGCCGAGCGGGTTGCACGGGCACCGAGAGGGTCATGCAGTCTATGCGACGCAACTGACGGAATCAAAAATGGATAAACGAGCAGAGAGAAACGGGTACCTGAACAGGGCTCCGTGAAGACTGATTCTTCGTGTCCTCGCGTGTCGACACGAGACACTGTGTCCTGGTCTAGGGCTTGATGTGTCCGGAGACAGGGGTCTCGCTGGCTGGAGTTGACGCGGACGACTGCTGCTGGAGGGAGTCGTTGGCCGGAGGCGGCGGCGCTGGCGAGGGTGGCGGCGTTGTCCAGCGGCGGCGGCGCGCCGGAGCGGGCGGGGGACGGGCCGCTCGGGGCTGTGCTGGGTCGGGGAAACTGGAGGCAGCGGGGGAGGAGGAAGGAGGAGGAAGCTGGGCAGGGGCGGCGTCGCGGCGAGGCGGGAGGCGGCGAGGTCTGGGGATGGGCGAAGGCCGGGGCGGCGCGGTGTGGCGGGGGGATTCTGGCCGGAGAAGAGGGGAATTGGGGGTGTATAAAGGCTGGGGGATGACCGGAGAGGACAGCCTGGCGTCGGGGAAGGAAAAGGGAAGGAGGAAGAGGAGGGAAGGTGGAGTCGGGCAGGGTGGTGCGACGAGGCGGTGGCGGTGGCAGCGTCGGGCAGGGAGGTGGCTAGGGCGGTGACTGTGTCTTGAAAGGGAAGGAGAAAGGAGAGGGAGGCCGGCGTCGGCGCGACGAGGCGGCGAGGCAGAGCCAGGGGAGGAAGGAGGCAGGCCAGGGCAGAGCACGGCGCCGGAGACTCGCCGGAGGGGGCGGCGGTTTAGGGTTAGGGTTAGGTTAGTTTGGGATTTTTGTTTTTTTGTTTTTTTGTTTTTCTTTTTATTTGTGAAGAAAAAAACTAGGAAATTATGTATTTATACATACATAAATTGGACTAGGATTTGACCTAGGATTTGGGCTGGGTCAACGCTCCTTGGGCTAGGCTTCGGCTCTCATGGTGATGTCGTGCGTTGGCACGGGTTTAATTCGGTTTATTTTTTTAATAGTTTCTAGGGCTTTAAAAATGATTCCGGTGTCCAATAAATTCCTGAAAAATTACCCTATGTCCGGTTTTCCATTTTACCCCATACAATATTATTTCCATAATATTTTACTATTATTTAATCAGCAATTAAAAATCATTTAATGATCAAAGGCCTAGGATTTAATTACAGAAAAATCCTGGAAACTTCCAAAAAATTACGAAAATCCAAATTATTAATTTTTGAAAAATCAGGGGGCTTACAGTGTACATGTCCATTAATACATATGTCATGAACAAGCTCGATAAAGAATAAGCTTGCAAAACTAGGCTATAGAATAGCAGCATAAGTCATTTACAGCAAATTTAAGTACGCTAGATGATGATGAAAGGAGGTACAAATTAATCTTCGTTCACAAAACAAAAACAACCAAGCAACCATAAAAATAACAGACTCTACAATCTCTACAGTTATCATACAACCTCCTTGTCTAAGTCGCTAGTTGACCAAATAGGGGCAAGGACCTTTAAATTCTATCGTCTGAATAACCACTATCTTCTTATACAAGTCTAAAGTCGTGTCATCCTAGTTTACCTCATCAATGGGTCAATAGGGCTAGGTGGTACTATGTTGTGAGGCATACTACCCAACTTAAAATAATAAACTAATACTGAAATCGTCTTAAGGATACTGTGGAAACTCTTGTTAAGGTCTTCGAGAAGGGGTCTTGGTACCTATTAGGGTCTCCTCCTATATTACATAGGGCATGGTCGTCTTAAGCCGTAGTCTTAGTGCTTATAGAACAAGTGTCGATAGTGAGGATAGAAGAGTTACTGGCCGTCAAGGGTAAGGGATCTAACTTGTATCGAGGTGGGGGTACTAATTACGTGGGTTAAGCTAAGGGGTAATCATTAGGTCATAATCTACAATAATAACTTAAACTGTCAAGTTCTAATTACAATCACATAGTAAAAATTTAGAGTAACAACCAAAATAAACAATAAGAGGCTCACAGGAATCAAGACAGGATGCAAGTCAAGAAATTAATTCAAATCCGATATAGATGTCAAGAACGATTCAAGCAAGTGGATGAGATCAAAAAACTTATCATATTCTTATTGCAGCCTTGTTCGGTCCCTAAGTTGAAATCGAACAATTTAGTCGTAGACCTCCATGGGCCACCACAAAAAACCACGTCACGCCCCAGTCCCAAAATACCAAGGGACCGGACGCGTGGCAATGGCCAGCAGCACACACCGATGGACAAACCTAATTTAATGGATCCATCGGGACATACTTAAGCTGTAATATAACAATAAGTAGGTCTGATGATACAAGTCACAGTCTATACTAATCTCATCCATAAGAACAGTATATGAACTAAATAGCAAACTGGAATAAATGCTGAAGTAAAGATACTGTCGAATATCCAGCAAAAAATAATACTAAGTCGGGTGGAGACAAATCCCCTACCGATAAATGGAAAATAGAGACAAGAAAATATAACTAAAACATACTAGAAACTAACTAAGTATAAGCAGGGCCATCAACTGCTATCGTACCCTCGTCTGGTGTCGATCCGTAAAGCTGCGGGTACTCCTCGTCTGCTAAATCTGGAGAACAAAACCAGGTCCTCAGCGGGACGTAACGAGATACAAAAGAATACGAGCCAAAAGTACAGTAAATGAACATGCAAGATAGACTAGAAAATAAACACAAGAGAAGCAAATAAGACACGAGAAAGCACTACATCTAAGATGGTGGCGTGCCGATGGTGCTATCAAACATGACTACAAGCAATCAGGATAACCGCAACTCAATGGGAGATTACGGTCCTATAGAAAGTAGGCCAATGGGGACTCCCAATCTATAGTATAGCTCTTTCGCCGCCCTATGGGAGCTCACGAATGAGGTGGTCAAATGAACAAGTCTCTATCGCAGCACAATGGGTACTCACATTCAAGAATGCTCAAGTATAGTCAATGCCTAATAACGATCATCTAGGAACTAAAGAAACCAACCGAGTCAACTCAAGGAAGCGTAGAGTAAACATATACCATCACAATATGTCTATGGAACAATTAGTGATCCATGGAAAAGAGCAAATAATATACATACACGTAAAACGAGAAAAATAAGACTATAGCAGTAGGAACAAATCAAATATGAAAAGCGCATCAAGAAACTATATACGACAAGAAAGTAACAACTGAAAAGAAAAGCATACAAATAATGTGCAAGAGTTGGCAAGGTATCTTGCACGATAATGTATAAATAAGTCAAGAAATAAGTAGCAAAAATTGCAGGGTTTGGCAAGGTATACTTGCCTGGGGTCCTGCTGCTGGTATGAATCAGAGTCCAAGTCACAGTCCAAATAGCCTATGTATTACAATTTACCATGTCAAAAGATAATTTATTTTAACATATTTAATTCTGGAATAATTACTCTAAAATTTTATTTTAATCTTATTATTCTGATTTTTAGGTTAATTCCTAAATTTTGTCCAAAGGAACAGATATTTATCAACTCGAGACTCATGGCACGCAAATCGAGGCGATCTGTTGACCAAAAAGTCAACTTACACAAACTCAACTTTTATGCATGATTTCCTATAGATTTTATCATCAAAAATATGCTAGAATTTACGGCTCGTCCGAATTCAAATTCGTTTGGGAATTATGGCACCTACAAGTTCCGTATCGTGCACCGATGGTTAAATTCTAACCTAGAAGTTCTACAGAATTAACAGTATAAAAATACATCGAATTAAATGCTTGGAAAAATATATGTCAATGATCTCGACATTAGCTTTCCGAAACTTTAAACGGTTCAAGATTCTGATTCCTGGTTCTCCCGAAATCGCGAAAACATTGAAACATGTCTATTTTCGGACATGTTGTGCTCTACGAATTTTCCAAAATTTAATACTCATAATTTCGTAAAAAAAATTATATAATCAGAAAGCTAACCTCAATATCATTCTAACTCAAGAAACTAGGCCACGTTTGGAGTCCGGAGCTATGCGCAATGGCTTCTGGAAGATGAAGGAACCCTAGATGGTAATTCTCCAAAATCTCTCTCTCTAAAAATAATGGGATAATTAGAGTTATAATTATATATATATATATATAGGGATGTTGAGCGGCAGAATGAAAGTTGATAGGGTGACATGTGTCATGATTTGATTGGATGGTTTTGGTTATATTATTTGTTTTTTGATTTGTCTTTATCAAAATATTATTTAAGTCGTTTTAAATCAAAATAACTCAAATTAAACATTAAAAATAATCATAAAAATATGGAAAAATTACAGAAAATATATTTTGAACCTAAAAACCCTAAAAAAATATTTGGGATAATTATATATTCATAGATTTTCTACTATAATTAGGAGAAGCTCTAAAAATTAGTTTTACCATAAAACTAAAAATAAATACTAACATTATTCCAAAAATTCTGAAATAATTCCAGAAAATATATAATAATATTATAAACCTTAAAAAATAACATCGGTCCATTCTATATTCCTGGGCTTGCACAATAAATTCTACAAGTCCTAAAAAATTAGTTTAGCATAAATAACTCCCAATAAATACTAAAAATACTCAAAAATTCCCAAAAACTTCTAGAAAATATATCTTATTATTTATAACCTAAAATAAAAGTTTGAGATATTTTTAATTATATTTGAATCTAAAATAAATTCTTGAAAATCCTAGAAAATTACAGAAAATTGTGAAAAATCCAAATTAAAAAAAAAATTCTGAAAAATCAGGGGGGTTACAGGATTCGAGGCGCGTATCTATATTTAATGTGCAGAATAATGGCAAATCTTCAAGAAAAGCCTCTGCATTTAATGCGCAGGATGGGGGCAGATCTCGGCATTTAATGTAAGAGATTTGATTATATCTCCAAGAGCCGTAATTCCAGCTAAAACGTCCACATCATCTCGGCTTCTACGCCTGCTCGGGTTCTATGCCCACTCGGCTTCTACGCCCACTCGGCCTCTATGACCACTCGGCTTCTACGCCCACTCAGCCTCTATGACCACTCGACTTCTACGCCCACTCGGCTTCTATGCCTACTTGGCTTCTACGCCTACTCGGCTTCTATGCCTATTTGGCTTCTACGCCATGGTGACAGTTATTGGCTTCTACGCCAACCTCTTCTACGCAAAGGATAACTACCTATGTGGCTTTTACACCGTGATCTCCGCAGCAGCTATACGCGTTATCCCTTAGTTGGACACGCGTCACATGCTCACTCAAAAGGTCATCTATACGCAGGCATTGGTTATTGTAACCGTCGTGTAAAAGGGTGCTGTACTTTCCACTACTCGGTTTCTACGCCGACTGAGTGGTCACTGTCACTAAAACTCTATAAATAAAGACCTCTATCAACAGAGGTCAAGAGGTCGCAAAATTAAAGATCGAACGATCGAAGATTGGTCAAGGAATCCAGTATCAGATCCAAGGTCGACAATTAGAAGGAAAGAAGGGGGAGAGAAAACGGTCGAGAGAGAGAGAAAAATCCAGAGCTGAGGCAAAGAGAAGGGATCGATGACTTCGACATTGGGCATCCACCCTCTTTAGCAACCTTTGAAGCTGTTTTTGTCTTCGACGGCACTTCTTCATCATTGTGTTGTCTAAGGGCTAAAGTGATCGACTGCAGATCAGACTCCTATAGCAATATTTACCCAGATTAAATAAATTGTACTCGACATCCTCGTATAGGATTAAATTGTACAATCTCGTATAGGTTTTCGTATAAGACCTCGTTTCCACATATTATCTTTTCGTTTATTTTATCAAACAACAAGATGGCGACTCTGCTAGGACATCTTTCTCTTCTGACGAGGAAGCAATTGCTCAACACGATACGGTATCCGTGGAATCCGTGAAGAAGATACTGGTTGTCCAATTCGACCAGTCTGTCTATGAAGACATGCTTCGAACAGGGGGTAGCTATCACTCTCTCTCTGTCCAAGACAACAGGAAGCTGCGTAAGGTCTGGATGCCCAAGACATCCTCTACCATTCCTGTGGACTCTCCGACCTCACCGATTTCTCCGACCAACGAGGTTGTAGCATTGCTCCCTCCGTGCCTTGCGCATAAAATTCAGTCGCCTGTCTCTGACAGGGCAGACAAAACTTCTGGCAATGCCTCAGCGCTAACCCAGAAGCATACTCCGCGCTCTGCGCGTAAAATTCAGTCTCCCGTCCCTGGCGAAAAAGACGAAACTTCGGACAATGCCTCAGCGCTAGTCCAGAAGCCCACACCGTGCTCTGTGCGTAGAAATCAGTCTCCCGTCCCTGGCGGAATAGACAAAATTTCTAATAATGCCTTAGCGCCAAATCAGAAGTTCTAAATGCGCTCCGCGCGTAAAAATGCATCTGCCTTCCGCGGAAAAGTAGATGATCCCTGCAATCTGTGCAAGGGAAAGCAAGCGGCGGACTACTCAAATTCTCGGCCTTTACACCAGTAAGGAAAGAATCTGCCAGCCCTCCGGATTACGCGAGAGGCTGACGGCCGACTGAGGACATCCTCAGCTTTACGCCAACCAGAACAGAGCTCCAAATTACGCCAGAAGAAGCCCCTCAGCATAAAGAAGGCTCAATTTGCGAAAAGACACCCTCCTCGGGGATTATCCGCCACCTAGATGACCAACCTGTTGTATACAGGTGGCACAGGGAAAACTAGGGTTCTCAACATCCGCACGCCCACTGATGTGAACAGAAGGAACAAGTCATCTTCTTCTTCTGTAACTCCTCCTGACCTGCGCAAGTACCTGATCCAGAAACGCAAGGATAGGAGATCTTTCAGCATGTCTATTACGCCTCCAAATGAGCACTATTGTAATAGTCATAGGATTGTAATTAATTGTTGCTGTGCTGAAGCAAAACGGTTAGTTTTCGACCAGTTGAGCTACTCTCCATCTCTCCAGGAAGAAGAGCCCACACATGCATCGGTGAACATGGCTTCACACATACCTAGAGGAAGATCGGGCTCAAGACGTCATCCCTCTAGAGCTCCATGCCGAAGGTGATTCAACCAGCTCCTTAGGAATACTGAAGCTGGGGTGTTCCGAAACACCCGTTCGAGGTCGCAATAACCGACTTCGTACTCTTCTGATTCCGAAGCTGGGGGTCGCCAGTCTCCCGAATCAGATACTGAAAGTATAGAGTCAACTTCTACAGAGACCTATACTAATCTTTCAATGACACCCAGGGATATGGGAGTTTATGCCATTGGAGATGAACGCGAGAAAGCTTCCCCGTCCGGGAGCGCTGAGCAGCGCATTACTATACTGGAGACATCTCTAAAAGAAATGCAATCCATGATGGAGAACATGCACCAGATGATGCTGACTCAACACACAGCTGCTATGGCTCAAGCGTCGGTCCCTCCAACATAGATACGTGTGGGGGTGGACTTACCACCATCCAACGCGATTCTAGAGCCCCCTCTAGATCAGGAGTCAGCAGTTCCTCCGCTTCCTCACTCGGAGAATGTATTACCTCCCGTCGGAGTCGCGATTCAATCGATTCCTCATCAGTCCGTGGTCCCGCTACCGGCTGAAGATCCGATGCAGGCAGTACGGGAGATGTCAGCCCTTTTCTTGTCTCATGAAGAAAGGTGTATCCTTCATATGGGCAAAGCCTGTCAGCAAGCGTTCGGTGATATCAAACGCTACCTCACTAGCCCGCCAGTTCTGGTACCTCCAGTCATAGGAAGACCATTCGTGCTGTATGTTCGAGCGATGGATCATTCTCTGGGAGCTCTTCTCGCACAAAAGAACGATGTGGGCCATGAACAGGCTATCTACTACCTCAGCAGGATGATGGTCGGAGCCGAACACCGGTACAACCCAGTGGAGAAAGAATGCTTGGCTCTGATGTTCGCTATCCAGAAAATGCGGCACTATGTCACAGGCCAAACCATTCACATCATCTCCAGGGTCGATCCTCTTCGGGTACTGATGAACAAACCAAGCGTTCTTAATTCCCGACTTACGACTTGGGCGATGTTATTAACACCATATGACATGGTGTACATCCCTCAGTAGTCCGTCAAAGGCCAAGCATTGGCTGATTTTCTAGCTGCTCATCCGATCCCGGAGGCCTCCAAACTGTACAAGGACATTCCCGACGAAGTTGCAGAGTATAATTCTGTAATGGAAGGCGATGCATGGCAACTATTCTTCGATGGTGCCTCCAGGACCGGTCCCGGGGAAACGTGGTTTCGGGAGTAAGAATTGTCCTGGTTACTCCTGATAAGCTCGTCATCTTCCGAGCATATTCTCTTAGCGAGCCCTGTTCTAACAATGTGGCAGAGTATAACGCTCTACTAATCGGGCTCCAAGTCGCTAAAGAATTGGGCGTCGAATCTCTGGAAGCTTTCGGTGACTCTCTGCTGATCGTCAATCAAGTCAGAGGAATATACGAAGTCCGAAATCCAGACCTCATCCCTTATCACCGAGCAACGGTCGAGATAGCCATGACATTCAAAGGATTCTTCCTGGAACATGTGCCCCGATCTCAGAATCTGGATGTTGATGCCCTAGCCAGTCTAGCTGCAGATTTAGCTATTCCTATAAGAATGCATAATTCGATAATCCTTCTTAGCAGAGATTTATTCTGTGTGAAAAACAACTTTCACATAGAATGCAGCTACGCTGTGAACACAGATCCTCCCAGGAGAGACTGGAGAAGTCCCTTTATAGATTTCGTAGCATACAGAATCTTGCCGGAGGACCCTAAAGAAGCAGTATCCGTCAAAAGACGATCATTACGCTTCTATTTTGAGGCATCCTTACAGTGTTTATATTGCCGGACCTACGAAGGACTGCTATTGAGATATCTCTCAGATGATAAGGCACAGCGGATCATCCGTGAAGCTCACGATGGCGTATGCGGAGCGCATCAACCCGGTCCTAAGCTACATGATCGCATTAGGAGAATAGGTTATACTGGCCTACTATGATCATAGATGCAATAAAGTATGCAAGATAGTGCAGAGCCTGTCAGGTCCATGCAGACTTTATCCATCAATCTCCTGAACATCTACATCCCATGGTTGCGTCATGGCCTTTCGAAGCATGGGGTATGGATATCATTGGTCCTATTCACCCGTCTTCTTTCAGAGGTCACCGGTTCATACTGGCCATCACGGATTATTTCTCTAAATGGGCAGAGGCGATCTCTCTTGCTGAGGTGAAGGCATCTAATGTGATCAGCTTCATCAAGCATCATGTCATTTATCGCTTTGGGATACCCCGAAGGATAATTCATGACAATGGACCTCAGTTCATTAGCCAAGTATTTCACCGATTTTGCGATAAAAATCGAATACAAAATGTGGCCTCTATGGCATATAATCCTGCTGCTAATGGTTTGGCGGAAGCTTTCAATAAAACCATTATCAAGCTCTTGAAAAAGTTCATCTCTTCGAACAAGAGAGATTGGAATGAGAAGCTGGGAGAATGTCTCTGGGCATACCGCACAACGGTATGAGCACCGACAGGTTGTACCCCATTCTCATTAGTTTACGGGAGCGAAGCAGTTCTCCCCATTGAGATCCAGATTCCGTCACTCAGGATAGTCGTGGCTAATGAGTTGACTCAAGAAAAGAACGACCTTTTAAGGCTTCAAGAGCTAGAAGGATTAGACGAGAAACGCCTCCAAGCTCAACAGCGCATCGCGTTCTACCAAGCACACATTTCCAGAGATTTTAATCAAAAAGTAAAGGAAAGAGTGTTCAAAGTCGGCGAGCTAGTTTTAGCCGTAAGAAGGCCGATGATTCTTACTCACAGGAGTAAGGGCAAATTCCAACCCAAATGGGAAGGCCCTTATGTGATCGAGACGACGTTCTCAAACGGCGCTTACAGGTTAGCCAAGCCTAATAGAGACCTGTTAATGGCTCCTATCAATGGCAAATTCCTGAAAAGGTACTATGCTTAACCTACTTTGCTCAAGTAGAATATGGCGAAAACCTCATTATGACAAAACTACTTCCAAAACAAAACTAGTTGGATCGCATTCTATCATGTTCATATTACCTCTGAATAGATATATCCTGCTAAAACTTACCGAGAGTATATCATATCCATATTACCTCTGATATTACTTTCACCCAAACTTGTCATTTATATTCCAAAATGATGGGTCCACAAAGTCAGATGAAAGCCTCTTTATTATTCCCAAAAAAGAGCGAAAGTACATTGAAAAGCAAAAGCAAAAAAGTACATCATTCAGGGGGAGCGGTTAGGTCACAAATCTGCTGCGCCAGAGCAACCATTCTCTCATCCCTAGAGTTCAAGACGTCGGCGCGAGCCCGTTCTAACCTTGCTGCATCATTGTTCAAAGCAACTAGCTCAGACCGAGCCTGCACAAAATCAGCATGGATAACACCCACCTGCGTCAGATTTTGCTGAACAGTCGCCCGTCGCTCCTTCAGCACATCTCGAGCTGCCGACAAAGAGAGAGCCTTCGCCTCTACTCGAATGAGCTCATCCTTCAATATGCGGGCCTGCGCTGCCGCTTCCTCATATTCGACTTCGTACCGGGTCAACTCGGGAACAACATACTCCAATTGGACACGTTCTTCGTCCATCTCCCGCTGTTGAGCCTCGATGTACCTAGCTTGAACGAGACCGTCAATGTTGCCTCGAGCTAGCAGCAAGTATTCGTTAATGGGTTGCTCCAAACCATTAACTATCTCCTCTAGTGTGTCAGCTACCCCAGTGTCGTTGAATTCTTGGATCGACACTATCGCGGACCGGGAGGATCTCCTCAGCGACGCAAAGCCCAAATTCTTCCCCAACACCATTGATATTAACATTTTTAAGGTGGTGTAGAAGATACCAGTGTACTGCGCGGTCAGCACAGCTAGATCCGAATTGACGCTGGGAGTGGCCGCGATAGTGGCGAGTCCCCCTCCAAGAACAACCGCAGACGATGTTGCCACGGCCGTCACCTCAACAGAAGGTGCGACAAAAGAAGAAGCGCCAACACCGGACGAAGTGACCGGCATACTCAAAGGAGGCATTATCGCAACGACAGGCTCGTCCTCCTTTTGAGATATCGAAATCTCTTCGACAGGCGAGCCGGCACCCGAAGATGTTTCCTCTTCAAAATCAGGCACCTCCGTATCGCCTTCAGGACCTGACATAGAGACAAATGGCGCATCTACACTGCCCTCCCCGAAGATGTCTTCCCCTGAAAAGGAGACAAAAGGAAGTTAATATCAACATAATGTTAATTTTCCTAAAGAAGAGGCATAAAAGACAACATTTACCCATGGCCAATGGTGTATATGTCGCGTTCGCGGCCAGTACAGCTAAATCATTTCTTAGTGATGCTAGGCAAGCTGTCATACCTGGAGAAGGGGGTGCTCTAACAAACATCGACAAGTACTCTTCCGAATCTTCATCGAGATTCCCTCGAGGTTCACCAGGTAGGATCTCGCTGGGTGCACCTACAGACACGGCAGGGGTCTCTCCCGATGTTGATCCGGATAAAGATATCCTCACTCGACTTGGCCCCGAAGGCGATCTCATTCCACTACCGGAAGCGGTAGCAGCGACAGCAGCCTCCAGCAGGAATTCTCCGGCACCTCCAGCCGGGACTGTCGAGGTTCCCTCTCTAAAAGGCGAGGAACCTCCAATCAAAGAATCATCCCCGACATGGAGAGATGCAGGCTCACTTCTAGGAGCCTCATTACTGGGAATCCGGAGAGGACGATTAACCGTCTTCTTCTTCCTCTTGCGAGGGAAAGTCTCCTTCGGAGCAGGAGCCCTTCGCTTCCCAGAGATTAACAAAGGCCCTGCAGGCAGAGGTACTTCACCCCTCGATACTGCCAACAGAGGCTCATCTGGATTGACAGACTCCTCACCCTCGTCAGAAGAAACCGAGGGGACTTCGACTCTTCCTCCAGACTTGGAAGAGGGCACCCTAAAACTTCTATGCATATCAAAATCGCGATGGAAGGTGTTGGTTGCCACATAGAACTGGGCATTCGAGTGGAGAATGCGCAGCTCCGTGGAGAGAGAAATGACGGGCACGGTAAAAGTTGCCTCAGTGCAACCCATGATGAAATATCGCCATCTTCTGGCTTCATCAATGAGTCCACCCCTGGACCTGAAGCTGGTGACGGCATTGCCCACGTGCAACTGGTCGTACCCGAATTGCCTGGCAAACCGACTAGGCAAGTAGGGCTCGAAGAAGCAGTGGTCCTCACTCATGTACAGTATATGGGAAGGTCTAATGTAGAGCAACCAATTAAAAGACTCAGGATAAATAACGGTCTTCCCGTCGCCTACATCCTGAAGTTTGATCCCCTGTTGATTGAGATGTACAGGGGGGACAGTGCAGAAGATCTTCCAGCTGTGACTAAGATTCAGCGCCCGCCGACAGTCTATAACTGTGGTCATATTCCAGGAGGAATTCTGGTAGTTCAACAAGAAACTAGCCCCCGAGCTACTGCCAGAGCTAGGAGACATAACCCTGGGGTTATGAAGAATAAACCATCCCATCAGATACAGGTATGGTAATTCTACCCTGGGAAAGCTATCACGTCGAGTTTCATCGACGAGCAGCCCGTCAGTCATGGCCCTCAGGCCAGCTTGAATGCGGCACACCATGGCAGGGAGTAAGTCCAGTCTTGCCCCGAACACCAGACGGACTGCAGGCCATAGTGTGTTGCGGTAAATACGGTTCGCAGATGCGATACCGGGTACCACCAGTCGGCGCAGCCAGACGGAATGGAAGCCAGCCAGTTGCGCTTCCCTGGACAGAGGCCTGCGGCAGCGCCTCAAATAACTATAGGCCTTAGTGCCTACGGGATACTTTCCTACCCCTTCGTCGAGGATCCAGTCCGGAGCCCCAGCGTCTTCCATGAGATCGTCAACTACCTGAGCATTAAGCACGGTCAGAGGATTCAAAGGCTGATCCTTGCCTTCCAATACCTTCTTCGGCTTAACAGTCCTGGACCGGTGAGAGAAGAGGTAGGACGTCCATTTACTGATATGAGCCAAATCTGAGGGCTCACCATAAACGGTGGTGCAAGCAAGGTAGTGGCACATCAGCTCCTGGTACACTTCCACTACCCGAGGGTCGAAATCCCCCAGCTCCCGGTTCGTGGGAACATACTCTTCATATGGAGTATCCCCCATCGGCAGTCTCGAGATCTCTGCCATCTCGTGGAGGGCCAATCCCAACTCCCCCAGTGGAGTGGCTAAAGTCCCGGTGAGCGAGATATATCGCTCCATCAATGCCAAAAATAGGTTGGGGTTGAGAGATAACCCAACACTGGTGGCACTCACAGCTGCAAAAGACCAATACTCACCAGCTCGGTCTAAAAATGCTTCAGGGCCAAATCGGCTAAGCGAGCCCATCGAAGATTTGTGGGGGTGATCCACCCGCCTGTCCTAGGGTTCACCTTAGGGTATACTCCCCCGTGCCCCATAAACTTATTGCAAAAAGTCGGTAATTGGACCGGCTGGATCACTAAACTGTCTTCAATCGGGACACTGCCCGGGTACAGTCCCCTGAACATCGTCACATTACCGGTAGGGCTGCTGACAAATGACCCATGGTCCGCTCCTTTTCAGATAAAATATCTTCCCCGGCCTCCCGTGAAGATCAGGAGTCAGCGTCCACGATATCGTCCTGGGATGTGTAGCATGGAAGAATGCCGAGATGGGATAGTCTCTCGGCATCTTGGGCAGATACAAAACCAAGCTCCCGGCAGGGAAGACCCAGAGTTCTTTCTTGGGCTTCGTCTGGGACTGCTTGTCAATTATGTCCCTGAAGAGAAAAGATAGCTTTATGTATTGGTCCCCATCTATGTACGTCAGGGGCTCTCCGTTGATCATGTTCAGCAGAGTTCGCTCGCCCTGAGCCGATATCAAAGTTTTCCTTCCTTCAGGATACTGGGGCCCAGAGATAGGAAATGTCACGTGCGACAGATCCTCTAGATAGTTGGAGTGCAGCATCCCGGCGGCAGAACCCATCACATCGGCTAGCGGGAAAGCATGCAAGTTAACTGCAAGAGTGCAAGAAAAACACATCAGTTCCTATAACTAGACATTACATATCTTGCAGCATATGCAGAAAAATCAACAGTTTATGCTTTAAGCCAAGACTGCAAAAAACTTGAGCTTTTACGCTGGAATCCCATTCCAAGGCATAAAATTCAAGACTGGCAGTATACGCAAAGTTTTCGACAATCTGTGTTTTACGCCAGACTGCCAAAATTTGAGTTATTACGCCGAAATTTCCATCCCTGCGTGACACTCAAATTATATAGTATGCGCTAACTTTCGACAGTCAAAGCTTTTACGTCAGACTACAAAAATATAGAGTTTTTGTGCTGACACATTAGAAATGTGGGCGTAAAAGATGGAACATCTCTGTGCATTATATTCCTCGAAGAGGCTATCAGCACAAAAGACGACCTAGCGCGTTCATGTACAACGTGTGGGAAGGATTTTCAGTCGTTCTTTTTTGTCCCAAAAGCTCTACCTTTAAGGCCGGGTGCACTACTAGTCGACGGGATACTTCGTTCAGAATGAAGCTCGTCGTACCCGACGGAAGTCACCCCCGCTTGAGCAGAAGGACGAGAAGAAGAAGCAACCTTCTTTCCCTTAGAGGAGGAGACTTGTTTCGTGGCCATTAATGGAAACTTTGAAGACTCGGAGAAGAAACGAAGAAGAACTCGAACAGTCAAAAGCTTTCTTTCGCAGAAGACGAATGAAAAGTTTTTCTCTCAGAAACTTGGGGTATATATAGAGTTCAGATGGACTCCTCGAATCTCGAACCAAATCTCACATTTAATATTTGGTTATGATTGGGGACTACGTCAGCCTATTTACTCAGAGAAGGCGGACAGTCAGCAAATTCGAAAAGTTTTCGTGCAAAGAAGATTCGTGGTTTTTACGCTAAAGAGCTTTCCACGCTCGACGGCTACAGATCTACGGTTCTATGCTCACAGGCTACAAGTCTATGGTTTTATGCCCGGATGCTTTTATGCTCAATAGCTTTTACGCTCGAGAGGCTACAAACCTACGACTTCACGCTCAACATCTATAAATCTATGATCTCACGCTCGGTGGCTTTTTACGCTCAGAGGCAACAGATCCACGACTTTACGCTCGGAAGATTTTCTTTTCAGAAGCTACAAATCTATAATTTTTACGCTAAGGAGCTTTCTACGCTCGACGGCTACAGATCTACGGTTCTATGCTCACAGGCTACAAGTCTATGGTTTTATGCCCGGATACTTTTATGCTCGATAGCTTTTACGCTCGAGAGGCTACAAACCTACGACTTCACGCTCAGCAGCTACAAATCTATGATCTCGTGCTCGATGGCTTTTTACGCTCAGAGGCAACAAACTTATGATTTCATGCTCTACGACTTTCCGCATATCTGAAAAATGTGCAGACCAGAGTACGCATACATCTGAACGATTCTCAAGGCGGTCAATTATAAGGGTTCACACAGAAGATACTCCTTCTTGACCTCAAAATATCCAAAGTACCCAAGGCATACAGAGTTCAACATTGAAAATTACTCTTCTTCATGGGTCGATTCGAAGTTCATCTAGAATCCAGTCTGAATATTTCGTCTACAGTTCAAGATGGCGACTCTGTTTTTGACAGCCATTTCTCGCCCTGTTCCAAGGGATTTTTGAGAAATCATTCTTGAAGATGACGGTCTGAACAAAATTCTGTTTATCAGAAGTGGCAGTTCAGAATTCTACGCGGTTCCTCATTCCTAACAGCAGGACAGTTTGAACCCTCGACTACTAAGCGACTTTCTGCGCATCCTTAGTTATGCATAAAAGACAGGACAGGACCTAACACTCTTTCTATCAGAGTCGACGTAAAGTATCAGACGTGTCGAAGCTACACATATTCAGACTTCACAGCAAATTATATGGCAAGATGATCATATGCAAAGAAGAAGACGATTTTATTAAAATTAAAACCATGATTACATATGAAGGAAATCCAGTCTACAAGGGTTTTTCTTTATTTTCATGATTACATATGAGGGAAATCCCGTCTATAACGGACTTCCTCATGGTCGTCTGAAGATCGCGCCCAGAATCTGTTCTGCCAGGTTCTCGCATGGGCGAAATTCTTCATCCATCTTCTCCAGCAGTCAGTCGGTGACCGCAAACCGACTTACATATGATCAACGGCGGGAGGATACAAAAATGGGCCTAGGCCCATCCTCCAAATCTGCTTTCCAGCGTCCAGTGCCATGACAGATTGAGTTGAGATATTTCACCCAACTCAATCTCGGACAACAGCTAGTTTGTCTGCCCTCGTCCACAAGTATCAGGAGAAGATACAGCTTGCAAGCTGTGTGGTCTAATACAACCCTTCCTCTCTTCCGAAGAACCGCCATACAAAGTTGCTGATTATCCCGAGCAGAGGAGGCTATGATATCCTTCCATGATCCATCGTTGCAGAGGACATTTGCTCGAAGATGCCATCTTTTTTGGCTCCTTACATGCTGGAAGAACATGGTCTCCTTCTTCCTCAAGTCGACCCTACGAACTCCGGCCATCATCTCTGTGTTGTGAAGGAAATATGGGAAGAGCAGGTTAACTCCTCAGCCTTTTTATAGGCGAAAGAGATCACACCGATCCCCATTAACTCCGCCATAAAGTCAGCCTTAAAAGAACGTGTCAGACTTGACCGTTTCAGAGTGTTTCAAATTACGAGGAACGCTTCATGCTTCATTCAAAGCGTTTCAAATTACGAGGAATTTAAAAGATTTGAAGGGGGTCTTGTAGAAGCATAAAAAATACGTTGGATAGCTATACGCAGCATGTTGATGCAGGGCAGCGTGAAACAGAGGACCTCAGAGCCATCGACGTGCAAACAGAGCTTTTTCGCTGAGCACAGCGTAAAATATAGGCTCAAGGACCATCCGCGTAATGTAGTATGTCCAGGCTGCTTTAGCGTAAAAAGGGTGCTACATCGCCTTTATGGCGTAAAACTCATCTGCTTTTAATGCAGCATTGAAGTGTACGAGGGATGCTTCGTATTCTTCGAAATGAACCTGTCAGAACATGCAATAAACCTGACGTATGGACTCCTGACAAAGAGTACTGCACGGCTACCCAGGCGACGGCTATAATGATGGAGCAGTACTACAACACAGGCTGTCATTTACTGCCATTTCCATGGCGTAAACCACTTTTACGCATACAAAGGGATACGTCGTCTAGTTTTACACAGGCAGATGTGAGCTGTTTACGCTCCGCAGAAGAAAAACAGCCTGCCACGTCAAAAGCTGCTCTTCGTACAGGGCTAGAGGCACGTTTCTGTATTTAATGCACCGAATACTGACAGATGCCCGAGGCACGTCTCTGCATTTTATGCGCAGAAGGGTGGCAGACCTTCAAAATACGCCTCTGTATTTAATGTGCAGGATAATGGCGGATCTCTGCATTTAATGCAGGTGATTCGATTAAATGTCACCGAACCGTCGTCTAGTGATATTCCCTTTGCGTAAACTGCTCTTACGCATACAAAGGGATACGCTGCCCAGTTTTACACAAGCAGGCGTGAGCTTCTTATGCTCCGCAGAAGGCAAACAGACCGCCACGTCAGCAGTTACTCTTCGTACAGTATTCGAGGTGCGTATCTGTATTTAATGTACAGAATGATGGCAAATCTTCAAGACAAGCCTCTGTATTTAATACGCAGGATGGGGGCAGATCTTGGCATTTAATGCAAGAGATTTGATTATATCTCCAATAGCCATAATTTTGGCTAAAATATCCACATCATCTCGACTTCTACGCCTGCTCGGCTTCTATGCCCACTCAGCTTCTACGCCCACTCGGCCTCTATGACCACTCGGCTTCTACGCCCACTCGGCCTCTATGACCACTCGGCTTCTACGCCCACTCGGCTTCTATGCCTACTTGGCTTCTACGCCTACTCAGCTTCTATGCCTACTTGGCTTCTACGCCATGGTGACAGTTATTGGCTTCTACGCCAACCTCTTCTACACAAAGGATAACTACCTACGTGGCTTTTACGCCGTGATCTCCGTAGCAGCTATACGTGTTGTCCCTTAGTGGACACGTGTCACATGCTCAATCAAAAGGTCATCTATACGCAGGCATTGGTTATTGTAACCATCGTGTAAAAGGCTGTCACTAAAACTCTATAAATAGAGACCTCTATCAACAGAGGTCAAGAGGTCGCAAAATTGAAGATCGAACGATCGGAGATTGGTCAAGGAATCCAGTATCAGATCTAAGGTCGATAATTGGGAGGAAAGAAGGAGGAAAGAAAACGGTCGAGAGAGAGAAGAATCCAGAGCTCAGGCAAAGAGAAGGGATCGACGACTTCGGCATCGGACATCCACCCTCTTTAGCAACCTTCGAAGCTGCTTTCTGTCTTCGAGGGCACTTCTTCATCATCGTGTGGTCCAAGGGCCAAAGTGATAGACTGCAGATCAGACTCCTATAGCAATATTTACCCAGATTAAATAAATTATACTCGACATCCTCGTATAGGATTAAATTGTACAATCTTGTTTGTAAACACAGAAGAAGGGCGGGTTTTCGTATAAGATCTCGTTTCTGTATATTATCTTTTCATTTATTTTATCAAACAACAGTTGACCAAGCCGCCAATTTGCGGGCCCCATGGTTGACTTTAAGGGCGAATTTGTGTTCGGCTTACCAAAATCTAAAATTGGACATACCGTTGAGTTCATATGGACGTTTAGAATTTGTTTGACCTATAATTTATCCCATTTAGAGACCTTTATCTCTGGCACACTTTTTGGTGCAAAGTGGCCCACAAGTGGACCCCGCTTTGACCCAAAATTACAGTTTTTCCTCTGTGTCCAAATTGGACGAAAGGGTAGTGTTTTCTAGCTATCTCGCTGATTTCAGAAATGTTGGTGATGTTTATTTCAATATTCGGAGACGTTTATTCGGAGGCCATAGTTTATGATCCTATATACTTTACGTCTGGACGCTTACACATACAGATTGCTTGCCAGGCAAATATACCTTGCCATTGTACTGTAATTTACTTTCCATATGATGCATGTATTTTATTTCTGTTCATTTAGTTCATATATTTTAACTGCTATATAAACTGCGTGTCCAAGAATAACTTGGGTGCAACGACAGTGGCGTCGTATTCTGTTTTTATTATATATATGCATGTTGACCTAGTTTATGAGACCACCCCATTATCATGAGACATTCTTATGTTTTATTGGCCATGACACTATTATTACACGAGTGTGAGTCTCATGTAGGACACAGACTTGCGTACTCGGCTGGCCACTGGTACGTATAGGACGTGCGACGGATAGGGATAACTGCTGATAGAAATTGCATGCTAGAAGACTTGGCAGTTATTTATAGGTATCATCGTGTCATGGATGTGACATGCTTAGAGCATGGGATGGGGAGAACAACAAGTAAGGCATTTGGGCTCCTTTGCACTTTCCTTGTGTAACCCGTACTCTCCGCCGGAGATGTGTGGTCATGATGACCACTATTTATATTATTATTACTTGGCGGCCTCTGAGGATCAAACGACGTCATGCTTTTTAAGCCCCTAAATCTTTGAGAGATTCATGCCAATCCCATTTTAGCCAGATAGCCTACGTGTTAAAAAGTTGTTCTCAAAGTGCATTCACATAGATGGTTAGGCGACCCATTGGATGTTTATTTTTTAGTATTATATTGGCATACTTCTATGTATCTTGTAATGTCCCTCTGAGGACCTGGTCCCTTTCCAGGTATAGACATGTAGGATTATCCACAGGAGTACAGATCCGGACTTGATGCTTTATACCAGACTGGGGAGGTCTTACCTTCAGAGTACCTTTCATTCATCGCAACTGATGGATATTTTAGTTTCTATTTCCTTTATTGACATTTATCTTATATTAGAGTTTGATCTCTTCTCTCATTTAGTAGTTTTAGTATAGTCGATTGGAAGTGGATTTGTTTCCATCCGACTATCATTCTTTGATACTTCATACTTGAGATTCAGTTATTTATTTCCTATTTCTTTATTTATGCTGTTGATGAGATATAGATTGCGTGTGACTTGTGTTGATAGTATATTACCACTTGTGGATTGGATATTCACATTACAGCATATATATGTGTTATGTTTTCCATATATTAGAGTTGTCATATACATATGGCTGACATATTGCGTATTCCTAATCCTACGTATTTTGGGACTGGAGCATGATATATTTTTGTGGTGGCCTATGCAGGTCCTCGAATATATTGTCTCAGTTACATTCCTATACCGAACAAGCCTGCGTATAGGAATAGAGTATAGGATCTCATCCACGCTTGACTAAAACTCATCATCCCTTTCAACCTTCCTATTTTAAATGCTTGCATCCTGTTTGATTCTTGTACTCGTTCTAATCGTTTCGTCCACCTCTTGCAGAAAGATGGATTTGCGTAGTGGATATACTACCGTCGGAGGAGACACACCTTCAGGAGTCAACGACCAAACTCGAGGGGAGACCTCGATGACTCCTAGTGTCACACCCCAGTCCCAAAATACGCAGGACTAGGACACGTAAGCATGCCAGCCGCATGTATATGGCAACTCCAATATATGGAAACCATAACACATGCGTACGTTGTATCATGAACAATAATTCATAAGTGGTATAAGATATCTCAAGTCACAGGCATAATTTAAATCCCATCCACAGAAATCAAATAGGCATAAATAACCAATATCTATGAAACTAGATCTCAATATAAAGTATCTAATGATGGTAGTCGGATGGAAACAAATCCACTACCGAACTAGAATATAGAATAAATAAGATAAATACAATATAAGAATATCAACTAGCAGTCACGGGCTCAAAAAGGAGACCTCCTCGCAATATACGTAGCAAGTCCGGATCTGCGCTCCTGCGAATACTCATGAACATCTACACCTGGAAAGAGACCAGGTACTCAGAGGGACATAACAAGATACATAAAAGCATGCCATAAAGTAAATACGAATAAATAAAAAGGGGTGCGCTAACCATCTAAGTGAATGCAATTTGAGGCCAACTTGAGTGTAAGGGAAAGTGTAGGCTAGACATATGCTGATATAATTCACCAATCATGACAACTGGCTAGTATATTCCATATATACCCCCATACCAGGGCGCTATGTAATATAATAACGTGCAACTACGAGGAGCATGGCATATGCATAATATAACGTCTATATCGCTCCGAAGAACATGGCATCTAAATAGTATATATATCGTCCATATCATCCCGAAGAGTGTGGCATCTACATAGTATATATCGTCCATATCGCTCCGTCGAGCATGGCATCTGAATAGAGGAAGTGGATGTCCCATACGCCTACTGGTCGTCCTCTCCACCCAATGATTTATGAATGTTGTATCCACAACATGCTTTAGCTACTACGTCGAGGCATCGTAACTCTGGCTCATAGTCTATCATTAGAACAATAGCCCAACCTTACAACCAAACAAGGACAAGGATTGGACTGTCGTACCACGATAGCCTATGCTCCAACTACTAATAACTGCTAAGTCTTCTAACATGCATTGCTAATAGCCGTTATTCCCTATCCGTCGCACGACCTACACGTATAGGTGGCCAACCACATACGCAAGTCCGTGCCCTACATGAGACTCACAACACGTGTAAAAAATGTGTCAAGGCCTGGGGAGTTATACCGATAACTCCACAACTTTAGGTGGGTCTACTAGACACTAGGTCAGACACAAGTCCTAACGTCAACGCATTCGTTGACTGCACCCGAGTCTCTCTCCGACGCGCACAGTTATATAATCTAAAATAATAAACTTGCAACTAATATATATAACTAAATTTAAACAGTCCAACAAGACAAGGTATACTTGCCTGGCAAGGAAGCTGTGTAGTACCAATAACCTGCTCCTGAAGGCGGACAGAATAACCCGATATGTCCTATATACATATAATATAATAGAACACAACAAAACATCAGTTATTATACTAGCACATACACAATCATAAATACCTTGAACTCAGGGCATAGATAGGTATGTCGCTGGTCAACTAGGGTCAAGTGTGCGTCTAATCGCACGGGTGTCGCGTCTGTAATTGCTGTGCAAGACAGACAGTCAAAGTGATACGGGGCTCGCCAGTACGTCGGTGTACATAATGACAGTCTACTAACAATATTACATGGTTACAGGTCATAACTACGGAATATCCGTGGTTACACTCGGGTTACCGAGTAATTATATAAATATACATTATTATTAACTAGCATATAACATTAATTACTCATTAAATACATATATAATAGATATATGTATATACACTAATTAAGTACGTATACAATATATATATTGTATATACCCTCATTGTATTTATACTATATATATTAACATATACTAGGGATATATAATACACATACAAATATAAAAGGGGAAACACATTCGTACCTTAGGGTACGTGTACGGAGATGATGATGACGACGATGTGGTTGACTACGATGATGACGAGGACGAAGAGGGTGATGATGTGGACGATGGTGATGACGAGGACGATGATGTGGAGTTGATGATGATAGGTTGGAGATGATGATGGTAATGAATGGTGATGATGGTAGGTTGGAGATGATGATGGTAATGAATGGTGATGATGATAGGTTGGAGATGATGATGGTAATAAATGGTGATGATGATAGGTTGGAGATGATGGTAGGTTGGAGATGATGATGGTAATGAATGGTGATGATGATAGGTTGGAGATGATGGCCGGAAGTTTGCCGGAGTCCAGCCATACTCAGGCGACCGAGGGGGAGCAGGGAGGAAGGAGGACAGGGAAGAGGAGGAGTTCGTGACAGGGAGGGGACGGCCGGGGACTGTTCAGACGAGAAAAAGAGAGCAGGGAGAGGTGGAGGATGAAGCAGTAGGTGTCGCTCGGTGGAGGTTGGAGTTCGGTCATGGCGGTGGCCGCGGGCTCGGGTTGGAGTATTATAGGAGGAGACGCGGTGGAGGTCGAGATGGCCGTAGGGGGAGGAGCATCCGGCAGGAGGATGATGTACAACGGCTTCCCGGCGAGGCGAGGGGATGGACAGTCGAGGGAAGATAGGTGGATGGTGGCGGTATCGTGTTGTCTCCGGCTGGATGGCCGGCAGCGATCGAGTATGGTGCAGTCGGCTTCTCCGGCGTTCAGTCGGGCATCGGCGGGTCCAGGCGAACGCTGGAGGTCATGCATGCGGTCGTGGCATCGACTAGTTAGTGCAGCACAGCAGCGGAGAGGGAGATGGCGAGATGGGAAGGAGAGGAACGGTGAGGCGGCTAGGGTGTCGGGCTCCGGCGATGGCTGGACAGGGATGAGGGAGGATGAACAGTATGGGAAGGGGATGGGTTGGTGATGGGGTAATTTAGAAAAGGGAAAAAGGGATTGAAAATTTTATTTATACATGTATGTAGAAGTTTAGGTTTTGGGTTTGACCTAGAAAACTTTGACCTAGGTCAACACTCTCTTGGGTTGGGCCTTGGGCTCACATGGGGATGTTTGGAGGGCTAGGATTTGCATTATTTAAATGTAAGGGCTAAGTTTAATGGGACGATGTTGCGCGTTTGCACATTCCGAAAATTATGGGAAAAATTCCTATGAAGGGGAAAGTTGGATTTCTTATGTATTATCCAATAGTGTGGATACCTCAATGCACTTTTGCATACTAGTGCCCAACAATTGGAAAATTGCACAAAGATGGAAATTTGGTTAAATTAATTAAAATTAAGGCAACAATGTTCTGGAATTAATTAGAAGTACATGGGGATAAAATTAGGGGGAACTCAAGTGTCATGGACATAGAGGGTCAGAGTAGAATATTATCATTAATTTGGATTGCACAAAATGGTCAAGATTGTGTCTCCAATTTTGATTGAAACGTACAAGGATACAAAGTTGAATTATTATAGAATTAAATAATAACGTCCGTGACGAATATTGTGTGACTAAAATATAGCACCAGAGAGCATAATTATGAGTTACACAAAGGTCAGAATGGTAGGCGATCACGTCTAGGACAAGGTTGTGAAATTTGTAGGAAGGCAATGGCTAGTGTAGTGCTCCAATTATCGAAGCAACGGTAATGTACACTAGGTGATATAAATATTGTATAATTAAATAAAAATGTCGTATCCTATTTCTAATTAGATAAATCCTAGCCCTAGTTTTTCTATCTATGCCAAGTAGACCTAATTTTGGGTGAGGGAGTTTACACCTAGACTTCCGGGGCCGGATGGACAGACTCACAATCCAGTTCCATCTGATCCTTCCGCATCACCTAATGGAACATTTCCAGCTTCATCGGCACCACAGGATGGACAGACACAGCTATTCTAATTATTCTAAATGATGATACGGGAACAGAGGCAGCAGGCGGCCGCACTAGCTGTAGAACAGAGGCAACAAGCGGCAGAGCAGAGGCGAGTATTTCTGGCAGCACTTAGGAGAATGGCTGCACAGGCACCTGTACCAGCCCAGGCACTAGTTCCAGTACCGCGAGCTAGAGTTGAGTCAGTCAAAGACTTTGTACAGATGGGTCCCAAGCCGTATAAAGGTACCGAGAGCCCAGAGGAGACTATAAACTGGATTACCCACACCCAAAAGTTATTAGAAGCATCATAATTACCTACAGATCTATGAATGACAGACGTAAGGACGCAGCTAGATGGTAACACTCATCTCTGGTGGGAATCAATGGAGCGCCAGTTGGGTACGTGTCAGATATGGGAATAATTCTTGGAGTGCTTTGAGAGAAAGTACTTCCTGGATACTGTAAGGGATGCGTTGTACGATCAGTTCCTCCATCGGGAGCAAGGGAACAAGACAGTCGACGAGTATGATGCAGAGTTTAGTCGCCTTAATAAATATGGCGCTGCCCTGATACGAATGACTTGGACAAGGCTAAGAGGTTTCACCGCGGGCTGACTTAGGAGCTCCAACACTACACTAGCTCACGGTCCCGGATCCCTTATACAGAATTATTGACAGAAGCTAGGTTACAAGAGACCATCAGCAAGAAAAAAGGAGGTCAACTGAAGACACAGCAGGGACTGTAAAGGACACAGCAAGGAGGGCCTATCAGACGTCCTTTGGCACAGCAGCAGCAGAACAGAGCAGGACCGTACCAGATTTTGGTGAAGCCCCACAGCAGTTATTGTGGGAGACGTGGACATATTTTGAGAGACTGTTGGACTCGCTTACGATAATATATAAGGTATAGTTCCGGACAACATATGGTAAAAGACTATCCAATGCAGTAGACATTGACGCTTCCACCGCCAATACAGAGGCTAGCACTTCCAGCACCGAAGCCAGTCAGCAGATGACTAGACCAGGAGCACCTCGACCCCCAGCAGCAGGAGAATTTCAATGAGGACGACCGCTACCTACTCAGGAGGATCAGTTCACAAGGGCCAGATATGGACTACTACAAAGGAATAGAGAAGCTTTTGCACTAGAAGTGGATAACATAGATCAGGAGATTGATGTTATAGCAGGTATTACTCTTGTTTTTACTTTTCTTGCTGTGACATTATTTGATATGGGAGCCACCCACTCATTCATATCTTCTAGTTTTATTGCCAAGCATAATATTGCCACTACACCTTTACCTAGTTGTGTTAGAATTCTTACCGGAGGAGGAGCTGTATCTGTTAGTCGGATTTGTAGATTGTGTCCTGTAGTGAATCGTGATAGAGAGATGAATGCCCGACTCTTAGTCCTCCCTATGCCAACTTTTGATATTGTCTGGGGATGGACTGGCTAAGCAAGTACCACGCTTTCTTTGACTATTTTGGAGGAAGCATTCTTTTTAAGGTACCAGGCCAGCCGGAACTTGAGTTTGCACGAGGATCCACAGAAGCCCTTGATGGTGTGCAGCTCGCAATGTATGAAGTTATTTATTACCCCATCATTTCAGAGTTCCAAGACGTCTTTCTAGAGGAATTGCCAGGATTACCTCCGGACAGAGACGTAGAATTCTCGATTGAATTAACACCGGGAGCAGCACCCATAGCGTCTCATGTTTATGGATTGGCGAAGAAGGAGATGGATGAGATAAAAGCACAGTTGAAATAATTAGAGGAGAAAGGTTTTATCCGACCAAGTGCATCACCCTGGGGAGCACTAGTATTGTTTGTACCAAAGAAGGATAGGTCAGTGCATATGTGCATCGACTACAGAGCCTTAAATGCAGTGACCGTGAAGAATAAATACCTATTTCCATGCATTGACGACTTATTTGATCAGCTTAGTGGAGCCAAGGTATTCTCGAAGATAGACTTGAGATCAAAATATCATCAGTTGAAGGTACGGAAGCAGGACATCCCAAAGACCGCATTCATGACAAGATATAGATTCTACGAGTTTTTAGTCATGCCATTTGGGTTTACCAATGCTCCAGCTATCTTTATGGACTTAATGAATTGAGTATTCCATCAGTATTTGGAACAATTCGTGGTCGTCTTCATAGAGGACATACTTGTCTATTCGAAGAGCCACGAGGAGCACGAGAAGCACCTGCGGATTGTCTTAGAGACCTTGAGAAGAGAGCAGTTATATGCGAAGCTCAGTAAATATGAGTTTTTCTTAGACATAGTCTCATTTCTTGGCATGTCATTACGGGAGATGGTATTTCTGTTGAGCCAAAGAAAATCTCGACAGTCGAGACATGGCCCGTTCCTAAATCAGCATCGGAGGTAAGAAGTTTTCTTGGACTTGTGGGATATTACCGATGGTTCCTGGAGAACTTCTCAAGGATAGCAGTGCCTATGACTCGGTTGACGTGCAAGGATCAAGAGTTCGTATGGACCGACGAGTGTCAAGTCGCTTTTGAGGAGTTGAAGAAGCGACTGACCACAGCACCAGTATTGACTATTCCATCAGGATCAGGAGGTTATGTGATTTACAGTGACGCATCGAGAAAAGGCTTGGGATACGTGTTGAGGTAGCATGTCAAGGTGATTGCATATGCATCTAGATAGTTACGAGTACATAAAAAGAATTATCCAACTCATGACTTGGAGCTTGCAGTCGTTATTTTTGCCCTGAAGCTATGGAGACATTACCTATATGGGGAACGAGTGGAGATCTATACAGACCACAAAAGCCTCAAGTATGTCTTCACGCAGAAGAAGTTAAATATGAGGCAATGTCGGTGTCTTGACTTGATGAAGGACTTTGAGATAGAGCTACATTAGCACCCAGGGAAGGCTAACGTAGTAGCAGACGCGTTAAGCCGGAAACCAGCAGCTTACTTCTTGATGACACAGAGGGAGTTATTGGAGGACTTACAAGAACTTGGCATAAAAGTGGTATTACCCGAAGCAGATGGGACATTAGCCTACTTGCAAGTACAGTCATCACTAGTAGAGAGGATCAAGACAGCTTTGCCTACGGACGCGCAACTTTGCCTACGGACGCCAGATTCAGGAGATTGAAAGAAAGGACAGAGGCCGGAGAGCAGACGGGATTGCGCATTCATGATGGCAAAATATTACAATGTAGTGATCGTCTATATGTTCCCAATGGAGAGATTCGACAGGAGCTGATGGCAGAAGCTCATAGTTCAATATATTCTATTCATCCTGGAGGCACCAAGATGTATCGTGACTTACGATAGCACTTTTGGTGGCATGGGATAAAAAGAGAGATAGCTCGCTTTGTAGCCAAATGTCTACTATGTCAACAGGTGAAGCCGAAGCATCAGAGAACAGTAGGGCTACTACAACCACTTCCGATTCCTGAGTGGAAGTGTGAGCACATCACTATGGACTTTGTTACGGGTTTTCCCAAGAGTCCAAGTGGGAGAGATGAAGTATGGGTAATAGTGGATCGACTCACCAAGTTCGCATATTTCTTGCCTTTTAGAGTTGGCCAGTCCACAGAAGCTTTGGCTGACTTATACATGAGACAGATTGTGAGGTTGCACGGCATTTCGTTCAGCATTGTATCAGACAGGGATTCGCGTTTCATATCTCATTTTTGGTGAAGCATGCAGGAGAGTCTTGGGACTCGTCTGAAGTTCAGTACATCATATCACCCGTAGACAGATGGGCAGTCCGAATGTACTATTCAGACACTGGAGGATATGTTGAGGGCTTATATATTGGACTTTGGAGGATCATGGGAGGACCACCTACATCTTATGGAGTTTTTTTACAACAATAGCTATCAAGCGACATCCAGATGGCTCTGTTTGAAGCATTGTATGGAAGAAAGTGTAGGTCCCCCATGTGTTGGAGTGACATGGAAGAACGTCAGATTCTGGGACCAGAGTTGGTAATCAATACTGTGGAGACAGTGAAGAAGATACAAGGGCACTTGCAAGCAGCGCAAGATAGGCAGAAGCAGTGGGCAGACCTTCATCATCGTTCCTTGGAGTTTAAAGAGGGCGATCATGTCTTCTTGAGGATATCACCTACTAGAGGCACTATTCGATTCGGAGGGCGTGGCAAGCTTAGCCCAAGGTATATTGGACCATTTGACGTGCTAGAGAGAGTGGGAGAAGTGGCGTATCGACTGGCACAACAACATTCACTCGAGGGAGTACATGATGTATTCCACGTGTCGTAACTTAGGCGATATGTGGCAGATAGTAGTCATTTTCTCGACCACTCTGAGATCACCATTGGACCGAGCTTGTCATACTAAAACCAACCCGTAGGGATCCTTGATCGTTGAGAGAAAGTGTTAAGGAATCAGTCTATTCCTTTGGTCCGCGTGGCATAGAAGCATGGTGCGCCAGGAGAATCCACTTGGGAGCGCGAGGACGACATGCGCAAACATTTTTCGTACCTATTCGTAAACCAAGGTATGAAATTACTTTGTTCATTTCTACCATATACCATCCTTGATTTTTCTATCGTGGCTTAGTTTTAATTTCGAGGACGAAATTTTTATAAGTTGGGTAGAATATAAAACCCCCTAATTTTAATATTATAATTATTTAATTTATTCATAGTATTTCTTAGTTAATTAGAAAAAAATAAATTTATTTGAATTAATTACCTATGTAACAACTCATCTAGAAATTATTGATCAAAACAATTATTATTATATTTTATTTTATTTTAGGAGTCTTGTAGAAGGATGATAGATTATTTTTATGTACTAATATATTTTTTTGGAATTTTTACCATATATATATATATATATATATATATATATATAAATAAATAAATAGTATAAATAAAAAGGAAAGAAAGAAAAGGAAAATAAATAAATAACAAATAAAACCTAATAATAAAAACCCTAAAGTAAACTAACTACCCCAGCCCGCTACCCACCCCAACCCGAGAGCCAGCGGCAGAACCCGCACGGCCCATTGTCGACCGCCCCCTGCTTCCCTTCTTTATATATATATATATATATATATATATATATATATATATATATATATATATATATATATACCATGAATTGAGCCCTAACCCTAACCCTAATCTAATCGCCTACACTTACCTGCATCGACCCCGACTTTCACGCAGCCACTGGAGCACCGCCGCCCGCGTCCGCACACCCGTGCGACCGCGCAAACGCCGCACAGAAACGACATCGATAAGCCCTCCTTCAAGCGCAGTTTCCTGTCTCGTTGCTCGACCGATTTCCAATCCGTCTTCACCGGTATGTTTACAACCTATCCCCCTCTCAACTCTGTAAATTATTTTCCATCGATCAACGTTTAACACTAGGTAGAAATTGAGGCCAAGTTGAAGAAAAACCATATAACTTAAACTGCAGAAAATTATTTCGATGATCTATGTTTAGAGACTAATATCTTCCACCACAGACATCCAAATTTAAATCTACTTTTTCCTATGTGAAGTCTATATAACCAAGATTATTCCCTGTTCATTAGAATATTTTATTTTGTGTTAAATTCAGAGATAAACTGGGTTAAAAATCATAAAAACATATTTTCAAAACTTTAGAAATTTGTGAAACGGAGTGCGCCCCGCCAAACGGACCACCCCGTCACGTACCAATTACACCGAAAGTGGCGTATGGTATATCCTGACGTGTGGGCTTTCGCAGAAACTGATTTAGACGCTTGTGCGCGTCGGAATCAACCTGTATCCGGAAAAAGTCCCCGTATCGCGAATTTTCAAAATATCGTACCATTTTGTGTACACTCGTCGGAATGTGACAAAACTTACACTATTGGATTCGTGGTATCACGATGGTCCTGTGACCCAAGTTTCACGCGATTCCGAGACAGTTGACCAAGCTGCCTATTTACGGGCCCTACGGTTGACTTTAAGTGCGAATTTGTGTTCGGCTCACCGGAATCCAAAATTGGCCATACCGTTGAGTTTGTATGGACGTTTAGAATTTGTTTGCCCTATAATTTGTCTATTTAGAGACCTTTACCTCTGGCATATTTTTAGTACAAAGTGGGACACATGTGGAACCCGCTTTGACCCAAAATTATCGTTTTGCCCCTGTGTCCAAATTGGACGAAAGGATAGTATTTTCTAGCTATTTCGCTAATTTCAAAAATATTGGTGATATTTATTTCTACATCCGGAGACGTTTATTCGGAGGCTATAGTTTATGATCCTATGTACTTTACGTCTGGACGCTTACACTATACAAATTGCTTACCAGGCAAGTATACCTTGCCATTGTACTATGATTTACTTTCCATATGATGCATATATTTTATTTTTGCCTATTTATTTTATATATTTTAACTGCTATATAAACTGCGCGTCCAAGAATAACTTGGGTGCAACGACGGTGGCGTCGTATTCTATTTTTATTATATATATGCATGTTGACCTAGTTTATGAGACCACCCCATTATCATGATGCATTCTTATGTTTCATTGGCTATGACACTATTATTACACAAGTATGAGTCTCATGTAGGACACGGACTTGCGTACTCGGCTGGCCACTGGTACGTATAGGACGTGCGATGGATAGGGATAACTGCTGATAGAAATTGCATGCTAGAAGACCTGTCAGTTATTTAGAGGTATCATCGTGTCATGGATATGACATGCTTAGAGCATGGGGTGGAGAGAACAACAAGTAAGGCGTTTGAGCTCCTTTGCACTTTCCTTGTGTAACCCGAACGCTCCGTCGGAGATGCGCAGTCGTGATGACCACTATATATATTATTATTACTTGGCGGCCTCTGAGGTTCAAAAGACGTCATGCTTTTAAGGCCCCTGAATCTCCTAGAGATTCATGCCAATGCCATTTTAGCCAGATAGCCTACGTGTTGGAAAGTTGTTCTCAAAGTGCATTCACATAGATGGTTAGGCGACCCATTGGATGTTTTTTTTCAGTACTATATTAGCATGCTTCTATGTATCTTTTTATGTTCCTCTGAGGACCTGGTCCCTTTCCAGGTATAGACGTGTAGGATTATCCACAGGAGTACGGACCCGGACCTGAAGCTTCATACCAGACTAAGGAGGTCTTACCTTCAGAGTACCTTTGATTCATCGTAACTGATGGATATTCTAGTTGCTATTTCCTTTATTGACATTTATCTTATATTAGAGTTTGATCTCTTCTCTCATTTAGTAGTTTTTAGTATAGTCAATTGGCAGTGGATTTGTTTCCACCCGACTATCATTCTTTAATACTTTGTACTTGAGATTCAGTTATTTATTTTTTATTTCTTTATTTATGCTGTGGATGAGATATAGACAGTATATTACCACTTATGGATTGGATATTCATAATATAGCGTACGTATGTGTTATGGTTTTCATATATTGGAGTCGCCATATACATACGGCTGGCATGTTGCGTATTCTAAGTCCTACATATTTTGGGACTAGGGCATGACAAATTCATATGAAATGATGCATGTCTGCTTACTTGTACTGTTGTTCATTGTTTATAAAAGAAAGAGTATAAAATTATAAGATGCTAATTGATCCCACATAGTAATAAATATGGCTCACAATACATGATGCGCACTTCCCGATAGAGTAATCCCTATTGCATGCTTGAATTAAATATGAACTCTGATTCAAAGATGTTTTCAAAAGAAGTAAACTGACTCTGATCCTGAACTGCATGAAATAAATCTAGGTAAAAGTAGCAAGATCACCAGTAATGTAATGGTTTATCATATGATTACTTAGTGTTGGTTTTAGAGAGTGTTGTTTATGTTTGTTTCTTTTATACCCGTTAGTGTTTTTCCCAAAGTACTGACCCCCCACCAGTTTTGTTCGCAGGAGCTGGATTGTCCGAAGATGCGATAGCAATTCCTCATCCTCAGGAGCTAAAAATCTGGAATCGATGCCTTGAGTTGTATCGAAAAGTTTTGAGATATTTTTTTTTGTATAAAGGAATGTAATGTATGGAACGATGTTATTGTATTCTATTAATGTAAGTTAATTTGACAAGCCTTGTAATCATTTTAGATATCAATAAAGTTATTGTTTTCCTATACAATTGTGTTCATTTATTTTTTGTATTTTGTGCCGCTGCTTCTTACTCTGAATAGCTTACTTTTGTATTTGCACCAGCCTTGGCCTTGCGCAAGAGCAACTTAGGCTTGCATGGTTGTATTAGCAAAATAAGTTGTATTAGCAACGATTTTAGCGACGTCAAATCTAAACCTCGCTGAATCATAAATATTTAGCGACATCAAAATTAAATGTCGCAATACGTCGCTGGTAGCGACATGGAGCGATGTTCCACGACAAAAATTAATAAAATGAAAATAAATATCGCTAGGAGTTGCTAAACGTCACTAAATTTTGAATATTGGGGACGTTTAGCAACATTAAAATTTTAAGTCACAGTATTTGCTTATGTCCGCGTCGTCTAGCGACGTAGTTTTCATACGACGCTAATTTATTTCATATAGGATTTGGAATTTACTTTCCCCCATTTCCTTCGAGCTCCTTTACAAATTTCCCCCCATTTAGTTTTGACCCCTTCCATCTCAATGCCTTCCCCCTCCGTTTGCTTCCTCTGGTGCCTCCCCGAGCCCCCCCTCCCGGTGCCTCCCCGCGTCATCCTTCCTCTGGCGTGCTCCTCCTCCGTCCGGTGAATTAACATCCCTCTGTCGGCGTCGCTCCTCCCTCCGGCTCCCCTTCTCGTCCCTAATTGTGCTCTCTCTATATATAGGGTTTTCAATGACTCCACCCACAAATACGATACGATACGACACAACACACACTGTCACAAATATAATATGACATACACACTATCACATACACTACTAGGATACACACACAGGATACAACCAGGACACATGAATACACACACTGGACACAACCCTAACCCTGACACATGGACCCGGACACATGTAAACTAAAATCTAATAGAGAATAAATGCAAAAAAAATTGTGACATTTCCTAACAATTATGCTAATAACTTAGAAAATATATAATATACCCTATCAAAACATAGAATGAAGTATTAAAAAGTGTTGCAAAAGATCCACCTAGATTTAGAAAATATGTAAGCAGCCGAGGACGCCAATGCACAAAAAATGTTTATTTCTAATATTTATTCCTACTATGTACAAGAAATGTGACATATTTTCGAATAATCTGACAAGAATACGTGAGTACACGTCCAGTGTGCATCATGGTATTGATAATAGTACATTATCTATATCTCAATATGTATGTATCTATCCACCAAATATAAAATACAAACATATAATATCACAGTATACTATCCAACTCAACAAAAGTTAAAAATAATATATGCAGAGAATGAATCAAAAAATAAACTAATAAAACAGATCCATATCCACATCTCAACATAGGATTAGAAGTCTAACCATCCTTAGAAATACAATCCATAGTGTATCTCGGGAACAACCCGATCAAAATGAAATAATAAGAGTTCTAAACTATAGGGCTAATAGCACCAAAGATAACTTATGACAGGACTATGCATCACCTTGGACATCTACACTATCTAGTCATGTGACAGCGACATGAATCTCAGTTTCATCCTCAGAAGGTCTATAAGGGAAGAATAATCCTCTTCGCCTAAATATGAACAATATCTAGTCATGATTGAGTAAAGTACAATTACAGCTCACAATTACACCGAAACAATATAAAATCTAAAGTAACATAAATACTGAAATAAAACTAATGAATGTGATAAGTATGTACTAAACATGACCTGAATGTAAATTGTATGATATAAAGAAAATAACATAGATTCGGTATTGCTAACTATAGACGACTAAAGATAAAATATGACTTTGTTTTTGCACAACCTGCTCTTTTGTTAAGGACCCACACTCCCACACCCAAACTCTACTCCAGATGCTCCTAAGCAAAAAAATTTTTAGAGAATAGCTCACATTGAATATGTGATGTCAGACATATCCTTTATTAGTATTCAGAAGTGTATCCATCTAGGCATCCATTTGGATAATATACTTGAACTATGTCTATTCATATTTTCAAAAGTATCTAAAAATGGATCTGAATTAGTATATGTGTCATCGTTCATGGATGTACAACCGTCATCCTGATGACATGTATGGTATATCGGATGAATTCATACATGGGGTGGAACAGTTCCTGTCACGACCCGCACCCGGTTTAGGGGCACGAGAGCGTGGGTACGTCCAGCCTACGCCGCAGCATCGGCGGTAGAACGCTGTCTAGGTCAAGTACTATCTAAACAATCTCACACTAGTATCCAACTCCATAAGGAGACGTGGATATCATAAAATAAATCTAGAAATACTCAATCACAACTACAGTACGATAGGAAAAAGAAGAAATAAAAGAATACAACACAAGTCTAATGACACAATAATCATACCTGCAATCAATAACATCCAATCCCCCAAGTGTGTCGGAAACCAGTCTACTAAGGTCACAGTCTGGAAAAATATTTTCCAGTCAGGAAGGAGCAAAGTACATCTCTAAATAGCAGTTCTATATAAATGACATAAACTATGTAGCAGTTCTAGATGGAAACATACCAGATGCATGTATAGGTACGAGAAATGTACAATGAGAGAAATACTGGAAATACTGTAAGTAAATGCAGGAAAAGAACAATATGTCAATGAGCAAGAAACCTATGACTAAGTGCGTGAGTACTAGCTTTAACATGTGATCGGCTTGGGAACTTGATCAGGCTGGTTACATGTGATTAGCTATGGTTCATATAAAGTCAGGCTAACCGTTGGTTAGCTATGGTGCATGTAGAGATCAGGCTAATCACACGTAACAGCTATGGAGCATGTAAATGGTCAGGCCGTACCCGACGTGAGATGTGGGGTGAGCTATGGTACATATAAAGTTGGGTATGATCACATATCTACACTAAAGTACTCCCCAAACCCCCGACTGGTATAGTAGATTCAATCATGGTACGCTATGGCACGGGATTCCCTAGGAAGGTAGCAAATCTCCCCGGGAATCAGTGTCTGTACATGCACAAGATAACAAGGAAAACAAGTCTTGTACAAGCTACACCATGAATAAGGAATAACATCTCATGACGAGATCCGTGTATACCAATCCGTGTAACCAATATGTCAAGAACATGGATATTTACACTAGATACAGTGAACATAGGAGATATCATAAATTAGAAACTAATCAGAGAATGTACTCGCCTTGGGTCCTTAGCTGGTAATACCAATGTCCTGTCCCAGAGTATCGTTGGAGGATCCAACAGTCCTAAAATATATCAATACAACATTTGCATCAGGTGCTACACTAACACATCACAAATACATGAACTCAGGGGCTCTATCAGGTATGGCACTAGTCAACTAGGGTCAACTAGTAATTTACCAATTAATTATATTATAATTTCCATCAACTACAATAGTAGATATATGAAAAAATATACTTTAAAATAAATAATACTTGTATACATACTAAAAAGAATTTAACCTAATATATGCATATATCAAATATATATATATACCAATATAAATTACTAGCTATAGTTGTATATTTACTAAAATACGTACATTTATATATTAACGTATATCAAAGTACGTCCATAACATATGTGTGCAAAGTACATTTTTAGAATATACATATATACATATATATATATATATACCAAAATAATTATATACATATACTAAAAATATATATATACATAGATACTAAATTAATTACATATACTAAAAATACGTATTTACGTATATAAATCATTTCGAAATTATTTTGAACAATAATTTCAAATAAAAGTTTATTTATAAAAACTAGAATTTATGTAAAAGCCATCATATATATATATCTCTAGTTATTTCAGTTACCAGTCCAAATAACCAATTTTTATCTTATTTTTATTATTGAAACTATATTTTTAATAATATAAATCCCAACAAATTATTATATTTTGCATAATCAAACCCTTTTTTTACACATAATAATAACTAAATTCATACATTTAAAAACAATAAACTAATTATATTTATACTA
The DNA here is from genome assembly GCA_036927795.1 of Iris macrosiphon. Lineage (NCBI taxonomy): Eukaryota > Viridiplantae > Streptophyta > Magnoliopsida > Asparagales > Iridaceae > Iris > Iris macrosiphon. The sequence goes on along the minus strand of JAYESA010000016.1, from coordinate 25,272,231 downwards.
AACTAAAATGTATAATTAATAAACTAATATATATAATTAATAAACTAGTTATACATAATTACTAAACTAATTAAATATAAGTTAACTAATTATATTAACTAAACTGATTAATAAATTTAATACCGATTAATAACTTAATTAGCTGAATAATTATAATTAATATAAATAAACTAATTGATTTTATCTAAACAAATTATAATTTAATTAACTAGTTAATATACTTTACATTAACTTAACCATTAATTACTAAAACTAATTAGAATTACTAATTACAAATTAATTTAACTTAAACTAATTACAAATAATTAACTATTACATTTTATTTAAACTATTACATATTATTTAAACTATTACTTTTCCTAACCGTGACTTTACAACAGAAGAACAGGGGAAGAGGAAAGAGAGAAGGGCTCACGGTGGGTTTCGTTTCCGGCGTCGGCGGAGGAGTCTCGCCGGAGCAGGGCGTCGAACTCGGCGGCGGCAGCGGCTCCAGATCTGAGGCGGCGGCGTCGCTCGTCTCGAGGCGACGCTCGATTCGAGGCGGCTGCGTCCGGTTCGAGGAGGCGGCGCTGGGTTCGAGGAGGCGGCCGGCGGTCTGGTTCCAGCGGCGGTCTCGACGCGGGTGAGGCGGCTTCGAGGAGGGCTCGACGCGGTGGTGGCTTCGAGGAGACGTCGGCGGATCTGGGCGGCCACCGACGGATCTGGCTCGAGGGGCGGCGGCGACGACGTCGGCTCCGGGCGGCGGCTTCGAGTCTAGGGTTAGGGTCAGGTTCGGGATGTGTCGGGGTCTGGGTACGTGTCCGGGATGGACACGAGGGTTTGTTGTGGGGGACGTGTCCGGGATGGACACGGGGACTCGATGCACTGTGGACGTGTCCGGGTGTGGACACAGGAATCTGATGTAGTATTGTAACCGAACCCAGAAAATGAATGGATACGGTGGGACACCCGGGGTCGGACCCGAGGCCATCACGGCTGACACGGTGATGCTGGACACACGGACACGAGCACACAAAAATGGTGGTGGCTTTGGCTTGTAGGAATTTGTGGAGGCTAGCTAATAAATTTGGAGATTAGGGTTTCTTGGGAATGGTGATGAGGGACTTAAATAGGGAGAGATGGTGTGGGATAAAGGGTTTGCGGGTTGGCCCAATAATGAATGGCCCAGAATTAAATATAAAAGGGTTTCTCATGTGGGAAAAATGAGGGTGTGAAGGCTAGTGAATGGGAAATGGCAACTTGTAAAAATTTAAAAAGAAAAGATTATAATTTCAGAAAATATTTTAGGAAAGCTATGTAATTTATTTATTTACTATTCCATTAAATATAAAATTATTTTGAAGAAACAACTAGTCCTTTAATTAATTTTATCCAATAAATAATTTTATGATTTCAAGCCAATAAACATTTGAAACTAGAGGAATATATATATTATTATTTATTTATTTATTTTTTGTAATACATCGTCATTTAGGAAAAAAGGATTTTTATAAAAGATTATTAAATTACCTTCTACAATCAAACATCGTTCTAAATCAATTAAAGATTTCAAGGAGAAATATTTTATCAAACTTGATATTTTAAAATAAATTAAAAAATCTAATTATTTTGGAAATTGGAAATCGGAGGTTACAGTTCCTGCAGTTCGCCAAGGCGTTCTCTCAGTACATGGACAGCACCAAAATTAAGTGTCCGTGTGTGAGATATCGCAACTTGAAATAACACTCAGAAGTGGATGTGATATATCATTTATACTCGAATGGTTTTATGCTGAATTACTATCAGTGGACCTCACACGGAGAACTTGTGTCTTTAGCATCAGAGCCAGAGCCTTATGTGGAGCCGTATATGTGTGTCTACGACCATGCTGATTATGACTACGGGTGAGTGAACTTGGTTTTTGACGCTGTCAGGTTTAGTTTCGATTCGGATATGTCACGATCCGCACCCGAAATGAGGATACGAGTACGTGAATAACACCTAGTCTATACCGCAGCATTGGCGGTAGAACGTTATTTACGTCAATAATGCTATCTAAATATCTCACACAATATATATATGGTATCTGCCATGCTATCTCAACTCCAAATGGAGGAACAACATATTATATGATAATAAAACCAATACTCAATCATAATATCAAATTAGGAGAAGAAATAGCACGATACGAAATAAAAAAAAGAAGTACAAGAGTCACAAATACATCCACAAGCCCACAATATAAGTCTAGGCACAAAGCAACTCCCAAAATAATATATACATGCCAAAAGTCTAAAATAAGACTAATACAGTGTCTAACAATATAAGTCTAAGCCTCATCAGTCACTGGCACTAGGTTCTCCTGCTCTAGGGGAGTATCCTCTAATGGTTCGTTATCCTGCGGCCCGTAGTAAGTTTATGTAAAGAAATGTAGGCCATCTCTTGAGGGTAAACTTGTCGACACCCAAGATACATACACCGAGACCAAGTCAACGCAAGGCCTTTAACGTGCAACCAGAGGCACAGTTGACATTATTATGTGAGTGGGAAGAACTGCAGCTATGGTACAGAATTTAAGGCTTAGTACATTCTTGTATCATACTGTTGTTTGACCCATGCAGGAAGATTAAAGTCTTAAGCGACATCTATCCTAATACATGATGGGCAGTCACTTTGGGGAATGCTCAACCTATATATTGAGATATTTGGAGAATTATTGGAGTTTTTTCTTTGCTTGTGTGAGGTATTCCTCTCCCAAGGCTAAAAAGATAGTCCCACATTGAAAATTACTCCAAGTGGGTATCTCAATATAATATCATGCTTGGTGTTGAGGTATGCATATGGGATGCTGGCCTAAGTGGGTGTCATGTGGGATATTTTCCTTGTAGGATTAACGCTAAACTACTCAAGAAGGCATTTATGCTTTTTGTCACTCTCTTCGAAATATTTTCTTAGAAGTTAAGCCCAAAGGTGCTTAGCGACTCGGACTTAGACTCGGGCTCGGACTAAAAGGCGCAAAGTGGTGCTTTGATGGCGCACTTTGCACACTTCTGCGTGAGGCATTATGCGTTAAGCTCTACGCAGGTTTCTGTACGAGCTTATATGCGGGTCTCTGCATAGGATTTTGCATAGGTCTCTTTGCGAGCCTATGCACAGGGTATTTTGCTCGGGCTACTGTACAGGTGCGAAGAAAGTGTTGTATGTGCAGGATAACACTGATTGTGGGATTTAAACAGTTATGAAAAGATTGAGTCAATTATTCAGATCTAATTTTTATAGGATTTGAATTTAATTGATTCCTATCTTTCCGTAATTAGTTGGTGGCCAAGATTAGGGTTAGGGTTTCATCCTAACTCTATAAATACTCTCTACGTGCCTCCTTTGAGGAATTACTCTGAAATTGAGAAACAAAAATTATTATAGTGTCACTCCCCGTTCCTGATATACGTAAATGGAACATATTAGTTTTTCTGTTTATTATATTTGTTGCTTGTATGTTAATTAGGTTGCATGTTATGGAGACTAGACCCATTCTTTGGTTCAATTAGACTCATGGTTTAATTATTATTTTGGTTTAATCATGAGTGAACCCATGGTCTATGTCATGCCCCAATCTCCCGCAAGCCCGATAGTCCCCGCTGAACGTGAATTACCACGTTTCAGCTCTCCCGCGGGACGATCGTTCTCATCGGGACGTGATGCCGTGCAAGCCTAAGGTGCGCTTGCACAAGGCCAAAGCTTTGATTAAAGGGCAAGTAAGCTATTCGATACTGAAGCAGCGGCACATGATATTTCAGAAAAGTGAAGAACTCATTGTATATGAAAATAGGCTCTTTTATTGATAATCGAAAGTGTTACAAGCGGCACATGGCCGAGATTACAATTCTCTCAAGCACTCTTCTCTTGATTACAATAACACCGTTCCATACATTATGTCCCTCTATATAAAAGCAGCTCAAAGCAGGCACAAGCTCGATGCGGCTCCAGGCATCGACTCTAGATTTCCGGCTCCTTGGGATGAGGCATGGCTATCGCTTCCTCAGATGAACGAGTACCTGAGAACAAGCAAACTGTTGGTGGGTCAGCACTTTATGCAAGTACTGGTGAGATAAAACAACTGAACAGAAGCTACACCCCCTGAAACCCACACTAAGTAATCATGTGGCAAAACATTGCATTACTAGTGATCTTGCTACTTTTACTTAGGTTCATTTCATGCAGTTCTAGCAGAGTCATATTACATTGTTTGGAAACATTCTTTAAAAACATAATCAAACAACCAATCAATCGAGGTAACCAATTCAAGCACGAGGAATCCTGTTCTGGTGTGCGCAGCGTGTTCGGTGAACTATATGCAAGGATTCTAGGGACAGGCAGCATTTAGGGACCATCAATCAAGCACACAAGTTAACTATCAATCAGAGGTCGGTCCCCGAGTAACTCAGGATCGGTAGCGGTAATCCAGCTAACCAATGACTCACATTCTGATCCTATTAGCAGCTGTGACTCATGGTTGCACATCACTGCCGAAGCAGCCGTAGCCAAGGTTCAGCTCTGCACTAATAGTCATTGTCCGACCGATGCAATGCATGAAGCGCTAACGGGAGGTCTCTATGATGCAGACAAAATGAATAAGCAGGCATAAGCATAAACTTATATTTCTTACCCCATGGCCGAACGGTTATCCCTGCAGCAAACATACAAGTTAGAAATATATATGTTTACCGTTCTCTAGTTTCCTGTCCGTCTCTGCATCAAACAGTTAGGTATGCAAGAAGGCTAGCCTAGCATGCTCCCTAACGACCTGAATGCAGCTTATCTCCATACACTTCTCTAGTGCAGACTCAACTCTTCTCTACAGAAGCACTGCCTCCCTCTAATAGCCACGCCCCCCAAGATCCCGAAGGACCGGACCTCAGGGCGCACTATTAGTCTTACCCCATCGCATCTCCATCCTCCCTTCCAATATCCACGCCCCGAGCTCAGGGCGTGTTATCAGTCTCCCACATATCGTTTGTCCCCCATCCACCGCAAGCACCCACATATCACTAGCACATCTCTTTCACAATAGCACACAACATGACAAAGTCATAATCGAACCATCTTCTCATATTCCTAATAGCCGCACCCCCAAGATCCCGTAGGACCGGACGTCAGGCGGGCTACTAGTCTAGCACACACAAGACAAGCATTTACTCTCGCATCGAAACAAGCATTCAAGACAATCCATATGAACACGATGACAAGCAAACATATGAACGATCTTTCAGTTGAGACTAGCATGGCACGGGTCTATTATCACATCAAGTAAAACATGTAGTTCCATCTTCTTAGCATAGCAATGGTTCTAGCTCATTTCGGACAAGTATACATATTCTCTTAGTTAGGCAGCGGATTCGTTTCAGTGACAAGCTATGTGAGTTCTCTTATTAGCATGCTGAGTCGATTCTATCATTCTTCTTATGAAAACTTCTTCTTAAGCAAACAAGCATTTAAAACTCAGATTCATTATTAAGTCGTGTAAGAATCAGAGAATGCAGTTCGGCCCACTCACCTTGATTAATCGGTCTGGAACTCTCCGAGAAGACTTTGTTCGAGCAAGCAAGTCGATCCCACTTGTACATAGCGCCGACGCGGAACGGGACACTACATACTTACCCACCAATAAAGAGTTTCATCCTTGAAACTCAAGAAGAAACTCACAAAACCACAAAGCAGCGATAGTCCTCATCCCTCACCATCACAAATCAAAATACTAGCAATCCCGAAATCACAAATCATATCTCAAGCAATGAAAACCAAATCCAGAAAACTTTTGCCGGCAGCTTTTGAGAATATTTATGGACTCATTGTATGGAACGTTCAATGCATCTCACATCAGGCACATCTTAGAGTTGGAAGCAATGGAATGGGCAAGGAATCGAGTCGCTCTGATACCATTATGTCACGTCCCAATCTCCCGCAAGCCCGATAGTCCCCGCTGAACGTGAATCACCACGTTTCAGCTCTCCCGCGGGACGATCGTTCTCATCGGGACGTGATGCCGTGCAAGCCTAAGGTGCGCTTGCACAAGGCCAAAGCTTTGATACAAGGGCAAGTAAGCTATTCGATACTGAAGCAGCGGCACATGATATTTCAGAAAAGTGAAGAACTCATTATATATGAAAATAGGCTCTTTTATTGATATTCGAAAGTGTTACAAGCGGCACATGGCCGAGATTATAATTCTCTCAAGCACTCTTCTCTTGATTATAATAACACCGTTCCATACATTATGTCCCTCTATATAAAAGCAGCTCAAAGCAGGCACAAGCTCGATGCGGCTCCAGGCATCGACTCTAGATTTCTGGCTCCTTGGGATGAGGCATGGCTATCACTTCCTCAGACGAACGAGCACCTGAGAACAAGCAAACTGTTGGTGGGTCAGCACTTTATGCAAGTACTGGTGAGATAAAACAACTGAACAGAAGCTACACCCCCTGAAACCCACACTAAGTAATCATGTGGCAAAACATTGCATTACTAGTGATCTTGCTACTTTTACTTAGGTTCATTTCATGCAGTTCTAGCAGAGTCATATTACATTGTTTGGAAACATTTTTTAAAAACATAATCAAACAACCAATCAATCGAGGTAACCAATTCAAGCACGAGGAATCCTGTTCTGGTGTGCGCAGCGTGTTCGGTGAACTATATGCAAGGATTCTAGGGACAGGCAGCATTTAGGGACCATCAATCAAGCACACAAGTTAACTATCAATCAGAGGTCGGTCCCCGAGTAACTCAGGATCGGTAGCGGTAATCCAGCTAACCAATGACTCACATTCTGATCCTATTAGCAGCTGTGACTCATGGTTGCACATCACTGCCGAAGCAGCCATAGCCAAGGTTCAGCTCTGCTAATAGTCATTGTCCGACCGATGCAATGCATGAAGCGCTAACGGGAGGTCTCTATGATGCAGACAAAATGAATAAGCAGGCATAAGCATAAACTCATATTTCTTACCCCATGGCCGAACGGTTATCCCTGCAGCAAACATACAAGTTAGAAATATATATGTTTACCGTTCTCTAGTTTCCTGTCCGTCTCTGCATCAAACAGTTAGGTATGCAAGAAGGCTAGCCTAGCATGCTCCCTAACGACCTGAATGCAGCTTATCTCCATACACTTCTCTAGTGCAGACTCAACTCTTCTCTACAGAAGCACCGCCTCCCTCTAATAGCCACGCCCCCCAAGATCCCGAAGGACCGGACCTCAGGGCGCACGATTAGTCTTACCCCATCGCATCTCCATCCTCCCTTCCAATATCCACGCCCCGAGCTCAGGGCGTGTTATCAGTCTCCCACATATCGTTTGTCCCCCATCCACCGCAAGCACCCACATATCACTAGCATATCTCTTTCACAATAGCACACAATATGACAAAGTCATAATCGAACCATCTTCTCATATTCCTAATAGCCACATCCCCAAGATCCCGTAGGACCGGACGTCAGGCGGGCTACTAGTCTAGCACACACAAGACAAGCATTTACTCTCGCATCGAAACAAGCATTCAAGACAATCCATATGAACACGATGACAAGCAAACATATGAACGATCTTTCAGTTGAGACTAGCATGGCACGGGTCTATTATCGCATCAAGTAAAACATGTAGTTCCATCTTCTTAGCATAGCAATGGTTCAAGCTTATTTCGGACAAGTATACATATTCTCTTAGTTAGGCAGCGAATTCGTTTCAGTGACAAGCTATGTGAGTTCTCTTATTAGCGTGCTGAGTCGATTCTATCATTCTTCTTATATAAACTTCTTCTTAAGCAAACAAGCATTTAAAACTCAGATTCATTATTAAGTCGTGTAAGAATCAGAGAATGCAGTTCTGCCCACTCACCTTGATTAATCGGTCTGGAACTCTCCGAGAAGACTTCCGTTCGAGCAAGCAAGTCGATCCCACTTGTACATAGCGCCGACGCGGAACGGGACACTACAGTCTAAACCTCAAACCCTAGCTATATAAGTTAACTTCTTTCTCTCTCTTCCCTCATTCTCTCATTTTTCCTTCTTTTATTCTAGGCAAGTACACATTGCACTATATAGAGAAACCTCTCAATTTTTGATTCTTGCTTTTCTTTACATTTTATTATTTTATTATGTGCTTATTATGATTCTGAACACTTTTAACACTTGGAGTTTTCGGTTTTAATGGATAGATTCGTATAGATCTATATTTTAAGTTTAGGGTTTTTATGGGTTCTAAAAGTTTTTCATGGTTTTGATCTGTTAAATCATAGTATTTTAGAAAACCAGTTTTTGTGGTGATTGAGCATTCCATTTTAAGCGTTTTGGCTTTTGGTTCACTTGATTTGGAATTAAAATAAAGTTTTTATGAAGAAGACATTATTTTGGTTTTTGGAGCTTTCTGCCATGGTTGAACCTACTGTTGGGGGAGACAAACTTTCTATGCGGCCAGCGAGCTATGCGGCTGAGAGTGCTATACAACTTGAGAGTGTTACGCAGCATGAACTCTTGCCGAGTAAGTGACAGCATGCGACCATCTTGTTGGACCCATGACTGCTTATTTACACAAGTGTCCTTAGACTCCTTGTGTTTTCACTCGCTGAACGAATGATAAATTCGTTAAGTCCAAGAGGCATTCATGCGGCCCGACACATGTGACTCATGCGATTTGAGTTCATGTGGCCCGATCCATGGGCCTCATATGGTCTGAGCTCATGCAGCCCGACCCATGCGACTCATGCGAACAAAAATAATGTGGCCTGAATTCATACAATTCATGCGACTTATGCGACCAACTTCCCATTAGGCCTAGACGTCTTATGTGACACTGACTCTATACGTCCCTGTCCCTCATATGGCCTATGTACACGTTTTATTGATTTGCTAGGTTTTATGTTTTATTGACTTATGTGATTCCATGTGTGATTTTGATAAATGATATGCATGTGATCTAAGTAACCATGTATTAGACCTGACCATGTGCAAGAACCCATGTGATCTACCAATGATTGGTAACTTGACTCGACTATTAGTATATGTGCTGATACACTTACTACGTTTTATGTGTTCATACGTGCTAAGTATTTCTACATAATTTGGTTACATATTTCATACTGAGGTATGCCTACGAGCTAAGCGACATCTAATATGATATAATTCCTCCAGCATAGATATGATAGTTGGTCAATAACCAAGCATAGCTAGGACTTGTTGATTATTATATCACGTAGGGGTGAATCCAAATTGAACTGCAAAGTGACAAAGTGGATTCGTATCTAGCGTGAACGTACTATGGTACGTTATATAAGGGGAATACCATGTGACCATGCCATGAGATTCTAAATAACAATAGGGTTAACTAGGCAACTAAACTTATGGAGCATTGGGAGGGAATGGAATCTCGAGATCGTGCCTAACTAGCCACCTCCAGTCACCGAAATTAGGGTATGCAGGCTAGTCCCCATGGATTTTGTTTAAGTCCTCATTAGTGGATGGCAATATTCGACTATTATATGATACTATGTGTTCTATGCAATCTTAGCACGATGGCCTTATGAGGGACCGGTGCATAATACTATGTGCTATACGGCGATTTATGGATCAGCTAACCCTGCTAGTACCTGGTTCGATCTTAGGATTCCTATATACATAATTTCTCTGGGATAACTCGGACTCCACCTAGTAAGCCGTACAAGTGATTGGCCGAATATAAAACTGATCTTGTTTGTGTATTGTATCTGCTGCTAAATAGTCTAGGGACATGGACTATCATGGTGCAATGGTTTAACCGTTGTCCTTGTTTGATTTTAGGGTTTGATTATTGTGCCACGATAGGCTATGAACCAAAACTACGATAAAGAACTATATATATATGTATCTTTTTCATAACCTGGTTTTATTTCTTTATTCATGCTTCCTTTGTGGTACTTCTATTTAGGGTCTAACCCTACTGGTTTTGCATGGCCAGGTTTAGAGCCAACAACCGAAGATCAAGCGTACTTCCTCCAAAATAATTGTACGTACTAGATGGATGATCGTTGAAGGGAACGAGTGGATTTCTTCTTCCCTGCTTGTTATTGTACATTTTATTCATTTTGGACATTTAGCTACCGGCACTTGTTAGCCGTTAATCTGGATACTTAGCTCCATACATAATTGTAATTAATCAGACTGCAGCTGATTATGGTCATATACTTTTGTTACTCTATCAGCTTTCTCATTTTGCACAACTGGTTTACTGAATATTATGGCAGGGCATTTGGGATGCCTTACTTCCTTGTCATATATGTTCTTTATTTACTGTTCTTATTTGACTGATTGAGACAATAGATGTTCTATGTGATCCTAAGTGAGTTGCTTGTAGTATGCACCCCATTGTCTATTTACAGCCGCGACCGTTGTATGACGTTCTATACCTTATATGGGGGAGATATCCATGTTCATCTCTGTATTTCGGTACTGGGCATAACAAGGTATTAGTGGTGGCCCATGCAGGTCTGTGTTTTTAGACTTATGGGGTGTTATGGCCATAGGAGTCTCAATAAAATATCTTTCTTTTGATATCTTGATTCGTCTTCCCTAATACCAATGGTTGAACTATTAAACTGTTTGATTCCTTGATCCTTCTTGTCCTGTTCCTGATGGTTCTTGTCCTTCTCTCTAGGGCTTCTTTATTTGCTGGAGCAGCAGGCATGGCAGGACAGGGTTCTCCTGGGCAACAACGGGAGGTAGCACATATTCAGAGTCAAATTTGAATAAAGGCAGTAGTTGAACAAGATGACACAGTAGAACCAGAAGTTGGACATATCGAGCAACCAGCCCCTGAGATCCCCATACCATTAGTAGTACCAACAGTACCAGCAGTACTTGACACCCTAGCATTATTGGAGATCCTCCAGTGAATGATGGCTCCGCAGCAACACCAGATGGCGGTACAACAACATCAACAATTTTAACAACAAGAACAGAATGTCTAGTTGAGTCAGGGTTTACAGATGGCTTTGGAGAGAGGTGGAATGACTGAATCTGGTACGTCGATTAGATTTTGTTGACTTAAACCAAGGTACTTTGATGGCACGGAGGACGCCATCACGGCAGACACTTGGTTACAACATATTGAGGTTATTCTGGCAGCAGCAAGGGTCCCGACGGATGAACAAGTCGATCAAGTTCGATTGCAGCTTCAAGACCTTGCCCGTAACTGGTGGGCATCAGTGGAAGTCGGCTTGAGGCATCCTATCTCTTAGGACAGTTTCAGGGCTCGATTCAGGGCTAAATATTTTGGAGTCGTAGCACAGTATGAGTTCCAACAGAGATTTATCAGTCTCAAGCAGGATGGTATAACAGTAGATGGATATGCAGTCGAGTTTTGTAGGCTAACTAGATTCACTCTGAATATGGTGGCTACGGAGTCAGATAGAGCAGTGAGGTTCCAACAAGGACTTCATCTAAAGATTCTACAACTGATAGAGGGGCATGACTACTAGACGTATGAAGAAGTATTGATAGCATCACGGAGGCACGAGCTTACCATGCAGAGGTTATCAACAAGGACAAAAGGCCAGAAGAGGTCTCAAGCTCAGAACGGAGGAGGTGGTGGAGGAGTACGTCGGACGTCAGCACCATCACCTGGCGTTCGTATCCATCATTCAGTGCCAAAAAGGGCGACAGTTTCGACGGTGACAGTACCGGCTCGGCAGCAGCCAAGACAGCAACAACAGCAACAATGCCAGGGAGCACCGGTAGGTTACACTTGCTATGGTGAGGGAGGCCATACTAGAGATGTGTGTAGGGCAGCCAATAGGTTGGGTATAAGGTATGGTAGTCCAGATCATCAGATTACTAATTGTCTGATAATACAAAGGCCAGGAGGGTCAGTCCTATAGTTACTAGCACTTCCAGCGCTAGGGGCAATCCAGCAGAGAGGGCCAGCAATAGCAGTAAGACCATTACCTCAGCGTTTATTACTAACGCAAGTTAAGATGTACCAGCAGCAGCAGAATAAGCAACAGGGCTAGAAGAGGCCACAACAGCGTCACCAAGGGAGACAGCAACGAGGAGCACAGCAGGGCGAAGGGCAGGCATTCACCTTGTCTTTGGATGAGGCTTTAGCATCGGGCGACGTGGTGGCAGGTAACATTTATGTCGCATATTTTCCTATTGTTGCATTGTTTGATTCAGGAGTATCTCATTCATTTGTATCTGCAAGATTCGCGATACGTATTGGATTGGAGTTTGAGGCATTGTTAGAGAGGTTGAATATACTCACTGGTAATGGGCTCATAGGAGTTAGTAGAATATGTATAGCGTATCCGGTCGTAGTGTGTGGGCATTCACTACCAGTACGGTTGATCGAGTTCCCTGTGGGTAATTTTGACATTATCTTAGGCATGGACTGGCTGAGAGACAGTTATGCTAAGATAGATTGCCATAAGGGTAGGTTATTATTTAGTATCCCGGGCATGAAAGGTTTCACCTTCGACAGATCTGTGGAAGAACAACATGAAAAGAGGATCGTAACGACAGTGATAGCAGAAGAATAATTTTTCGAGATAGTTAAGGAGTTCTTAGACGTCTTCCCAGAAGGACCGCCAGGGTTACCCCCAGTAAGAGACGTTGAGTTTTGTATAGAGTTGATCCCTGGAGCAGGACCAATATGTTATAAAGTTTACCAAATGGCACCATCAGAGCTAGACATGTTGTACCAACATATAGAGGAGCTAAAGTCAAAGAAGTTTATTCGATCCAGTGGATCACCTTGGGGAGCACCAGTAGTTCTAGTCAAGAAGAAGGATGGGTCATCAAGGTTATATATCGACTACAGACAGTAACACTGTAATAGTAAAGAACAAGTATCCATTACCAAGGACCGATGATTTGTTCGATCAAATGAGTAAAGGCAAGGTTTTCTCCATGATTAATCTTCGATCAGTGTATCATCAAGTAAGAGTTCGGGAGCAAGATATACCCAAAACAGCATTTAGGTCACAAAATGGGCATTAAGAATTCTTAGTTATGCCATTTGGACTGACTAATGCTCTAGCGATATTTATGGATTTGATTAATCATATTTTTATGCCACATCTAGATCAATTCATGGTAATTTTCATATACGACATTCTAGTCTAGTCCAGTAGCGATGAGGAGCACGAAGAGTATCTACGGAAGGTCTTGCATATTTTGAGGGAACACCAGTTATACGCAAAGCTTAGCAAATATGAGTTTTGGTCGGATCACATGTCATTCTTGGGTCACATCATCTTTGAAACAGGAGTAGAAGTATATCCGAAGAAGGTTGAGGTCATAGAGAGTTGGCTAGTTTCTAAGACAGTAGCTAAAGTGCGTAGTTTACATGGATTGGCAGGATACTACAAAAGGTTCGTAGGAGACTTTGCAAAAATTTCAGTACCGCGGACTCGATTGACGCACAAGGAAGCTAAGTTTGATTGGTCAGCAGAGTGCTAGACATCATTTGAAGAATTAAAGAGGATATTGATTTTAGCTCTGATTCTTACGCTTCCAGTAGGTTCTGGAGGGTTTACAGTGTATTACGATGCATCAGACAAAGGACTTGGGTGTGTATTGATACAACATGGAAGGGTGATAGCGTATGCATCGCAACAGCTTTGAGTTCCAAGAAAAATTATCCGACTCACGATTTAGAGTTGGCGGTAGTAGTATTTGCACTTAAGATGTGGAGGCACTACTTGTATGGTGATCGAGTAAAAATATTTACGGATCACAAAAGCTTAAAATATGAATTCTCCCAGAAGGACTTGAACATGAGGCAGAGGAGGTGGCTAGAATTGATAAAGGACTATGATGTGGAACTTTAGTACCATCCAAGCAAGGCAAATGTGGTAGCAGATGCTCTTAGCAGGAGAGGTAGTACATTTATGTTGACATCACAGTGGCACATCTTAGAAGATCATCGAAAGATGGATATAGATATAGTACTTCCGTAAGATGTAGGAGTATTGGCTAGTTTACAAGTACAATCTACCATTATAGAGAGGATTAAGGTGGCTCAGGCAGAGAATCCAAAATTTCAGAAGCTTCGGGCAGAATATGAATCTAGTCTCAAGAAAGAGTTGACGATTCATGAAGATGGAACTCTTAGGTTTGGAAACCGTCTCTGTGTACCAAGTGGAGATATCCGGCAAGAAGTAATGACCGAAGCGCACAGTTTCTATTATTCAATTCATCCAGAAGGTACCAAGATGTATCAAGCAACATTTTTGGTGGAACGGGATGAAGAGGGAGATAGCACAATTTATTTTTTGGTGTTTTATATACCAACAAGTGAAGGCCGACCAATAGAGACCGCGAGTATTATTACATTCGCTTCCGATTCTGGAGTGGAAATAGGAACATATCACGATGAACTTTGTGACTGGTTTACCAAGATCCCCGACTGGTCGTGATACAGTTTGGGTAATATTAGATCGTGTCACAAAAGTAGCTCACTTTCTTCCCTTTCGAATAGGACAATCCACAGAGCAGTTAGTAGAGATGTACATGCGACAGACAATCAAAAAGTATGGCAATCCGGTGGGTATCGTATCAGATCGAGACACTCGCTTCACTTTAATTTTTTAGAAAAACTTGCACCAGAGTTTAGTCACCAAGTTGAGATTCAATACTGCCTAACATCCTCAAACGGACGGGCAATCAGAGAGAACCATCTAGACGTTGGAAGATAGGTTATGAGCTTGTACTTTGGATTTTGGAGGGTCTTGGGAAGATCACCTTCACCTCGTTGAGTTCTCATACAACAACAGTTATCAAGCAAGTATTCAGATGGCACCCTTCGAAGCATTATATGGGAGAAAGTGCAGTTCACCATTGGCATGGGATGATATAGGTGAGCGAAAGATGTTAGTCCCAGAGATGATCATGCAGACAGTAGAAGTTGTCAAGCAGATTAGAGAGCGACTTTGGGTTGCACAAAACACGCATCGACATGGGGCAGATCAATATCGTAGGCCTTTAGAGTTTTGTGTCGACAACCATATATTCTTGCGGATTTCTCCAAACCTTGGAGTTATTAGATTCGGAGTTCGCGGAAACTTAGTCCGCAATACGTCTGTCCGTTCGATATTCTCGAGCGGGTAGGCGATGTTCCTTATCTTCTTTTCCTTCTGCCTTCACTATATGAGGTGCACGATATATTTCATGTGTCTCAATTACATAGGTATGTCCCAGATCTGAGTCATATCCTCAACTATTCTGAGCTAGTCGTTGGTACCGACTTATCTTACAAGGAATAACCCATATCTATTTTGGACCAAAGGGAGAAGGCGCTTAAGAATCAGACTATTCATCTTGTCCAAGTTGCTTGGGGTCGCCACCCTTTGGGAGAGTCGATGTAGGAGGGCGAGGATGATATCCGGCCTCGATACCCACATATATTTGACTCAAAAGATATATTTATTCTTATGCCTTCGTATCTCGAATCTCGTGATTCATTTATCTATGCTATGTTATACTATTTTATTGATATGCTTGAATTTGATTACATTAGCTTGTAGTTAGCGTAGTGCTTATTCTGATTTCTCTAGTTAGTCTTGGGTTTGAATTTCGAGGACAAATTTTTTTAAGGTGGATAAAGATGTCACTCCCCGTTCCCGATATACATATTTGGATCATGTTAGTTTTCCTGTTTATTATATTTGTTGCTTGCATGTTAATTAGGTTGCATGTCAGGGAGACTAGACCCATTCTTTAGTTCAATTAGACTCATGGTTTAATTGTTAGTTTGGATTAATCATGAGTGAACCCATGTTCTAAATCTAAAAACCTAGCTATATAAGTTAACTTATTTCTCTCTCTCTCTTTCCTCATTTTCTAATTTTTTTCTCTTTAATTCTAGGCAAGTACACCTTGCACTACATGGAGAAACCTCACAATTTTTAATTCTTGCTTTTTCTTGCATTTTATTATTTCATTATATGCTCATTATGATTCTGAATACTTTTAGCACTTGGAGTTTTCGATTTTAATGGATAGATTCATGTAGATCTATATTTTTAAGTTTAGAGTTTTTATGGGTTCCAAAAGTTTTTCTTGGTTTTGATCTATTAAAATATAGTATTTTAGAAAAACTAGTTTTTATGGGTGATTGAGCATTTATTTCAGGCATTTTGGCTTTTGGTTCACTTGATTTGGAGTTAAAATAAAAAAAATTATGAATAAGACATTATTTCAATTTTTGGAGCTTTTTACCATGGCTGAACCTGCTATTGTGGGAGACAACTTCACATGCGGCCAGCGAGCTATGTGGCCCGAGAGGGTTATGCGGCCTGAACTCTTGTCGAGTAAGTGACAACATGCGGCCATCTTGTTGGACCCATGACTGCTTATTTACATAAGTGTCCTCGGACTCCTTGCGTTTTCACTCGCTGAACAAATGGAAAATTTGTTAAGTCCAAGAGGCATTCATGCGGCCCGACCCATGCAACTCATGCGGTCTGAACACTTGTGGCCTGAATTTATACAATTCATGCGACCTATGCGACCAACTTCCCATACAGCCTAGACTTCTTATGCGGTACTGACTCTATGCGTCCCTGACCCGCATGCGGCCTGTGTGCACATTTTATTAATTTGCTTGGTTTTATGTTTTATTGACTTGTGTGATTCTATGTATGATTTCGATAAATGCTATGCATGTGATCTAAGTAACCATGTATTAGACTTGACCATGTGCTAGAACCCATGTGATCTACCAATGATTGGTAACTTGACTCAATTATTAGTATCCGTGTTGATACACTTACTACGTGTTATGTGTTCCTACGTGCTAAGTATTTCTACGTGATTATGTTACATGTTTCATAATAAGGTGTGCATATATGCTAAGCAACATGTGAAATGATATAATTTCTCTAGCATGGACATGATAGTTGGTCAATAACCAAGCGTGACTAGGACCTATTGATTATTGCATCACGTTGGGGTAAATCCAAATTGAACTGCAAAGTGACAAAGTGGATTCAGAGAATACCATGTGACTGCGCCATGAGAATTCAATTAACAATAGGGTTAACTAGGCAACTAAACATGTAGAGCATTGGGAGAGAATAGAATCTCGAGATCGTGCCTAACTAGCCACCTCTATTCACCTAAATTGGGGTGTGCAGGCTAGTCCCCATGGATATTGTATAAGTCCTCATTAGTGGATGGCAATATCCGACTATTATATGATACTATATGTTCTATGCGATCTTAGCACGGTAGCCTTGCGAAGGATCGATGCATACTACTATGTCCTATGTGACAATTTATGGCTCGACTAACCCTGCTAGTACCTGGTTCGATCTGAGGATTCCTATATGCATAATTTCTCTGGGATAACTCAGACTCCACCTAGTAAGCTGTACAAGTGATTGGCCGAATATAAAACTGAGATTGTTCGTGTATTGTATCTGTTGTTAAATAGTCTAGGGACATAGACTTTCATGGTGCGATGGTTTAACCCTTATTCTTGTTTGGTTGTAAGGTTAGATTATTGTGTCACGATAGGCTATGAACCAAAACTATGAGACAGAACTATATATATGTATGTATCTATTTCATAACATGATTTTATTTCTTTATTCGTGCTTTCTTTGTGGTATTTGCTATTTAGGGTCTAAACCCACTGGTTTTGTATGGCCAAGTTTAGAGCCAGCACCCGAGGATCAAGCGTACTTTCCCTTAACAATGGCGCGTACCAGACGGATGGTCATTGAAGGGAACGAGTGGGTTTCTTCTTTCCTCCTTGTTATTGCACATTTTACTCATTTTGGGTCTTTAGCCACCAGCACTTGTTAGCCATGAATTTGGATATTTAATTCCCTACATGATTATAATTAATCAGAATGTAGCTGATCATGGTCATGTACTTTTGTTACTCTGCCAGCTTTCTCATTTTGCACAACTGGTTTACTAAATATTGTGGCAGGGTGTTTGGGACACCTTACTTTCTTGTCATATATGTTTTATGTTTACTGTTCTTATTTGACTGATTAAGACAATAGATATTCTATGTGACCCTAAGTGACTTGCTTGTAGTATGCATCCCCTTGTTTAGTTACAGTCGTGATCGTCGTATAATATTTTATACCTTGTACGAGGGAGCTGGCCATGTTCGTCTCCATATTTTGGTACTAGGGCGTGACATGTTGCGGCTGCCATTGGAGCCCAGGAGTTCATGCGAGTCAGAACAGAGGTGAGGACGAGTGTTCCAAAAAAAATACGTTAACTTGCTGGTTCCTGGGAGCAGATCGTGTGAGGACGAATCTTGCTTTGAGCAACGATGATCATTATTACCCCCAATAAGCCAAAAGTTTTATATCATCTTCTTTTTCTTCTTCTCCTATTTTGTTTTTCTTTCTGTCTCAATTACAACTGTGTTTGCAAGGAAGAACGATATTTATTTTTAGATCTTTGTAATCATCTACAAGTTATAATCTGAAGATATATATTATAAAAATCCATCGGAATCGAGGTAATCAGAGACCGGACTACAAAGTCATGCTTGTATCTCTGTTCTTGATCTCAGTTTCTCCATCTATTGATCTACATCGGGAATAACAGAGACTTCTTCAAGTTCCCCTCAAAGGTTATGTTTATATATATTTTGGATCCTGAAAAATCATTCCCTCATAATTGTTCTCCACCTTCTTTTATGTTAGATGATCCTCACTAATTATAAACAATTCAACTACAGAAACTCATAATACGAACTTTCAAAAAGCACAGGAAGCGGATGGCCTCAAGTATCCGCATAAGAAATTATCTTCTCATGGAATTGTCGAGGTTTGAGGAATGACCCAACACTTCGATCCTTGCATTCATTTCTCCAAGCATCGAGACCATTAATTACTTTTATTGTCGAGACTAGATGCTCGTCTATATCGGCCAAATTTATTATACACAAACTCTGATTTGATAATAGTGTGGCACTATCATTAGAAGGACGATCAGGAGGCCTTATGGTTATGTGGCAGCCTACTGTCAATCTTGATATTTTAAACATATCCACTAATTGCATACACCTTTGTATTCTCCAACAAAGCTCCACCTCGTCCCGGTACTTGTTCTGCGTCTATGGCCCCCCAACTATCGGAGGTCAAAAATTATTTTTTGAAGCCATGGAAAGCATTACTGGATTCATCCAAAAAATTTGGGCTTTTATTGGAGACTGCAATTCCATCCTTCAAGTAGACGAGAAACGGGAAGGAAATGATTTCAACCGGCATCACCACAAAGCATTCATCAAATGGGTTCAGAAAACTGCTGTCGTGGACTTGGGATACAATGGTCCTGCGTTCACCTGGACTAACTATAGATCTGCCACACTTATTGTACATCATATTGATAGGGCCCTTATCGATACAAATTAGCGCTGCATATTCCCTAAAGCGGACATCCTTTATCTCCCCTGTATTAACAGTGACCACAACCCTATCCTCCTTAAATTACACATTCACACTCGAAGGAGATATTATCTAATTTATTTTGAAGCCACATGGATATTGGAACTTGACTTTAAAGAATTTCTGAATAACACATGGTCCAGAACAAATCATTCAAAAAACAAACATTCTAAGCTGCATAATCTTCTTCATGTTTTGAGAGGTTGGGTTGGAGGAAAATCGATAATCTTGCAAGAATATTGAGGAAGAGAAACTAAAACTTCTTTCTATCCAACAAAATCCTGGCTCAGATATTGTACTACAATAAGAGCGATCCACTCAAATAACAATCAACAAATTGCTACACCAGCAAGAATTATTCTGGAAGCAATGATCATCAGTGTCTTGGCTTGAAGACGGTGACCGTAACACCAAATTCTTTCATCAAATGGTGCTCAATAGGAAAGGAAAGAATACTATCTCTAGTTTGATCAAGGAGAATGGGGAAAAGACTTTTGATATGAATGAAATCTCATATCGCATATTCATGTATTTCAAATCAATGTTCCAATCCACTAATAACAAGCCTATTCCTCCACAGATCGAAGTGGAGTTCCCTAATATTGAGCAAGAGAAGAATGAATCTATTGGTCAAATCCCTTCTACAGAGAAAATCAGGGTTACTATCACTAATATGAGTCCTTATAAAGCCCCCAGCCCTGATGGACTTCCTATAGTCTTCTGCCAAACATATTGGGATATCATTGGAGATGGAGTTACCAGTCTTGTCCAGAAATACTTCACTACAGGTACTATGCCTACATCGCTCAATCATACATTTATCACTCTTATTCCCAAAGTTTCGAACTCAACTAACCCCAATAATTTTATACTTATCTCACTTTGCAACGTAGTTTACAAGATCATCTCTAAAATCCTTGCCAATAGAAT
Source organism: Iris macrosiphon (assembly GCA_036927795.1). NCBI lineage: Eukaryota > Viridiplantae > Streptophyta > Magnoliopsida > Asparagales > Iridaceae > Iris > Iris macrosiphon. Next base: position 25,251,880 of record JAYESA010000016.1, on the reverse strand, counting down.
TTGCACTCATCTTCCAAAGCTTATAATCCCTTCCAGAATGCCTTCATTCAAGGAAGGCAAATTTGTGACAATATCGTCATTGCTCAAGGATTATTCCATACCATTTCCAAACGTAATCCTTGAAAAATTACTTTCGCTCTTAAGATCGACATGTCTAAGTCATATGATAGACTTTCATGGGACTTCATTCGTCAAATATTGCAGGGATTTGGGATTCATAGAAAAACCATCAATTTGATTATGGAATGTGTTACCTCTGTCTCCTTCGCTCTACTTATAAATGGGTCACCTTCTAATTCTTTCATACCTTATCGTGGCCTCAAACAAGGATGTTCGTTGTCTCCTTATCTATTTATTCTTTGTACTGACATTCTATCAAAACATATACAAATTCTGGAACGCAATGCTCTATATATTGGACTCAAAATGCAAAAATGGAACAATGGCTTACACCCACTTATTTTTTTGCTAACGACTTGATAATATTTGGAGACTGCACTTTGGCTAACTTCACTCAGATCAAATATTTTCTCTACCAATTCTTGTTATTATCGGGACAACAAATGAACTTTTCCAAATCATCCATTTACTTCTCTAGGAAACTCGACATTTTTATGCGCCAAATCTTCCTCGACATCCTCTAAGTCAAACTCATGGACAAATGTGATAAATATCTGGGACACAAACTTCTCCTATCGAAAAAATGAATCACTACCCATGACAATCTTCTAAACTCAAGTTCATCCAAGTTGAAGGGTTGGAAAGGGAAGTGTTTATCACATACTAGGAGAATTGTCTCATCAAATCCACATTATCATCCATCCCTATGTACTACCTATCTTTTTATTTGATTCCCAAACAAGTCACAAATAAATTATCCCAATAACAACGACAATTTAGGAGGGGGGTCGGTTGGAACGAAAAAACTTCACCTAATATCTTGGCCAGTCTTCAACAAACTGTAACTCCTCTTTTTTTTTTCAAACTGACAATAAATAAAATTTTCTCATAAAATTTTAGCATAATTTATCATTTAGAAATTATTATGACTAATAATTGATTTTAAAATAATTTTGCTTTATAAAACTTTACCATATAGATTTACTAATAATAATTGGAATAGTGAACCCTTGGGTAATTAATAGCAAGGGAAAAGGGTGGCAAGGATTCACAAATAGGAGTTTTAAGGAGGGGCACATTAGTAATTGGAAATTTAGTATAATGAATTAAACTTGTGCTCATTTAAAGAAATACTTGATACCTTCCCTTGACCACCCCAGCTAACTTGTAACCACCTACTTCTAGAACTTTTTCCTAACCACCAAGCTTGGATAGCAAGCTACCATCACCTATAAATAGCCCTACTTATTCTATTCATTTCATTCATTTTCCTTAACCCTCATTCCCAACCCATTTTCTACCCACAGGCCACAGACTAAGTGCTTAGCCCATAGTCTGTGGTTTTAAACCACAGAAGAACACTTTGTTCTTCTTCACGTTTCTCCCGCCAAAAGCTCTCCACCACGGGAAACGAGCTCGAGGCAGCGATAATGGTGTTTTTGCTCCGGTGAACATCCGGCGAAGATCGACCATCACTCATCGACGATCACTCGCTCCTCCCACGCAAGGTGGTCGAGCACTCTCTGCTTCTGTCGAAGAGCACAGTTTCGTCGAATCCGGTCGTGCTCCGACGTCGAGCAGCGGAGTTCCTTTCTCGTAAGCATTCTTCTTCTAGTTCATCCCTATGTCTTGATCGCTCCTCCTTCAAATTTAATGGGTTGGCTGAGACGATTATTGCTTTTCTTGAGTTCTGGTGACGTTAAGGACGATGACTTCGCCTCCTCCTCCGACAAGCTCGACTCGAACAGAATGGAGATTATCGGTCATCGACGAACGACGACAACTCAATCTGGTAAGCAGTCTGGACTCTTTTCCTTATGTACAATTCTTAATGCTTCCTCTATAACTCCTCTTCGATCCCCTAAAGCTTGGATTGATTCCTTTTGTTCAAATTTGATTTTGAATGTCTCGGGGTTAACCTAAAAGCTCAAGGACGATAATTCAAAATTGAAACTCATTGTTATTAAGTAGACGATCCTGCCGATTTACAATCCACGAACCCTTGCTCACCAACTGTTTACTCTAATGCCTATATGAAGGATTGAAGGAACAATTGAAGTTATGAAGAATCGAAGCCGCATAGAGTCGATTACTAGATTCAACTGATTTGTTCTTAAGAACTACAGGATCGTGCATGACAAACCTCGCTCTCCCTCGTAGCCGACATCATAGGTATGAATTCTCTGTCTTTCGTTTGGTGTCAATATTCAGTCAGTAACAAGTGTGACACCGAGTATGCGTCATGTATGCATACATGTGCTCTGGGGAGTTCTGCCATGAATATTGTGTCAGAGTTTAGCTCGTGAACATCTGGTCATGGGATGGCCCTTGTTCTTGAGTAGGTCTTTGAGCGGGATTGTTTGAACGAGTTCTTCAACACAACTATAAGTAACAAATTAATTAGGTTATAATTTGAAATGATTCATTAAAACTTGGGTTACTAGCTATAGGTTGAATTAGAGTTGTGATTAAGACATGAGTTGAACTTAATAATTACTTGGGGCTGAAGAACCAAGCCCAGTGATTAGTTTGGACCAGGGTTTTGGTATGACTAGACTTTAGGCCTTGGGGGTTAAGTCTGGACTGAACCAGATTAAAGAGGTGAGCAATGAACTTAGGGCTTGGGTTTCAAGGTTGAACCATTCCGTCAATTATTGGGCCAGAACCCGACACTGTAGCAACATTAGGTTAATAATTAGTTGGGAACAATTAGACTAATAAACTAGTAAAAATCTAGCTAGTTATAATAATTAGGCTAATTGATTTAGTTAGGGAATTGTTATTGTTAGACCAAACTTAGTATTAATTAAGATATTTAATGAGGTTATCAAGAATTAATTAAGGAATTAGTTAAATTAAATAGTTAAATAAATAACTAAAGGGTATTTGTGTCTTTTGAGGAAGAGCTAGCAAGGATTAAGACTTGACCACCTTTACGGATTCAGACAAGTACACCGACTTGAACCTTTACTTTATATTTACTGCATTGTTCATTCTCTTCATATTGGACACATGATTGGCACGAGTATATTGTACATTGATCTCATTTTCCATTGATTTGTCATTGATTGTATTGCGGGGACGGAGAAAATACCGAGTACGTATGTGCCCAAACCCATTGTACCCATTGATTGTCGATAGCCTAATCACACACGACACGTGTGATTAAGCCGTACCCATTTATTTTACTATTGTACTATTGTACTCCCTAGTCAGTCACATACCAAAATTGTATTTCAATCATGAGTCTTAATTGTTTATTGTACATTGTTTTCATTGTTCCATTGTTTCAGTTATTGTATATTGTCCAGTATTGCAGGTTAGTCATTTATTTCATTATTTGTTGCATGTTAAGTTTTATATTGTACTGTATTTTTGTCGGGGTTGTACTTTGTTCCTTTTCTAATTGGATCAGTTACAGGTGATAAGGACTTCTATCCTACCCATTATGACCCACAGGAGATAGACACTACTCAGGGCCTGGAGTTTATCCCGAAGGCTTAAGGACTAGTCAGAGAATTTATTTCATATTGTTGTACTTGATGTTGTATTGTGAGGGCTATGTTGGATGATTGTGCATATTGGCGAGATGGTTGAGATATTGCCTTTATCATTCACCAGGTTTGTTCTCGGACATTTATTATAAAAGGTGTAATAAGGAATAGTAGAATCTGGTGGTGTATTGTGATTGCTTACACGAAATCGATCGTAGATGCTGTGATGAAAAAAATTGATAATTGTTTTGAGATGTTGTTAAGGTGTAGACAGCTGACTACCGCTGTCAATGATAGTGTAGGCTTGAAATGCTCAACCCGTACCCGATATCGCGGGCACGGGATGTGACACAAACCAAAAGATCAAGGGACACTAGGCATTAGGAATCCAGAGTATCAACATGGCTTTGATAGCTAAATTAACGTGGAGGTTCCTTACCAACCCAAACTCGAACTGGGCTAAACTGTTAAAAGACAAATACTTAAAGGATGATAACTTCTGGACAGCCAATATTTTGTCTTCCTCCTATTGTGTGTGGTCTAGTATCCTTCACAATCGAGATTATATTTCATTGATAGTGTGTACTAGTCTATTTTAAATCCAAGGTCAGAATATGGGAACACCCTTGGGTACCGAATCTTCCAGCATTCAAACTTTCGGCCACGAGGATGCTATTAATCGGGTGTCAAGAGTCAATTTATCATTCCTATCATGTTCTGTTGGAATACTAAACTTATATATCAATTGTTCCCTATTCATGAAGCTCTTGCTATCACACAAATTCCCCTAAGTTCATCAAGTAGAATCAACAGGCTTATTTGGATCCACACAAAAAATGGTATGTTTAATACCAAATCAGCATATAGACTGATCCAAGAGAAGAATGGGAATCCTAGTCCTTAGCATAGTGATACAAAGTTTACTAAATGGAAGTTACTATGAAGATTGCACCACATCTATCCAAGGGTCCTTATTTTCATCTAGAGAATCTTGATGGATTCCCTACCAATTGTGGAAAGCTTCGATAGGAGCATTCATTATTTTAGCCCTATATGTCCCATGTACAAGGTACATTCTGAATATCTAAACCACTTATTCTTACAATGCTTTGTTACAGGCCCTATTTGGAGTGTATCGCAAGTACCCCAACGATCTATAAACCAAGACACTACTGTCAAATGCCTCATTCAGAATATTCTCAATGACGGTGATCAACACATCATTACTACAAGCTTCTATTTGTTGTGGCCACTTTGGAAGGCTAGAAATGATGCCATTTTCAGAAACATACCAATCAACATGAATAACATCATCCGAGCTTCTCGAAGTCTCCTCACCAAATTTGGAAATGGAAATATGATGCATAACCCATCCCTGAATCAGAATATAGAAGTCCAACCGGCTGAGTTCTGGATTCCTCTACCTCTAAATTATTGGAAACTTAACTTTAATAGATCCTATGTTGAAGAGATCATGGTTGGGGATTCAGTCCTACGCGATAATAGAGGGCGCTTGCATGGTACAATAATGGCTCAACAGGAAGGAGGCGCTCCTTTAGAAGCCGAAGGCTTATCTTTAAGGCTAGCTCTACAATGTGATTTTTGAAGGTGATTGTAAAGTCTTGTTGGATGCTATCAACCATTCGGAACATGATACCCTATGGAGAGCCAGACATGCAATAGAAGAAGGTCGTGAAATGCTTGGATCCAGACTTGGTTTCCAATTCAAATTTATTCCTAGGATGGCCAATAAGATTGCTTACTTGTTGGCATCTCACTCTATATCTGTTAATCAACATTTTTTCGTATGTTTCTATGAAGAAGAACCAAATTGTATTCTGTACCATATCAGGGATGATATGAGCTACAGTAGTTTTTTCTGCAATTTAATGAATCTTCTTGTTCAGCAAAAAAAAGAACTTTCAATATGGAAGTGACAAGTGGGTTTATTTTTCTGTTTAGGCCATTGTAGATTTTTTTTTATTTAGGTCCTTAAAAAATTTAATGGATGAGATACATCTAATCCAACGTGAAGCCATTTTTGTGCGCACCATTCACACATAATCAACTCATGTGCATATTTAGTCATGGAAACTAAAATGCACTCTTCTGAGTTTTGAAAGCGATACCTTGTTCATTTTTTAGATATGTAATTATCTTATTAAAAAATAAATCTAGGGTCAAGGGTAATCTCATATGTCAGTTAAAAAAGAAATCTAGGGTAAAGCGATACCTAGGCTCAACAGGCGTACTACTGGTTTATGGCAACGCCAATGGTCTATCTAGGGTCAAGGGTAATCTCATATGTAATTATCTTATTAAAAAAGAAATCTCAATCCAGTTACATAAGTCAGTTAATCAATTTTAGATATGTTGATCGCCTGACGGGCGACTTGTCCATACGACTCTCAAGACTCTTACAAGAAATCAAACATCAAGATACATGGGTCCAATATCGGATACAGACACTAGTAATACAAGTACATAATACCTTATTGATACTCATATAGAAAAATATGAGATATACGAGAATAAATACCCGTATAAATATGAATATCGAGAAAGTGGAATGAGAAAGTATTTTATTTATGTATTTTGTTTTGTGACTTGTATTTGGACATCTTTAGGTATTGTCAATGATCTCCCGTTCGAATTCATTCGGACGTTGATTATTAATAGTAGAAACATTTAGATATATCTTGCATTCTCTTTTTTTATTTAGCATATATTGCCATAGTATCAATGTGTTGGGAATAAGCTAGATAAAAAATAGTTGTGTGACAGAAATTATGATATAATATTTTAGGATTAGATATATTGTTGATATTGTGAGGTGTAGACAGCGTTTTACTGTCGATACCGGAGCATAGGCTGGACATAATTGTAATCCCCATATCTAGAATTTTGGAAATGTTTTCGAATATTTCGATAACTCCAATTATCATTCCATGTACCAATTGCCTAAATTCAATATTAAATATCTTTTCCTTCTAAGAAAATTAATTCAACTTTCCTTTGTAAATTCAAATATATGAAAAAATTTAATTACTTTAATTACATCAAATTCAAATATAGTAAATTGAAATCTCCTTGTGCAAATTCGAATTTTCATATAGCATTCCATTTCCTTTTCTTTTCCAAAAACTTAAAAAGCATAAACTTGATCCCTAAGTCTTACAAATCTTCAAGAACCCGTTCGATAGCCATTTAATCATCACCACTAGAAGAATACCATCTTGAAGTAGAGTTGAGTGTGAACCACATGGGACTCAGTCCACTTAGGCCAAAAAATATTATTTTGCCATGAAAAGATTTCGGGTAGGGAAGAGTTACCCGACGACTAAGAGGGGCAACTATGAGCAGCATCACAGGAAGTGGGGGTCTAGGGGAAATCCTTCTTGGGAAGCCTAAGTCATACTAAAATTCCATTTGCAACAACTTCCTCTCTTGTTATTGTTGTCGTCATCGTCGGACAACGATGCTCGATACCTTGTTCCCGACTGCATATGTCATCGAGCAGAATTTGACTGAACCGCTACACATTGCCACATCCAATCACCGCCACCACTTTATTCCAGAAGCACCCCAAGATCACAAGCCATCGCAAGTCAATCTAATCCATCGCAATATCGATCGGCTCTGTCGGTGCTATCCCAACAGAGGAGGGAAGCACCAGAACAACAACAATAGCTAATTGTCGAACCATTTTCGCACGTAGATGTTTCTGTCTTTGCTAATCTGATTTGAGAGTCGTATTCTCCGTCATCAAGCTAGTATACTCATCCACACTCAAGTCAAGTTTTGTTCAATATTTGATCATTTGATCATCAGTTTATGTGCCCAAAGAAGGGTAAATAAATTATTGTTTTGAGGAAAATCTCGATCGGGATCGCCCCATCGATCTAGTCGACCCCTTGTACCAAATGGCACATACAATGTTCCTAACATATGTGAATTAACAGAATCTGAATTCGTCGACCGAGTGCGACGAATTTTATCTGTATCCGTTGATTTCAACCATATCGGTGTTTTGTTAATTTTTTTATTTACTTTTGTGTGCTCGTCAAATCACTACAAAACTTGTTTACCATTTTATCCTTATGGTGATATCTTCATTTAGTTACATAATCATCACTCGGATTAATATTCTACGGGCCCCATGATCTAACATTAGCTATTGTATTTGTAATCTCCTTGTTGGACTCCACTTATGAAAGTTCTATTGAGTTCATGTCATCTTTTTCTTGTACTATGTGGGCAGCGCGTGCCGACCTTATTTGACCGAGATGCATCTTTAGTAAATTAACTATCTTGGATCTCATGTTGTTGATCGACAATTGATGTCATATTGGACCCGTGGACTCATTTACATCAATCTTTCAGTGCTCATAGACTCATCGATATTTTTGTTATTTCATGCCTGACACGATCTTGTCTAACATGTCAACAGTTCATCAACCATCTATCAGGAAAGTATATCTTGTCATTTTTTATTGTTGTATAATGCAATTTATTTCTATTATTTTTTATTATTATTACTCTGTGATTATCGGTTAGTACGATGTCATGCTTCCGAGCCTGACTCAAATGTGATGAGTTGATCGAGATCAATTTTGAGCTAGTTAGCTATATAGATTATATGCATTTCATGATACCATGCTATCACGCTTGATATATATTGGACCTCAGGACACAGTTGGTGCAATCATGATAGCACTCATAACTCGTATTCATCGATACGATCAGACATGTAGAGATAGTGTCACACTCATTCCCAGATTTGGTATTCTTGAATTTGTGATATTTAAAAAAAATTCTGTAGATTTATTCATGTTATATTTTACATGTTGGTTCCTATTAAATATGTTGTACTTATTTTATTGTATTCATGTTTATTGTGGGAGACTACCCGAGACCAGTAGTGAACACCTTGGCAATTGCTATGGACCCGTGCTAGGTGTCACTCCCCAGTACCGGAATACAGAGACGGACATGGCCAGCTACCCCGTACAAGGTACTATACGTCGTACGGCGATCAAGGTTGTATAAGACAAGGGGGTGCATGCTACAATCAAGTCTTATATGGTCAAGAACTTCTATGTCTCAATTATTCAAACAAGAAACAGTAAGCATAGAGCATATATGATAAGCAATAAGGTGTCCCAAACGCTTTCTCAAAATATTTTGGAGTCCAACTGTGCAAAAATAAGATGCTGGAAAAGTAGCAAAAGTAAATGATAGAGCTGCAGTCTGATTTAATACAATCATGTAAAGAAACTAATGTCCAGACGAGCCGGCTAACAGGTGTCGGTAGCTAAACGTCCAAAAGAAGTAAATATGCAAGAGAGCATGAAGAAGAAAAATCTACTCGCTATCCCCTGTGACCATATTCCTGATGTGCGCCATGAGTTGGGGGAAAGAACGTTGGATCCTCTGGTGCTGGCTCGAGACCTGGCCATGCAAAACTAGTGGGGTTAGACCCCAAATAGCAAGTACCACAAAGGCAGCACGAAATAGAGAAACAAAAACCCAAGAAAATAATATAATATTATATAGGTTCAGTGTCGTAACTTAGGTCCATGGCATATTCTGGCACTAAGCCTGAACCCTACAACCAAACAAGGACAATGGTTGAACCCTCACACTATGATAGTCCATTTTTCTAGGCTACTAGCTGAAATAATACAATCACAAACAATTATATTTCTTATATCGGCCAATCATTTGTTCGACTTGCTATTTTGTAGAGTCTGAGATTATCTCAGAATAATGCATAATAAGTATCCTCAGATCACGCCAGTGGCGAATATGAGCTAACCGAACCAATATGATAAAACAAGCACTTACAGGATGCACCAGTCTCCCGTAGGGCCACTGCGCTAAAAATACGGTATTAGCGGTTCCAGTGTTTCGTGCTGATACCATTATTGCCTAATAATTGCTTATGATTCAATGTGCGCCGAGGTGAGACACATCATGTCACATGTTAAGTGATTATATTCTGGTTGTGCATTGAGAATGCCTCCAAATTCTTGAACGTGTGATATTATAAATATATATATTATTTTTCCAACACGGGCATAATAAGCGAGTCAAGTACCAAAGCGTGGCTAGGATATTGATTGTATGAATGTTGCATAAATGCTCGGGTGAATTCAGATTTGACTTCCATGGATTCGTATCTAGCGTGTCTGTACTTTGTACGGCATCTTAAGAAAAATTCTTATATGACCACGCCTTGATATTTTAACAACAACATAGGGCTAATTAGGTAACTAAATGTGGTAGTAACATTGGGAGGGAACGATATACCGAGATCATGCCAACGAACCTTTCCAAGAGATTCATTCCAAGTGCGCTGCGGGCTGGCCACCACAGATATTGTATATCATCTGCCTTAGTTAAGTACAGTATCTGACTATTATAATGCTGAGTCATTGTTTTACTATAGGAATACTGGAACCGCTACTACCATATTTTTGGCGCGGTGACCCTACAGGGGACTGGTTCATCCTACAAGTGCCTATTTTATTTTTTTGGTTCGGTTAGATCATGTTCGGCAATGGAGTGGTCTGAGGATACTTATTACACATTATTTCTGAGATAACTCAGACTCCACATAATATGCCGTAGGATTGATTGGCCGATTAAAGTATGTATGTGCTGGTAGTCTAGGGACATGAATTATTGTGGTGCGACGGTTCAACCCTTGTCCTTGTTTTGTTGTAGGGTTGCGCCAATGTGTCACAAAAGGTCATATACCGAAGTTGCATATTATATCTGTATCTTAGCTTGTATTATGGCATATGTGCTCTGGATTATTATTGATGTGTTATATCTTTATCGTATTCATAATTGGTTAGTCGTATCCTGTCTCAGAGTAGTGTGGCACCTCTTGTTCTTGTTTGGTTGTAGGAGTATCATATTGCTCCGATGAAAGGTCATACGCTTGTTATTGTGGCACAAACTTTCCTATTTTATGTACTTTTGCTTCGTTCACTTGTGCTCCTTTATGGTACTTGCTATCAGGGCCTGACCCCGTTGGTTTTGTTATGACCAAGTTTAGTAGAAGAGCCCGAGGATCCTGGCATATATCTGACCGAAGGAGCACACCAGGAGGATGTATGTAACACCCTGTTCCGCTCAAGCGGACTACCGTTTCAAACGGCAATAATGCAGCTGTCCCGACCCGCTTTGCCTCAAAGGAGAAGCAAAGGATATCCAGACTTGCCCCTACAGGAATCCGGCTTGGACTTTCAGAGGCTCGCTCGGCGTATCGCTCTACCGAGGCGAATCATCGCTAAGGTGGGTGGCTACGGTGAACTTGTCTTTGCTTAGCCAGCATACATAAAATCTGGAATGTTTATGCTAGTCGCTAGGTGATTCACCCCCTGCATGCTAATAAATCCAACGCACCTAGCTAAGGGAATAATTCCAACTTGTATTGCTTGCTAGAACATGAAAATGAAATACTGCTTATATGTTCAGACCCTCGCATGCTAAGTCCCTTAACGGTTTCATCTCTCGGCTTACCTTCGGGTCCGAGCAACGTGCCTGCTTATGTTCCTTAGAAACGCATGCTTGTCTGCTTGAATGTTACCGTGTTTTCATCCAAACCCCGGGAGACTACTACGTAGTCGTTCCGTGCCTGAATGAACCTGCAAGTATCCGAGACCGTTAGGTCACCCAAGGCATCCCCGAACCAGGGGAATGCATCAAGCAAGTTAATCACTGTACAGAATCATGATTCAAACATCTCCTGTAATACTGTACCACTGTACTACTGTTCTACTGTACCACTGTACTCCTGTTCTACAGTACTCGAGTATCACGTGAAATTGGAAAAGACCCTGACCTGCATGTCGCAGACAACTCGGAAACGAGGCATAGTTCCACGGATGGTCTCCGGGGCACTGGGGCCGCTCCGATCCGGATGGAACTCCACGGTTTCAGCCAACTGTACTGGACGAGATAGTGTGCAGCGCCCACCGTTCTTTCGCTGCATACCATCCGCTCCATGGCTGAACTTTACTGTATAGTCTACTGTACTAAACGAGATGGCTTGTAGCGCCCACTGTACTTTCGTTGCAAACTATTCTCGTTTAAGACTAGTGTCCTTTATAGCTATGCCAGCGACTCATGTTCATATAGATAAGTCATCCTCGCTTAGCGGCTATCCGTGTGCGAGTCACTGCATCGCATAAATGAACAATTGAACACCTAAACGATCATGTTAAAACGACCCTCGTGTTTGCATATGCTTTGCCTCCTGAATGTTTATACATGCCTCTGCCCAAATTAACAAGTTGCCTCAATGTTTGCCTTGGACAGGGAAGGAGATGGTAAGTTGGTAAGTCTCGCCGTGTTTCCTCTCATGTTGCATGGCGCACTGCCCGACACGTTAGGCTATTCAATATTTGCATGAAACTGATCCTAAGTCAACTAGAAAGACAACTTAATAGTTGGTGCACGAAACTTATATTACGTGTTTGGATTTATCGAGCGGGCGAGTAGCTTCCCCACCAGTGCATTCAATGTACTGATAATCCACCAGTTTGTATGCAGGGTGCGGGAGAACCTCGTTCGGTGCGGATGCCTCCAACGTGCGTGCTAAGGCCAGGAGTTCCCTCTGAAGCCTTGCAACGGTGCGTCCGGATCAGAAGCACATATACAAGACATAATGTTGGAACATAGCCTGAACATCGCCTGTACAATCATTCCACAATTGTAGCCACTTGGCACGCTTTTACTGTTTCAGAGAGAGAGGCTTGAGCGACTTGTAATCTCGGCTATACGCCGCCTGTAACACATGTTTATATCAATAAAGAGTTGCTTACTTCAAACTTGTGTTTCAATGCTTCTGCTATATTTGTCGACTCAGTGAACCTGTTACCAAATCGCTATGCGTTCATGACTCCGCTGCACTCGGACAATCTGTGCCACTCTGTGGCTTAGAACTCTTGTCGCCAGCCAATGAACCATGGTCTTGCACGGGCGTGGATCACGCTCGTGCGGCATCACGCCCGGATGGGTCAAAGCGATCGTTCCGCGGGAGCACTGGCGAGGGTGATTCTCGCCTAGCGGGAACGGCCGAAATAGCCTGCGGGAGATCGGGGCGTGACAGTGTCCGCCGAGGAACTTGCGTAGGTTTTTTCTTCCCCGCTATGTGTATCATTTTGTATTACCTTTTAGAGTTTAGCCGACGGCACTTGTTAGCCAATTTATCTGGACGTTATTTTCTCTACATGATTATATATTATTCAGACCGCGGCTGACTTACAGTCATATAATCTTAACAATGTACTAGTATACTATCCTGTATAACTAGTTTCATGATCATTCTGACAGAGCGTCAGGGACGGCTAACTATTTTATCTTACATGTTTCATTATTATTATTTCTTGGTTGATGAATGAGACAGAAGTTCTTGACCATAGGAGACTTGATTGTAGCATGCACCCTCTTATTTTATACAGTTGTGATCGTCGTACAACGTATAACATCTTTTACGGGGTAGCTGGCCATGTCCATATCCGTATTTCGGTACTGGGACATGACAAGATTTTAGTGGTGGCCCATGCAGGTCAGTCTTTTCAGACTTGTGGGGTGTCTTATTCTAGGAGTCTCAATGAAAACTGTTTTCTTTGATATCCTGAATTCGTTATCTTCGATACTCAGCTTGAACTCTTCCAAATTAATTATTTCCTTGTTCCTTCTCGTCTTGTTCTTAATGTTTCTTGTGCTCTTCTTTAGGGCTTCTCCTTCCCTCGATGCTGCAGCAACAAGAGAGACAGAGTTGCCAGTGGAACAAAATCCTGTGGAATCCCAGCCATGGACCCGAGTTGAGCCCACGATAAATGAGATAGAGCAGCAGGCTCCAGGTGTTCTGGTACCTCCCGCAGTGCCGGCAGTACTTGATACCTCGGCCTTGCTAGAGATCATCCATGGATTATTGGTTGCCCAACAATACCAGATGGTGGTGTAACAACAACAACAACAACAGTAATAACAGCTCCAGTAGCAAGAACAGGATGTCATGTTGAACCAAGAATTGCAAACGGCCCTAGAACGAGATGAGAGAACAAACTCTGGAGCATCTGTGAGATTTTGCAGATTGAACCCCAGATACTTCGATGGCACGGAGGATGCAATCACGACAGATGATTGGCTCTAGGATATTGAGACCATTCTGACAGCGGCTAAGGTTTCAGTCGAGGAACAGGTTGACCTAGTTTGCCTATAACCCTAAGATCTGGCAAGAGATTGGTGGGCTACGATGGAGGTAGGACTGAGGCATCATATTTTATGGGAGGATTTTAGGACCTGGTTTAAGAAAAATTACTTCAGGATTGTGGCTCAGTGTGAGTTGGAGCAAAGGTTCATTAACCTCAAGCAAGCTGAAAGGACAGTAGACAGCCATGCAGCAAAATTCTGTCGACTTAGCAAATTTTCTTGAACCATGGTGGCAACAGAGTTGGAGAGAGCAATGAGGTTCCAACAAGGACTTCACCCTGAGATCTTGCACATACTGGAGGTGCAGGACTTCCAGACCTTCAAGGCGGTATTGATAGCAGCCAAGAGGGTTGAGTTTACTTCCCAGAGGATGACATCAAAAAGAGTGGATCAGAAGTGGCCTCATGGACAGAGCAATGAGGGAGGACCAGCACCCGACATTAGTAGTCATGATTTGGCACCACGGGGGCCGGTGGCATCAGATAAGACAATGATAACTTGGTAACGACAGCCGAGACAATATCAACAACGCCCGTTGAATCCAGCAAGATATGCCTATTATGGCAAAAGAGGTCACACTCATGATGTATGTAGGATGGCAAGTGGAAGATGTTTGAGGTATGGAGATTCTGACCACATGATAGCTACTTGACCAAAATATAGAGGTAGGGAGTACCGTATCAATAATTTCCAGCGTTGCCAGCTCCAGGAGTATTTCCGTATCAAGAGCTAGCTTTAGCAGTACGACCGTTAGCCCAACTTTCGATGTTGACGCAAGCACGGGTGTTTCACCGGAGACAATGTTAGCTTGGTCAGCAGAGACATCCTCATGACAAAGTTTCAGCAACACCAAGACGTGAGCAAGCTGAGTTTGGTGTGCTAGAACAGATGTTAGCAGAAGGTGGTCAAGTCGAGGGTGAGATTTGAGTTCTTCCAGTTTTATCTATCTTTTGGGTTTCATATATTCGGCGAGTGGAGATGATCTTTCTTCTCACCCATCTGCCTTCGTATCTCATGATACATGATGTATTTCATATGTCCTGACAACGAAGGTACGTCCTGGGCAGAGTCATGTTCTTGACTAAGTCGTTGGTATCAATTTATCTCGAGACTTGATCCATGTCCATTTTTTGGAGTCAGCATAGGCCAGCGAGGATGGGTTCCTATTTTGACTGACTCGGGAGACATATGTGTATGTATGCCTCTTGTTCTTTCCTTTTGATTGTGTGGATTGCTTGCGCCTTTATTTATATCGCTGTTTTTTTTATTACCTATCTATTTCGTTATGCTTAGTATTCAGTTAGCTATAGTTCATGAGATTCGGTAGTTCAAGAGGTTTTCTGGATCATGAGTTTCCTGATTAGATCATAAGTCTTCTGCTTGGTCTATAATTTTTTTTGCTTGGTAATCAGCTCGACTAGCCTAGCGAATTTCAAGGACAAAATTTTTCAAAGGTAGGTAGAGATGTCACACCCGTTCCCAGATTTGGTATTCTTGAATTTCTGATATTTAAAAAAAAATTCTTTAGATGTATTCATGTTGTATTTTACATTTTGGTTCACGTTAAATATATTGTACTTATTTTTTTGTATTCCTATTTATTGTGGGAGACTACCCGAGACAAGTAGTGTCACTATCACATTTTCTAGGAGAGGGTATTTTGGTTATTTCATAATTACTTAAATATTATACATGTCGAATAATTATTTATTATATTATTTATTATATTATTTAATTATTGTTAGATGTTATTTTATTGTTTGGACTTGTGTTAGTAGACCTAACTAGTTTAGATTAGATCAATGGACCAACATTTATAATTAGTTAGAATTGAGCCCAATTAGAAGCCCATTGATTAGGAGGATGATTAATTTAATTAAAACTATTAGACTAGAACCTTCTCTCCTTAATTATTTCTTCATTAGAGGCTCTAATGGGTATATTGGTCATTGCATAGTAGCTTGAGGGAGGGACTAAAGGGGCCGGCCTATTAAAAGAGAGGGGAAATTTTCTCTCTCCTCTTTTCATTCCAAATCTAGATCTAGAATTTTTTTCAACCAAATTCCTTCATTTTCACATCAATTCCCTACAAAATTTCTTTCCAATTCTTTCCTAAATCACCATTAGAGGCTAGTAGAGCAAGGATCTAGATGAAGGAAGCAAGGATTGTCACGACCTGCACCCAGAATTTGGGGCACAAGTACGTGGGTACGTCCAGCCTACGCCGCAGCATCGGCGGTAGAACGCTGTTTAGGTCACAATACTATCTAATCAATCTCACACGAATATCCAACTCCATAAGGAGACACGGATATCACAATATAATCTGAAAATACTCAATCACAGGACTAAAGTACGATGAGATATCGAAGAAAACAAATAAAATACAAGACAAGTCTAAACAACAATAAATAGTCTAACCTGTAATCAATAATATTCATATCTCCAAGTATGCTGGAAATAAGTCCTCTAAGTCATAGTCTGAAAAAAATATCCAGTCAGGATTGGAGCTAAGTACAAGCACTAACAACAGTTCCATGTATATTGACAAACACTATAATACAGTGTAAAGAAATACAAGATGGATATAAATACTGGCAATAATCAATACTTGAATAATGAGATACTTGAAATAGAAATACTGGAGCATATGTCATCATCAATGGTGCACTAGCAATGAACAGAAATACAAGTGTATACTAGAACCATGAACTGGAATATCAGTGGATGCTAGAACAATAACTAGAATATAACGAATGCTAGATCAATATACTAGAGATACATGTCAAGAACATCTAGCTAAGTGTGTGAAATATTAGCATATCATGTGATCGGCTTGGGACTGATCAGGCTTGCTATGTATGACTAGTTATGATTCATGTAAGGTCAGGCTAACCATCCAGATAGCTATGATACAAGTAATAGTCAGGCTAATCATACATAACAGGCTATAAGGTATGTAATGGTCAGGCTGCACCGACGTGAGGTGTGGGTGAGCTATAATGCAAGTAGAGTTGGGTATGATCACATAAGCTACTAATATTTTTCCGTTCTCCAGCTAGCACGGTGGATTCCAATCATGACTCCTCGTGACAGGTCTCGATGATGCCAACTCATGTATACAATAGTGTCAGAATCATGTACGCCATACAACTGGAATCATAGAGATAATCAACATAATGAAAACTGTCAGAGAATGTACTCGCTTGGGGTCCTTAGCTGGCAATAACAATGTCCTGCTCCTGAAGTCTCGCAGGACGATCCAATGGTCCTATATGCATATAATATCATACAATATAGCATCAGTCGTTACTCTAGCACATGCACAAACACAAGACACTGAACTCAGCAGCTACACTAGGGTGACACTGGTCAACAGGGGTCAAGTGTACGTCTAATTGCACGGGTGTCGTATCTGCAAATGCTGCGCAAAACAGACAGTCAAAATAATACGGGTCTCGCCAGTACGTCAGTGTACATATGGCAGTCTTCTAACAATTTACAGGGTCACATGGTCAAGGTAAATACGGAATATCCGTAATTAACACTAGGTCTCCTAGTACATCTATAAATATACATAGTCTTAACTAGCATATAACATTAATTACTTACAATTTATATATATACCAATTAAATACATATACAATATATATATATATATATATATATATATATATATATATATATATATATATATATATATATATATATATAACAATGAATAATATATATACATATACAATATATATATATATATATATATATATATATATATATATATATATATATATTTATTTACCAATTATATACCTATTAAATATATACTAGTGGAATACATATACTATACATACCAAATACATACATATACCTATTTGAATACATATACACATACGTACACAAAATTATGAAGGAGGGCAGGAATGAACCTGCGCGGGCACGCACGGAGTTGACGATGCCGGCGGCGATGACGAAGATGATGATAATGACGACGATGACGATGATGACGATGATGACGACGATGATGACGATGATGACGACGATGATGTTGACGACGATGACAACGATGAGGGTTATGATGGAGGTGATGATGATGATGATAATGGTGATGATGATGATTATAATGGTTATGATGAAGATGATGGGAGGAGACAGGGATGGACAAGGGTGGTCCGACATCGAGGAAGGTGTCGGGGTGGAGGACATGGAGTGGTGGAGACAGGCAAGGTGGTGGAGTCGGGCCAGGAAGAGAATAGAAAGAGGAGGAGGAGAACGGGCTATGCCGGCTTGCAGGCGAGCGGGTCGGTTTCCAAGTGATGTCTGGCCGGAGAACAACCGTGAGCGACGGGGTGGTGTCGGGCTTCAGGCGTTCAGTCGTGCTCCGGTCGTGTCTACTCCAATCGGTGGAGGAGAACAGGGATAAAGAGGTGGGGTGGTGATCAGTGGATGAGTGCAGCGGTTCCGGTCGGGACAGGCAAGGCTTCTCCAGCGAGGGGGTCCTACAACGGGGTAGTTGTTCAGTCCGGCAGCGGGGTGGAGGAGGTTGAGAACGGGTCGGGTGGACTGGAGGAGAACATGGAGGAGAGCTGCTGGCATTTAGGTGGGGAATGGCCGGAGATGGCCGGGTTCCGGGGGGACTACTCGGGTGCTCAGGTGGGCTCGGGTGAATGGGGGCTGCTGGAGGAAGAGGCGAGGTCGAGGATGGCCGGGGCGGTTTCTCGGTGTCACGATCCACACCCAGAATTTGGGGGACGAGTACGTGGGTACGTCCAGCCTACGCCACAGCATCGGCGGTAGAACATTGACTAGGTCACAATACTAGCTAATCACTCTCATATGAATATCCAACTCCATTAGGAGACACAAATATCACAATACAATATGGAATACTCAATCACAAAAATAAGGCACGATGAGATATCGAAGAAAATAAATGAAATACAAGACAAGTCTAAACAACAATAAATAGTCTAACCTGTAATCAATAACATCCAAATCTCCAAGTATGCCGGAAACAAGTTCTCTATGTCACAGTCTGAAAAAAATATTCAGTCAGGATTGGAGCGAAGTACAAGCACTAATAGCAGTTCCATGTATATTGACAAAAACTATAATACAGTGTAAAAAAATACAAGATAGAAATGAATACTGGCAAAAAAAAATACTGGAATAATGAAGTACTGGAGCATATCATCATCAATGTACATCTAGCAATGAGTAGAAATACAAGTTCATGCTAGAACAATAAACTAAAATATAAGTAAACGCTAGAACAATGATAAGAACATATAGAGATGCTAGATCAATATACTAGAGATACATGTCAAGAACATCTAGCAAAGTATGTAAAACATCAGCATATCATGTGGTCGGCTTGGGACTGATCAGGCTTGCTATGTATGATTAGCTATGATTCATGTAAGGTCAAGCTAACCATCCGGATAGCTATGATGCAAGCAATAGTCAGGCTAATCATACATAACAGGCTATGGGGCATGTAATGGTCAGGCTACACCGACGTGAGGTGTGGGTGAGCTATGATTCATGTAGAGTTGGGTATGATCACATAATCTACTAATATTTTCCCGTTTCCCCAGCTAGCACGATGGATCCCAATCACGACTTCTCGTAACAGGTCTCGATGATGCCAACTCGTGTATACAACAGTATCAGAATTATGTACGCCATACAACTAGAATCATAGAGATAATCAATATAATGAAAACTGTCAGAGAATGTACTCGCCTGGGGGTTCTGCTGCTGGCAATAACAATATCCGATTTCTGAGGTCTTGTCTGAAAATCCAACAGTCCTAAAGACAGCATTTAATACAATATTGCATCAGACATTACACTAACACATACACAAACACAAATACTCTGAACTCAGGACTACACTGTCAACTAGCAGGGTCGAATATGCGTCTAGCTGCACGGATGTCGCGTCTGTAATTGCTGTGCAAAATCAGACAGTCGACTCACAAGTCTCAGGGTTGCATGGTCAACTGTAAATACGGGATATCCGTAATTGACACTAGGGTCTCTCTGTACATATATAAATATATATATACTAGTATAGTATTTAATTACTACATAGTATAAACACATACTAAATATACATATATAGATATATCAAATTGAATAATATATACATACTATATATATATATATATATATATATATATATATATATATATATATATATATATATATATATATATATATACCAACTGAATAATACTCATATACTAATTATATATCTATTAAACATATACTAATGGAATACATATACTATACATACCAAATACATACATATACCTATTTGAATACATATACACATACGTATATAAAATCATGAAGGAGGGGGACAGGTACGAACCTGCGCGTACACGGGGTCGAGGGAGGCTACTATGGTTCGTCACCGGCGATGTGGGACACGTCGACGATGACGATGTCGATGACGCTGATGACGATAATGATGGTTAAGGTGATAATGTTGATGACGATGACGATGTTGATGACAACGATGACGATGTTGATAATGATGACGATGTTGACGATAATGACGATGACGACGGTGACGATGATGATAACGACGATGGCGATGGTGATGATGATGATGATAGTTAAGGTGGCTGTCGGAGTTGCTCGGGCGAGGGATGAACAGGGAGGAGAGGTGGTGGAGAGTCGACGAGAGATGGAGATGGGTGGTCGGGGAGTCTCAGGTGACTGCTCGAGTCGAACGGTGGTATTCAGGTGGAGTTCGGAGGGAGGTCGTGTTGTTCAGTCGACAAAGGAGGATGGTTGCTGTCGAGGGGCTCGTGGTGGAGTCGGGGCGCTGCTGCTCCGGCGGGGACGACGATGAGGCGGAGCTTGGGGTGACTGGCAGCGGGTCGGTTGTGACAAGGGTGGCCGGATGGGTCAGGCGGTCAGGGGAGAACGTTCAGTCATTAATGGTGGTGGTGTTAGCCGCTGTCCAGTCGACGAAGGACGGGTGGTCGACTGGGCGAGCACAGACGGTGCTCGGGACAGCGGGTTCAGCGGGGTCGTGGCGGTTCATTCATTAAGAAGGATGGAGCAGGGAGGTCAGGATGAACGGTGTAGGCTGCTCCGGTCAGGTTGGCGGTGAGCAGCAGTTGTTGACGGCTTGGGGTAGTCGACTCAGCGGGGAGAAGTCGGTGAGGGACTCGGCGGTCATGGGGTTGCAGACGTCGGGTTGAGGCTCTGGCGGTCTCCTGTCGGGGTCGAGGGTGGAGGCGTCAGGGAGAAGGGTCGGAGTTGGGCCGGGGAGATGAACAGGAAGGGGAGGTTTAGAGTTAGGGTTTTTTTTTTGAGGTGGAAGATAATGGTTAAAATTTAATGAGGAAGAGGTGTTTGCATGTGGGGGAGGAGAGAGGTTGATGGTGACCTCCTAGGAATTAGGGCCGGCCATGCTTTGGGATAGGGTTGCTTTGTGAAAAGGGTTGAGGATGAGTAATATTTATATATAATGGTGTGTGGTGAGGATGGCTCCATTTGAATGAGTGGTCTAGATTCAACATGGAGAAAATATAAACAAAAGGAGGAGAGAGGGAAAGAGTTGAACGGTCAAAGGGAGGGGGTTGGTTCTTCATTAGCTTTTTGAGCAATAGGATGGTGACACATAATTGCACTTTTGCAAATAAGCCCCCAATAATTGGAAAATTGTACAGAAGTGGGTTTTGGGATTTAATGAGGGAAAATACCATGTTTGGTGCGATGTATTGGATGAAAAGGGTGTGTGGTATTTAGTATGAGTCTTGAGGGTGTAAATGGGGGTTTGGTTTGGTGTTGGGTCTAGTTTTGGGTCAAGTTGGGTCTTTACATCAATTTAATTAAAATTAATGCAATAGGTGTTCTAAAATTAATTAGAAGTACATGGGGTTAAAATTAGGTGGGACACAAATTTCATGGACGTAGAAGACTCAGAATAGAATATTATCATAATTTGGGTTGCACAAAATATGTCGAGATTGTGTCTCCAATTTCGATTGGAACACACAAAGATACAAAGTTGGATTTATATAGAATTAAATATAGACGTTTGCGACGAATATTGTGCGACTAAAATGTAGCACAAGGAGGCATATTCATGAGTTACACAAAGGTCAGAATAGAAGGCGGGCATGTCTAGGACAAGGTTGTGGAATTTGTTGGAAGGCAAAAGCTAGGGTAGCACTCCAAATATCGAAGCAACGGTAAGGCGCAACAATTAAATAAAATCACCGTAATAATTATAACTCTAAATAATTAATCCCAAAATTATAAATTAAATCCATAACACTATATTTCGATCAGGGCTCCATCTAGTGGGCATCTAGGTCTAGTCTACTAACTCATGCATTAATGAGCATTATACAATATAATATATATCTATACACACATCATGCAATTATTTAAAATAAATACACACAATACCTATAATATATAAAATAACAAAAATACCCCTAATTTCAGGATGTGGTAGTGACAAGTCTACCCTTCTTAAAAGAATTCCGTCCTCAAAATTTAAGATCCTCAATAGTTGTATTTATTTATTTATTTTCCATCAAAATTTAAATCCATCAAACAATATAATCATGAAGTAAATCCATATTGTTATTTCAAAAACTTTCAAAATTCTATAGATATGATATTCCTGAAAATCTTCAAGTTTAAAATCATATTCCATTTTGATCGCAATCTCCTCCAAAATTTTAAGTTCATAACTAAATACTCAAAAATTTAATATACAATCCTCTAATTTAAATCCAATCAATGCACATTATAAAATTTAAATCTTATCTCAAAAATTTGAATTTAAGATCTAATCCAATAATGATCTTATTCCTCGATTTCTTTTTTCACACAATACTTAAACAATGTAATACTTACGAAGTCTTCAAATACAATATTCAAAATAATTTTTAAATTTATACCTTGCAGTCAAATAAATATAATGATAATCTTCTTAACTTTCTCAAATATTAATGACAAATTCACTCATATCTTAATCTTCATAAAAATCAATAATTTAACAAAATCGTCAATTATGCCATATTAAATTATCAACTTTTTATTTAAATTAATATTTACCCTTGAAATTGAAGGCACCTTGTCTCTCTTTGTCAAGTCATAACTTCTTCATTAATCTTCACTATGGTCAAATCCCAATAATCACGGTCTAAGAAAATCCTACCTACAGTCATACAACATGCAATCTAGAGTAAACATGTATGGTTATAGTCTATTTTGTCATGGTATTGCAGTCTCTGTCAGGGTGCACTACTAACTACATTCTAGCAAGAGAATCATTGATACAAACTATGGTACAAAGAAATCAATCAATCAATAAAATAGACGAAAAATGAACAGAAGGAAAGAACAAAACAGAACCTGCTAACACAACCATGGCTTAATGATGCATCCAAAGTTTGATACCTCTATCCCTTTAGGTACCAATGTTTCTACTACAAGCACAACCACTGCTAGCTCTTTTACCTACTGTAATTGTTTATACTAGTTGTTCTTATCACTCAAGTACACACCAAGTGCAACATATCACACTAAGTAATGCTCCCTCTAATACACCTCTAGATGGACACCCAAGTCAGTTTGCAGTGTCATCTCGAGCATGCTCAAGCCAACAGATCCTTACACATGCACTTCATTCACTCATATACTGTTATACATTTCTTACTCACCATAAAATTTTATCCTCAAAATAAAATCCTCAAAATTTAACTTCTCTAACAATTTAAAATAAAACTTATATACTTTCCTCAACTAATCCTTGATATAGAAATACTAGCACTCTTGGTATAGTAACACTAGCTTCATTATTAGATTACCTCATCATACTGACTAGAACTCACGATCACTTGCACTAGTTATTAACTTCGATAATACACATGCTTTACTTCACTCCCAAAGGTAGACATATAGTTTCATATCTCGAATGATGTATATGTATTTTTTCTTAAATTCTTTTACAGACTTGTACACTAGTCAGTGATACACTATATATCTTCTATGACCAATCTTGATATTTCTCTACCCATGGCACACTCATTAATACCATTTATACATATACATTTCTTTACTCTTGACACATCCAAGTATCAACCATCAAATTGAATATCATGCTCCATTAATTTTTAATACGATTTCCTTGATACTTAATTGTTTACATGGATCACCAAACTACATAAATTCATGACTATCCAGGACTGGCATGCTGACTCTTATACTTACTCTTGGAACCATCACTGATACTATTTACTCCTTTTTCTACTTATAGTACCAATACTAACTATAGAAACACCTGTCATAGAACTATTGCTACAAGGTACTACGCTATAGGTTAACTCTAGATTGATGCCTACTGCTCACATGTCCAACCAAGAAATACTTACAGACTCACAATCCATATTCAGTCAACACTGATACAAGATACAGACCTAATTGCGAGTCACCAATTATCACACTAACAGGGATCCTTAAAGAAATAAGGCTCAAGAAGGAAATGGACTAAGGACTGAAGGTATCTCTACTGCTAGCAAGAAAAAAGAAACGGTGGAACAAAGTCCTAGAATAACAAAAGTAGATAAGTTTTGAGATGATACTTTAAGAACCAATTTAAGATACAACCTGATAATCATACACGTCTGTCCGAAATCATGACACTCAGAATCTTTGCCACGCCAGTAAGTATAGCTGCGATAAACGATAGGTTCCATAACTAAGGTATGCAACTCTATAATCATGTCATATAGAATCCTCGCCACGCCAATCGGTATGGCTGCGAGAAACTCTAAATTCATAACTAAGATATGTATATCCGAAGTCAGGTTCCTACTTTTCCGCCACGACAGCTAATGTGGCTACGATAAACTCTAGGCTCCATAACCAAAGTAGACGTTTTACCTTTATCACTGTCCTCATCAACATATGTCATCAGATGATACCGTAAATTTTAGTTCATAAATTTTATCTCGATATAAAATCAAACTCAACAATGATAAAAAGAATTAAGTTTAACAACTGATCAACAAGAAACAAATTCGATAACAACAAGTGAGAACGGACGGGAACAAGGGAAAAGATTTTAAATTGGAAATTATAAGAAGATTCTCAAGGGTCGTCCCAGGAATCTCTCAAATAATTTGTGATTGAGTATCCGCTCTCATCCTAGTATCATATGTACTATATCCTATCGTAGGCACACAGTAGTACAACTAAGACGTCGGACAACCACAAAATCGTACAATTTGTGAAGTCTGACCTGCATGGGGCACCACTAAAAATGTGTCACGACCCACACCCAAAATTTGGGGCACGAGTACATGGGTACGTCCAGCATACGCCACAGCATCGGCGGTAGAACGCTGTCTAGGTCACAATACTAGCGAATCACTCTCACATGAATATCCAACTCCATCAGGAGACACAGATATCACAATATAATATGGAATAATCAATCACAGAAATAAGGCATGATGAGATATCGAAGAAAACAAATGAAATACAAGACAAGTCTAAACAACAATAAATAGTCTAACCTACAATCAATAATATCCAAATCTACAAGTATGCCGGAAACAAGTCATCTATGTCACAGTCTGAAAAAATATCCAGTCATGATTGGAGTGAAGTACAAGCACTAACAGCAGTTCCATGTATATTAACAAAAACTATAATATAGTGTAATAAAATACAAGATAGATATGAATACTAGCAATAAGAAATACTGGAATAATAAAGTATTGGAGCATATCATCCTCAATGTACATCTAGCAATGAGTAGAAATATAAGTGCATGCTAGAACAATAAACTAGAATATAAGTAAATGCTAGAACAATGACTAGAATATATAGAGATGCTAGATCAATATACTAGAGATACATGTCAAGAACATCTAGCTAAGTGTGTGAAACATCAGCATATCATGTGATCGGCTTGGGACTGATCAGGCTTGCTATGTATGATTAGCTATGATTCATGTAAGGTCAAGCTAACCATCCGGATAGCTATGATGCAAGCAATAGTCAGGCTAATCATACATAACAGGCTATGAGGCATGTAATGGTCAGGCTGCACCGACGTGAGGTATGGGTGAGCTATGGTTCATGTAGAGTTGGGTATGATCACATAATCTACTAATATTTCCCCATTTCCCCAGCTAGCACGATGGATCCCAATCATGATTCCTCGTGACAGGTCTCGATGATGCCAACTCGTGTATACAACAGTGTCAGAATCATGTACGATATACAACTAGAATCATAGAGATAATAAACATAATAAAAACTGTCAGAGAATGTACTCGCCTGGGGGTCCTGCTGCTGGCAATAACAATGTCCAATTTCCGAGGTCTTGTCTGAAAATCCAACTGTCCTAAAGATAGCATTTAATACAATATTATATCATACATTACACTAACACATACACAAACACAAATACTCTGAAATCAGGGCTACGCTAGGTATGACACTGGTCAACTAGAAGGGTCGAATGTACGTCTAGTTGTACGGATGTCGCGTCTGTAATTGTTGTGCAAAATTAGACAGTCGACTCACAAGTCTCAGGGTTGCATGGTCAACTATAAATACGGGATATCCGTAATTGACACTAGGATCTCTCTATACTTATATAAATATATATATATACTAGTATAGTATTTAATTGCTACACAGTATAAACACATACTAAATATACATATATCGATATATCAAATTGAATAATATATATATACTAAATATATATATATATATATATATACTAATTGAATAATACTCATATACTAATTATAAATCTATTAAACATATACTAATGGAATACATATACTATACATACCAAATACATACATATACCTATTTGAATACATATACACATACATATATAAAATCATGAAGGAGGGGGACAAGTACGATCCTACGCGTACACGGGGTCGAGGGAGGCTACTGTGGCTCGTCTCCGGCGAGGTGGGACACATCGACGATGACGACGACGATGACGCCGATGACGATGATGATGGTTAAGGTGATGATGTTGATGACGATGACGATGTTGATGACAACGATGACGATGTTAATAACGATGACGATGTTGACGATGATGACGATGACGACGGTGACGATGATGATAACGACGATGACGATGGTGATGATGATGATGATGATAGTTAAGGTGGCTGCCGGAGTTGCTCAGGCGAGGGATCAACAGGGAGGAGAGGTGGTGGAGATTCGACAAGGGATGGAGATGGGTGGTCGAGGAGTCTCAGGTGACTGCTCGAGTCGAGCGATGGTGTTCGGGTGGATTCCGGAGGGAGGTCATGTTGTTTAGTCAACGGAGGAGGATTGTTGTTGTCGAGGGGCTCGTGGTGGAGTCGGGGCGCTGTTGCTCCGGCGTGGACGTCGATGAGGCAGAGCTCGGGGTGACTGACAGCGGGTCGGTCGTGACGAGGGTAGCCGGATGGGTCAGGCGGGTCGGGGGAGAACGTTCAGTCGTTAATGGTGGTGGTGTTAGCCGCTGTCCAGTCGGCGAAGGACTGGTGGTCGACTGGGTGAGCGCAGGCGGTGCTCGAGACAGCAGGTTCAGCGGGGTCGTGGCGGTTCGTTCATGGAGGAGGACGGAGTGTAGAAGCATAAAAAATACGCTACAGAGTTATACGCAGTATTTCAGTGCTGTGTGGCGTAAGACGTGAATTCATAGTCGTCGGCGTACAAACAGAGCTTTACCGCTAGTACAGTGTAAAACACAGCTCCAAAACAACCCGCGTAATGCAGTGTATTCAGACTGCTTCAGCGTAAAAAGGTTGTCACATCGCCCTTATGGCGTAAAACCTATCCGCTTTTTATGCAGCGAGAAATTGTACGAGGAACGTTTCGTATTCCTCGAATGAACCTGTCAGATCATGCAGTGAACCTGACCCCTGACAACGAGTACATCATGGCTATCCAGACGACGGCTGTAATGATGGTGCGGCACAGAGACCCAAACCGTCGTTTAGTGACATTTCCTTGGTACAAGTCTCTTTTACACGTTCAAGGGAATACGCTGCCTAAGTTTTATACAGGCAGATGTGAGCTTTTACGCTCAGCAGAAGACAAAATGAACCGCCACATCAAAAGCTGCTCTTCGTACAGAGCTCGAGGCACGTCTCTGCAGTTAATGTGCGTGATCGGGGCAGATCTCTACATTTAATGCAAGGGATTTGGTTCTATTTTTAAAGACTAGGTGAGTCATAAGTACGGCTAAAATGTCCATATCATCACCCTGCATATTACGCTATCAGGCTTTTTTCAGCTATTGGAGCACACTGTACGCTATCTCCTTGAAATACGTCAACTGGGCTATTTTCAGCTATAAGGAGTACGTCGTATGCTATCTCCTCGGAATACGCCAACTCAGGCTATATTTGCATTTGTGCGTGATAAGGCTATTTGCTCCAGAATACGCTCAAGACTTCAGTCAAGGAAGGAGGATCAGCTATCTTTTACGCTAGCCATAGTGCGTGCTAGTTACTATGGTTTACCAGAGTGGTTAAAAGCCCATACGCCTAATGATTGTCCTCTCATGATACTAAGTGTCAAGTGTGTGTCAACATATCTAATATATAGTAATGACTGAAAGGAACTACACATGCAATAAATAAACAGAGATGTAATAAATATACAGAAATGTACTAAGAATGCAAAATACTATAAGCAATTTGGCAAGGTACCTTGCCTGATCTGAAAAAGAATGAAGTCCCAACTCAAGGCGTCGTCCGATCTACCCGTCACATAAATTAAATAAGTTAGGTTACAAAAGTAGGTGAATAAGTTCTTCCATTTTAATCTATTTTAATTCTGAATAAAATAACCTAAAATAGTATTTTAATCTTAATATAATCTGATTTTATTGTTAAGCTCTAATTTTGGTCCAAAGAAAGTCAACTTTAAGGATTTGTGATCCGTGGCACGCAAATCGAGGCAATCCGTTGACCAAAAAGTCAACCGACTCAAATCCTGGATTTTTGTATGGAATCCTATAGATTTCAGTACTACATGAACACCATATTCGACGGTTTCATAAAATCACAAGTCGGTAAAGAGTTGTGTCCACTAGGGCGCACAGATGATAGTTTTTGGTGGTTTTCTATTTACGTCTATGTTGCACAAATTTTACAGTAGAATAAACTTATATTTTAAATTTTGGAAAAATACTTTTCTGGAAATTCATCATGTCAGCTTTTCGAAACTTTAAACTGTTCATAATTCTGAGTTCGGGATCTCCCGAAATCCCGAAAATACCAAAATGCGTCTGATTTCGTACAACTGGTACTTTTAGAATTTTTTGGAAAAATAGGTTCATAAATTATTAAAATAAATTATATAATCAGAAAACTAACCTTGATATAGTTCTAACAAAAAAACTGGAGCGCATTTGGAGTCCGGAGCTAGGAGATATCGTCTTTTTAATTCGTCATAACGAGTAGAAAATGAGGCTAAATTTATGACGAATTTTGACTATTTTTGGACGAAAAAGAGAGGAATTTGGGGAAGAAAAATATGAATGATGAGGTATTTATAATGGTGGACACTACTTAATTAAATACGACTAGGATTGGTTAATTTGGATAGGATTATGATGAATTTAAATAAGGATAGGATATGCATGAAGTTGCTTTCCTAGTAGGTTCATGATTTGAATTAATTTAAAATAGAGTTTAAATTTATCTCAATAATTTATAATCTTAAATATAATTAAATATAATACAAATAATTTATAAAATCTTATTAATATCTATTAACACTAAATTAGCATCTATCTAATATTAAGACTACATATATCCAAATAAATCCTAAATAATTTAAAAACTAAATAAATTTCTTAAAATTTTAAATAAATTACAAAAAAATATAATTAAATAGTTTAACCTAAAATAAATATTTGGTAGGAATAACATGCAAGTATGGTCTCGTAGTAAATCATAGAAGTCCTAGAAATTTATGTTTCCTAAGTTTTATTTACCAAAAATTCTAGAAAAATCTCCAAAAATCTAAAATAACCTAAAATAATTCTAAATAAATATTTATATAAGTAAATATATCAAGAAAATTATTTTCTAATTAACTAAGAGAATACTCTAAAGAAATTTAATATCTATAATAAATATAATAATATAAAATACACACAAAATATCTATTTTTGGTGAGAGGGTTTACAATCTACCCAACTTACAAAAATTTCGTCCTCGAAATTGACACTAACCCATATTCATAATTATCACTATAGCTATTACACTACATAGCTATCTAGCAGTGCTTCTTAAAACTCATGGTCTGTCATTCTAACACTTCTCATTTATTGTCCATACACTATCCTATTATCCTCTAACTCGTCTACACTACACAACTTACAAAAGTTCTACTAGTAGTCACAGTCTCTTGAGGCTATTGTCTAGGTTGTAAGACGAATATATTTATTGGATCGAGAATCTTAGGGTACTTGTCTTGAATCTCACAACCACGATTTTTCTTTGTAACCGTCAAGTATCGTAGTCTAATACTGCCATGCCACCTGACCAATATGTCTGCAAATACTTTGACTACTTTACTACAACGGTCTAGCTGCAGCTGTCGCTACTTTGCCAGCGATTTGTCATAGTTGTCAGTTCATAACAAGTGCCTTCAATTCTTTCCTAGGCATAGTCTAAGTTTTTGGGCAACAGTTAAAGTCTTGACTAACTTATAAAACTATTAAAAGTATAAACTAGTTCAAACAGTCTAACAACTTCCTATTAGCCTAAGGGATGCTATACATAGTTTTTAAAATAATAAGAGGATACAGATATTGCTATAGGTCATATACATAAGGATTATTATTAAGAACTCATCCTTTAGTTATTAATCATCTACTAAACCATTTATGTTTTAACTAACAAAACTAAGGATGGGGTCGAAGTAGACCAACAATTCATGTTGGCACAAAAAAGACGTAACTACGATAGGGAGAATTAAGCACGAGATAATGAATGGATAGAGAAGAGAAGATGAGCCACCCAAGGGGGGAAGATGTTGATAGAAAAAGAATACTACTACTGCTACTCACGTCATTTATTAGCATCGCGTGTATGCCATCTGGGTAAAATATCAGTATATCCTCATAACTGCTAAACCAACACCTATATAATTCTACGTCTACTATGCACCTAAGATCTCGTGTCATAAAGGGGGTCATGAGTATGCAATGACAAATATAACTAAAGGTCGTACCTGTATCTATGACTTCCTATGCCTGCGCTTCCTTATTTGTCATCATAAGCGCTTGGCCTATGGGGTATATCTAGTACTATCCGTGTATCAAACTTATACTCAGCACGAACGTTCGTCTCTCCGAAATAAGGGAAGACGGAAGACAACAATAAAGAATTCAAGGAGGAGGTGATAGAATACAAGTACGGGATTCAAATGGATTAAAGAATTTTGAAAGGGAGTTGCCAAGGCAGTTGTGGATTGAAATCTTATTTTGGTAAATTCCTATATGCATGTTCATATCAGAACAGTTATGTACCTGACATGATATGCTCTGACCAGTCTAGAGGGCAAGTATATTCGTCTAACAAGTTGAGTCAACTATATCTCAATCCATATAAAGTGATACAAAGAGTGAACCAAGTGCACTACGGTTGATCAGACCATAATACACCGATTCTGATTTAGACAATGTATTAGTGTGGGCCCCCAATAATATATATGTCATGAACAAGCTTAATAAAAGAATAAGCTTGCAAAACAATGCTATAATAGCAGCATAAGTCGAGGTAGTAAAATATAAGTACGCTTGATTATGATGGAGGAAGGTACTGAATAATCTAAGTTAACCAAGAAGGCCGGTGTTGTGCCTCTACAGTTGCCATACTAATTTCTTATCTAAGTCTAAAGTCAACCAAATTGGTGTATGGGCCTCTAAGTTCTACAGTCTAGATAAACACTAAAGTTCTATAGTCTAGATAAACACTATCTTCTTCTGCAAGCCTATAGTTGGCGTCATTCAATTACACTTTATTAATGGGGCAATAGGACTATGTGTTACTAGGTTATGAGACATACTATCCAACTTACAATAATTTACTAATAGTGTTATTAAATTTTAGATGTTATATACCTAGTACAAGTCATCTGCCTAACCCCTATCAAGCACGAGAGAAGATCGACATTGAGAATGGATCAAGCAAGATGCAATGCAAGCAATCAAATGATAATGCGAAATAAAATCAAGGGAGTGATAAATAAGTGGATGAGATCCTATATTCTAATCTTATGCGCAGGCTTGCTCGGTACAGTAACGTAACCGAGACAATATGCTCTCGACCTGCATGGGCTACCACAAAAATATGTCACGCCCAGTCCCAAAATACGTAGGACTAAGACACGTAAGCATGCCAGTCGTATGGATATGACAACTCAATATATGGAAACCAAAATCCACACGTACGCTGTAATGTGAATATCAATCCACAAGTGGTATAAATATATGTCACAAGTCACAGGGTATAATCTAAATCTCATCCACAAAAATCAATATAAATGAATAACCAGTATCTATGAAACTAGATCTCAATATGAGTATCTAAGGATGATAGTTGGATGGAAACAAATCCACTACCAACTCGAATGGAAAAGTAAAACACAATATAGGAATACCAGCTAACAATCATGGGGCTCGGAGAGAAGACATCCTCGAAACATATGTAACCATCCGAATCTCCGCTCCTGCAAATACTCAAGAACAGATACACCTGGCAGAGGACCAGGTCCTCAGAGGGACGTAACAAGATACAGAAAAGTGAGCCAACTTGAATACAGTAAACATGCATATAATTTGAAAATAAATAAGTACGCTGTACAAGACAATCTATATGAATGCAAATGAGGATAACTTTTCGACGTATGGGCAAGGGTAGGCTACTCGATCTAATCCTCACAACTCATGCACTCGTCAATGGACATCATCAGCCGACATACCTCTGGGGTAGCGACCCTCGGACTCCATCAATCGACATACCTCGGGGGTAGCGACCATCGGACACGACCACCATAGTGCGTGCTAGTTACTATGGTTTACCTGAGTGGTTAAAAGTCCATACGCCTAATGATTGTCCTCTCATGATACTAAGTGTCAAGTGTGTGTCAACATATCTAATATATAGTAATGACTGAAAGGAACTACACATGCAATAAATAAACAGAGATATAATAAATATACAGAAATGTACTAAGCATGCAAAATACTGTAAGCAATTTGGCAAGGTACCTTGCCTGATCTGAAAAAGAATGAAGTCCCAACTCAAGGCGTCGTCCGATCTACCCGTCACATAAATTAAATAAGTTAGGTTACAAAAGTGGGTGAATAGGTTCTTCCATTTTAATATATTTTAATTCTGAATAAAATAACCTAAAATAGTATTTTAATCTTATTATAATCTGATTTTATTGTTAAGCTCTAATTTTGGTCCAAAGAAAGTCAACTTTAAGGATTTGTGATCCGTGGCATGCAAATCGAGGCAATCCGTTGACCAAAAAGTCAACCGACTTAAATCCTGGATTTTTGTATGGAATCCTATAGATTTTAGTACTACATGAACACCATATTCGACGGTTTCATAAAATCACAAGTCGGTAAAGAGTTGTGTCTACTAGGGCGTACAGATGATAGTTTTTGGTGGTTTTCTATTTACGTCTACGTTGCACAAATTTTACAGTAGAATAAACTTATATTTTAAATTTTGGAAAAATACTTATCTGGAAATTCATCATGTCAGCTTTTCGAAACTTCAAACTGTTCATAATTCTGAGTTCGGGATCTCCCGAAATCTCGAAAATACCAAAACGCGTCTGATTTCGTACAACTGGTACTTTTAGAATTTTCTGGAAAAATAGGTTCATAAATTATTAAAATAAATTATATAATCAGAAAACTAACCTTGATATAGTTCTAACAAAAAAAACTGGAGCGCGTTTGGAGTCCGGAGCTAGGAGATATCGTCTTTTTAATTCGTCATAACGAGTAGAAAATGAGGCTGAATTTATGACAAATTTTGACTATTTTTGGACGAAAAAGAGAGGAATTTGGGGAAGAAAAATATGAATGATGAGGTATTTATAATAGTGGACACTACTTAATTAAATACGACTAGGATTGGTTAATTTGGATAGGATTATGATGAATTTAAATAAGGATAGGATATGCATGGAGTTGCTTTCCTAGTAGGTTCATGATTTAAATTAATTTAAAATAGAGTTTAAATTTATCTCAATAATTTATAATCTTAAATATAATTAAAGATAATATAAATAATTTATAAAATCTTATTAATATCTATTAACACTAAATTAGCATCTATCTAATATTAAGACTACATATATCCAAATAAATCCTAAATAATTTTAAAAACTAAATAAATTTCTTAAAATTTTAAATAAATTACAAAAAAATATAATTAAATATTTTAACCTAAAATAAATATTTGGTAGGAACAACATGCAAGTATGGTCTCGTAGTAAATCATAAAAGTCCTAGAAATTTATGTTTCCTAAGTTTTATTTACCAAAAATTCTAGAAAAATCTCCAAAAATCTAAAATAAACTAAAATAATTCTAAATAAATATTTATATAAGTAAATATATCAAGAAAATTATTTTCTAATTAACTAAGAGAATACTCTAAAGAAATTTAATATCTATAATAAATATAATAATATAAAATACACACAAAATATCTATTTTTGCTGAGAGGGTTTACAATCTACCCAACTTACAAAAATTTCGTCCTCGAAATTGACACTAATCCATATTCATAATAATCACTATAGCTATTACACTACATAGCTATCTAGCAGTACTTCTTAAAAGTCATGGTCTGTCATTCTAACACTTCTCATTTATTGTCCATACACTATCCTATTATCCTCAAACTCGTCTACACTACAAAACTTACAAAAGTTCTACTAGTAGTCACAGTCTCTTGAGGCTATTGTCTAGGTTATAAGACGAATATATTTATTGGGTCGAGAATCTTGGGGTACTTGTCTTGAATCTCACAACCACAATTTTTCTTTGTAACCGTCAAGTATCGTAGTCTAATACTGCCATGCCACCTGACCAATATGTCTGCAAATACTTCGACTACTTTACTACAACGGTCTAGCTGCAGCTGTCGCTACTTTGCCAGCAATTTGTCATAGTTGTCAGTTCGTAACAAGTGCCTTCAATTCTTTCCTAGGCATAGTCTAAGTTTTTGGGCAACAGTTAAAGTCTTGACTAACTTATAAAACTATTAAAAGTTTAAACTAGTTCAAACAGTCTAACAAATTCCTATTATCCTAAGGGATGCTATACAAGGTTTTTAAAATAATAAGAGGATACAGATATTGCTATAGGTCATATACATAAGGGTTATTATTAAGAACTCATCCTTTAGTTATTAATCATCTACTAAACCATTTATGTTTTAACTAACAAAACTAAGGATGGGGTCGAAGTAGACCAACAATTCATGTTGGCACAAAAAAGACGTAACTACGATAGGGAGAATTAAGCACGAGATAATGAATGGATAGAGAAGAGATGATGAGCCACCCAAGGGGGCGAGATGGTGATAGAAAAAGAATACTACTACTGCTACTCGCGTCATCTATTAGCATCGCGTGTATGCCATCTGGGTAAAATATCAGTATATCCTCATAACTGCTAAACCAACACCTATATAATTCTACGTCTACTATGCACCTAAGATCTCATGTCATAAAGGGGGTCATGAGTATGCAATGACAAATATAACTAAAGGTCGTACCTGTATCTATGACTTCCTGTGCCTGCGCTTCCTTATTTGTCATCATGAGCGCTTGGCCTATGGGGTATATCTAGTACTATCCGTGTATCAAACTTATACTCAGCACGAACGTTCGTCTTTCTGAAATAGGGGAAGACGGAAGACAACAATAAAGAATTCAAGGAGGAGGTGATAGAATACAAGTACGGGATTCAAAGGGATTAAAGAATTTTGAAAGGGAGTTGCCAAGGCAGTTGTGGATTAAAATCTTATTTTGGTAAATTCCTATATGCATGTTCATATCAGAACAGTTATGTACCTGACATGATATGCTCTGACCAGTCTAGAGGGCAAGTATATTCGTCTAACAAGTTGAGTCAACTATATCTCAATCCATATAAAGTGATACAAAGAGCGAACCAAGTGCACTATGGTTGATCAGACCATAATACACCGATTCTGATTTAGACAATGTATTAGTGTGGGCCCCCAATAATACATATGTCATGAACAAGCTTAATAAAAGAATAAGATTACAAAACTATGCTATAATAGCAGCATAAGTCGAGGTAGTAAAATATAAGTACGCTTGATTATGATGGAGGAAGGTACTGAATAATCTAAGTTCACCAAGAAGGCCGGTGTTGTGCCTCTACAGTTGCCATACTAATTTCTTGTCTAAGTCTAAAGTCAACCAAATTGGTGTAGGGGCCTCTAAGTTCTACAGTCTAGATAAACACTAAAGTTCTATAGTCTAGATAAACACTATCTTCTTATGCAAGCCTATAGTTGGCGTCATTCAATTACACTTTATTAATGGGGCAATAGGACTATGTGTTACTAGGTTATGAGATATACTATCCAACTTACAATAATTTACTAATAGTGTTATTGAATTTTAGAGGGTATATACCTAGTACAAGTCATCTGCCTAACCCCTATCAAGCACGAGAGAAGATCGACGTTGAGAATGGATCAAGCAAGATG
This sequence comes from Iris macrosiphon, assembly GCA_036927795.1. Lineage (NCBI taxonomy): Eukaryota > Viridiplantae > Streptophyta > Magnoliopsida > Asparagales > Iridaceae > Iris > Iris macrosiphon. Next base: position 25,215,233 of record JAYESA010000016.1, on the reverse strand, counting down.
CAATGCAAGCAATCAAATGAGAATACGAAATAAAATCAAGGGAGTGATAAATAAGTGGATGAGATCCTATATTCTAATCTTATGCACAGGCTTGTTCGGTACAGTAACGTAACCGAGACAATATGCTCTCGACCTGCATGGACCACCATAAAAATATGTCATGCCCCAGTCCCAAAATATGTAGGACTAGGACACGTAAGCATGCCAGCCGTATGGATATGACAACTCAATATATGGAAACCAAAATCCACACGTACGCTGTAATGTGAATATTAATCCACAAGTGGTATAAACATATGTCACAAGTCACAGGATATAATCTAAATCTCATCCACAAAAATCAATACAAATGAATAACCAGTATCTATGAAACTAGATCTCAATATGAGTATCTAAGGATGATAGTTGGATAGAAACAAATCCACTACCAACTCGAATGGAAAAGTACAACACAATATAGGAATAATAGCTAACAATCATGGGTCTCAGAGAGAAGACATCCTTGAAACATATGTAACCATCCGAATCTGCGTTCTTGCAAATACTCAAGAACAGATACACCTGGCAGAGGACCAGGTCCTCAGAGGGACGTAACAAGATACAGAAAAGCGAGCTAACTTGAATACAGTAAACACGCATATAATTTGAAAATAACGCTGTACAAGATAATCTATATGAATGCAAATGAGTACAACTTTTCGACGTATGGACAAGGGTAGGCTACTCGATCTAATCCTCACAACACATGCACTCGTTAGTGGACATCATCAGCCGACATACCTCTGGGGTAGCGACCATCGGACACGACCACCATAGTGCGTGCTAGTTACTATGGTTTACCAGAGTGGTTTAAAGCCCATACGCCTAATGATTGTCCTCTCATGATATTAAGTGTCAAGTGTGTGTCAACATATCTAATATATAGTAATGACTGAAAGGAACTACACATGCGATAAATAAACAGAGATGTAATAAATATACAGAAATATACTAAGCATGCAAAATACTGTAAGCAATTTGGCAAGGTATCTTACCTGATCTGAAAAAGAATGAAGTCCCAACTCAAGGCGTCGTCCGATCTACCCGTCACATAAATTAAATAAGTTAGGTTACAAAAGTGGGTGAATAGGTTCTTCCATTTTAATCTATTTTAATTCTAAATAAAATAACATAAAATAGTATTTTAATCTTATTATAATCTGATTTTATTGTTAAGCTCTAATTTTGGTCCAAAGAAAGTCAATTTTAAGGATTTGTGATCCATGACACGCAAATCGAGGCAATCCGTTGACCAAAAAGTTAACCGACTCAAATTCTAGATTTATGTATGGAATCCTATAGATTTCAGTACTACATGAACACCATATTCGACGGTTTCATAAAATCACAAGTCGGTAAAGAGTTGTGTCCACTAGGACGCACAGATGATAGTTTTTGGTGATTTTCTATTTACGTCTACGTTACACAAATTTTACAGTAGAATAAACTTATATTTTAAATTTTGTAAAAATAATTTTCTGGAAATTCATCATGTCAGCTTTTCGAAACTTCAAACGGTTCATAATTCTGAGTTCGGGATCTCCCGAAATCTCGAAAATACCAAAACGCGTCTGATTTCGTACAACTGGCACTTTTAGAATTTTCTGGAAAAATAGGTTCATAAATTATTAAAATAAATTATATAATCAGAAAACTAACCTTGATATAGTTCTAACAAAAAAAATTGGAGCGCGTTTGGAGTCCGGAGCTAGGAGATATCGTATTTTTAATTCGTCATAACGAGTAGAAAATGAGGCTGAATTTATGACGAATTTTGACTATTTTTGGACAAAAAAGAGAGAAATTTGGAGAAGAAAAATATGAATGATGAGGTATTTATAATGGTGGACACTACTTAATTTAATACGAATAGGATTGGTTAATTTGGATAGGATTATGATGAATTTAAATAAGGATAGGATATGCATGAAGTTGCTTTCCTAGTAGGTTCATGATTTGAATTAATTTAAAATAGAGTTTAAATTTATCTCAATAATTTATAATCTTAAATATAATTAAATATAATACAAATAATTTATAAAATCTTATTAATATCTATTAACACTAAATTAGCATCTATCTAATATTAAGACTACATATATCCAAATAAATCCTAAATAATTTTAAAAATCTAAATAAATTTCTTAAAATTCTAAATAAGTTACAAAAAAATATAATTAAATATTTTAACCTAAAATAAATATTTAGTAGGAACAACATGCAAGTATGGTCTCGTAGTAAATCATAGAAGTCCTAAAAATTTATGTTTCCTAACTTTTAATTACCAAAAATTCTAGAAAAATCTCCAAAAATCTAAAATAACCTAAAATAATTCTAAATAAATATTTATATAAGTAAATATATCAAGAAATTTATTTTCTAATTAACTAAGAGAATACTCTAAAGAAATTTAATATCTATAATAAATATAATAATATAAAATACGCACAAAATATCTATTTTTGTTGAGGGGGTTTACAAATTATACGAGGAACGCTTCGTATTCCTCGAATGAACCTGTCAGATCATGCAATGAACCTAACCCCTGACAACGAGTATAGCATGGCTATCCAGACGACGGTTGTAATGATGGTGCGGCACAGAGACCCAAACCGTCGTTTAGTGATATTTCCTTGGTACAAGTCGTTTTTACGCGTTCAAGGGAATACGCTGCCTAAGTTTTATACAGGCAGATGTAAGCTTTTACGCTCAGCAGAAGACAAAACGAACCGCCACGTCAAAAGCTGCTCTTCGTACAGAGCTCGAGGCACGTCTCTGTAGTTAATGTGCGTGATGGGGGCAGATCTCTACATTTAATACAAGGGATTTGGTTCTATTTTCAAAGACTAGGTGAGTCATAAGTACGGCTAAAACGTCCACATCATCACCCTGCATATTACGCTATCAGGCTTTTTTCAGCTATAGGAGCACGCTGTACGCTATCTCCTTGAAATACGCTAATTGGGCTATTTTTATCTATAAGGAGTACGCCGTATGCTATCTCCTCGGAATACGCCAACTCAGGCTATATTTGCATTTGTGCGTGATAAGGCTATTTGCTCCAGAATACGCTCAAGACTTCAGTCAAGGAAGGAGGATCAGTTATCTTTTACGCTAGCCACCTATCCATGTAGAATCAGGCTTCTACGCCTATTTGGCTTCTATGCCAACCTGACGGCCTCTACGCCTACCTGGCTTCTACGCCAACCTACTCGGCTTCTACGCCAAACTTGATAACCATTTGGCTTCTACGCCATGGTGACAGTTATTGGCTTCTACGCCAACCCTTTCTACGCGAGGGGTAGTTACCTACGTGGCTTGCATGCCGTGATCTTTGCAGCAGTTATACGTATTAACTTCTAATGGGACACGCGTCACACGCTCATTCAGAAGATCATTTATACGTGGGTGGCAGTTATTTTAACCGCCGCATAAAAAGTGTCATACTCTCCACTATCCGGCTTCTACGTCGACTGGATGGTTACTGTCACTAAATCCCTATAAATAGAGACCTCTGTTGACAGAGGTCCAGGGTCGAAAAGGTCGAAAGGGTCGAAAGGTCGGAAAAAGGACTGAAATTTATTCTTGAGAGAAAAGAGCTCAGATAGAGAGTAGTGGTCATAGATTTTTGGCATCGAGCATCCACTCCCCTTTGCAATCTTCGAAGCTTCTCCGTCTTCTACAGCGCTTCTTCATCATCATGTGGTCCAAGGGACAAAGTGATCGACCGCAGATCAGACTCCTATAGCAATATTTACCCAGATTAAAAAATTGTACTTGACATCCTCGTATAGGATTAATTGTACTTCTTGTTTGTAAACCAAAGAGAGGGTTTCGTATAAACCTTGTTTTATTTTTTTTGTTTATTATCAAACACGGAGCAGGGAGGTCGGGATGAACGGTGTAGGCTGCTCCGGTCGGGTTAGCGGTGAGCAGCAGTTGTTGGCGGCTCGGGGCAGTCGGCTCAGTAGGGAGAAGTCGGTGGGGGACTCGGCGGTCATGGGGTTGCAGACATCGGGTTGAGGCTCCAGTGGTCTCCGGTCGGGGTCGAGGGTAGAGGCGTCAGGGAGATGGGGCCGGAGTTGGGCCGGGGAGATGAGCAGGAAGGGGAGGTTTAGAGTTAGGACTTTTTTTTGTTGAGGTGGAAGATGATGGTTAAAATTTAATGAGGAAGAGGTATTTGCATATGGGGGAGGAGAGAGGTTGATGGTGACCTCCTAGGGATTAGGACCGACCATGCTTTAGGATAGGGTTGCCTTGGGAAAAGGGTTGAGGATGAGTAATATTTATATATAATGGTGTGTGTGGTGAGGATGGCACCATTTGAATGAGTGGTCTAGATTCAACATGGAAAAAATATAAACAAAAGAAGGAGATAGGAAAAGACTTGTACGATCATAGGGAGGGGGTTGGTTCTTCATTGGCTTTTTGACCAATAGGATGGTGACACATAATTGTACTTTTGCAAATAAGCCCCCAACAATTACAAAATTGCACAGAAGTGGGTTTTGGGATTTAATGAGGAAAAATATCATGTTTGGTGTGATATATTGATGAAAAGGGTGTGTGGTGTTTAGTATGAGTCATGAGGGTGTAAATGGGGATTTGGTTTGGTGTTGGGTCTAGTTTTGGGTCAAGTTTGGTCCTTACATCAATTTAATTAAAATTAATACAATAGGTGTTCTAAAATTAATTAGAAGTACATGGAGTTAAAATTATGTGGGACACAAATATCATGGACATAGAAGACTCAGAATTGAATATTATCATAATTTGGATTGCACAAAATGGGTAGAGATTGTATCTCCAATTTCGATTGGAACGCACAAAATACAAAGTTGGATTTATATAGAATTAAATATAGACGTTTGCGACGAATATTGTGCGACTAAATGTAGCACAAGGAGGCATATTCATGAGTTACACAAAGGTCAGAATAGAAGACGGACATGTCTAGGACAAGGTTGTAGAATTTGTTGGAAGGCAAAAGCTAGGGTAGCGCTCCAAATATCGAAGCAACGGTAAGGCGCAACAATTAAATAAAATCATCGTAATAATTATAACCCTAAATAATTAATCCCAAAATTACAAATTAAATCCATAACACTATATTTCGATCAGGGCTCCATCTAGTAGGCATCTAGGTCTAGTCTACTAACTCATGCATTAATGAACACTATACAATATAATATATATCTATATATACATCATGTAATTATTTAAAATAAATACAACAATACCTATAATATATAAAATAACAAAAATACCCCTAATTTTAGGATATGGTAGTGCCACTCGGTGCAGGCGGTGATCAGTCGGTCAGGAAGGAGATGGGGATGGCCGGACTGGGCTCCGGTCGGGTTCACCGGAGCAAGGAGAGGGTGAGGGTGATGATGAATAGGGTTGGGTTTAATGTTTAGGGTTTAGGTGAGGGATGTTGAAGATGATGTAAATTAATGATAATGGAGAGGTGTTTTGCATGGAGAAAAGATGATATTGACTACATAGGGATTAGAGCCGGTCAAGTATATCTTGGTTTGGGGTTTGCATTGGGAGAGGGGTTGAGGATATATATATAATGGTGAGGGTGTTGTGTGGTGAGGATGGCTCTATTTAAAATGGATGGCCTAGATTGCTCATGAAGGATGGTGTACAACCAAAAAGAGGAGAGGAGGGTTGAACCAGTCAAAGGGAGGAGGGTTAATTTCTTCATTGGTCTTGACCAATAGGATGGTGACACATCATTGTAATTTTGTAATTAAGTCCCCAACAATTGAAAATTTGCACAGAAAGTGGGTTTTTGGATTTAATGAGGGAAAATACCATGTTTGGTGTGATATATTGGATAAAAAGGATGTTTGGTGTTTAGGATGAAGCCTGAGGGTCTGAATGAGGGTTTGATTTGGTGTTGGGTCTAATTTTAGGTCAAGTTGGGTCCTTACATCAATTTAATTAAAATTAATACAATAGGTGCTCTAAAATTAATTGGAAGTAAATAGGATTAAAATTAGGTGGGACACAAGTATCATGGACATAGAAGACTCAGAATAGAATATTGTCATAATTTGGGTTGCACAAAATGGGTCAAGATTGTGTCTCCAATTTCGATTGGAACGCATAAGGATACAAAGTTGAATTTATATGAAATTAAAAATAAATGTTTGCGACGAATATTGTGCGACTAAAATGAAGCACAAGAGAGCATATTTATGAGTTACACAAAGGTCAGAATGAAGGACGGGCACGTCTAGGATAAGGGTGTGGAATTTGGTGGAAAGCAAAAGCTAGGGTAGCGCTCCAAATATTGAAGCAACGGTAAGGCGCAACAATTAAATAAAATTACGGTAAATAATTATAACCCTAAATAATTAATCCCAAAAATTACAAATTAAATCTATAACACTATATTTCGGTCAGGGATCCATCTAGTGGGCATCTAGGTCTAGTCTACTAACTCATGCATTAATGAACACTATATATAATACACATATATATACACATATCATGCAATTATTTAAAATAAATACACACAATACCTATAGTATATAAAATAACAAAAATACCCCTATTTTCAAGATATGGTAGTGACAAGTCTACCCTCCTTAAAAGAATTTCATCCTCGAAATTTAAGATCCTCAATAGTTGTATTTATTTATTTATTTTCCATCAAAATTTAAATTCATCAAACCATATAATCATGAAGTAAATCCATATTATTATTTCACAATCATCAAAATTCTATAAATATCATATTCCCGAAAATTATCAAATTTGAAATCAAATTCCATTCTTATCATAATCTTCTCCAAAACTGAATAAAAAAATTTAATATTCAATCCTCTAAATGAAATCCAATCAATGCATTAAAAAAAATCTTATCCGAAAAGTTTGAATTTCAAACACTAATCCATTAATCATCTTACTCCTCTAATTTAAGTCCAATCGATGCGTATTTATAAAATTTAAATCCTTATCCCAAAAATTTGAATTCAACACTAATCCATTAGTGATCTTATTCCTCGATTCTTTTTCCACACAATACTCAAACAATGTAATACTTACGAAGTCTTCAAATACAATATTCAAAATAGTTTTTAATTTATACCTTGCAGTCAAATAAATATAATGATAATCTTCTTAAATTCCTCAAAATTTAATGACAAATTCAATCATATCGTAATCTTCATAAAAATTAATAATTTAACAAAATCGTCAATTCTGCCATATTATATTCTCAACTCTTTATTTAAATTAATATTTATCCTTGAAATTGAAGGCACCTTATCTCTCTTTGTCAAGTCATAACCTCTTAATTAATGTTCACTACGGTCAACACCAATAATCACGGTCTAAGGAAATTCTACCTACAGTCATACAATATTCAATCTAGAGAAAACAGGCATGGTTATGGTCTGTTTTGTCATGGTATTGCAGTTTCTGTCAGGGTGTACTACTAACTATATTCTAACAAGAGAATCATTGATACAAACTACAGTACTAAGAAATCAATCAATCAATAAATAGACAAAAAAAAGAATAGAAGGAAAGAACTGAACAGAACCTGCTAACACAACCATGGTTTAATGATGCATCCAAAGTTTGATACATGTATCCCTTTAGGTACCACAGTTTCTACTACAAGCACACCCACTACTAACTCTCTTACCTACCGCAACTGCTTATACTAGTTGTTCTTATCACTCAAGTATACACCAAGTGTAACACACCATACTAAATACTACTCTCTCTAATACAACTCTAGATGGATACCCAAGTCAGTTTGCAGTGCCATCTTGGGCATGCTGAAGCCAACAGATCCTTACACATGCACTTCATCCACTCATATACTGTTATATATTTCTTACCCACCATAAAATTTTATCCTCAAATAAAACCCTCAAAATTTAACTTCTCGAACAATTTAAAATAAATGTATATACTTTCCTCAAAAGTCAAATATTAAAATATTAAAATAAAATTTTAATCACTTCCAAGAATCTTTATAGCTTTGACTATGTTTATTAAATTGAATTCGAATCCTCAAAAATTTAATAACATAAAATCTCAACTCCTCAAAAATCTTAAAAATTGAAATTTATTTCCAATCTTCAAATTATAAATTTAAATCCACATCTATCTAAGTATACATATAAATACTCACAGTCTTTAACACACAAGATACACACAGATACACTAATTGTCTATAACTCTCAACTGTGTACTAAAATTTGCACTGCTCGAATTACTTGCACTATTACTTCCAATGATTTTCTATCCATATTGACTGTTACATCAATCTAATATTATCACATGAGGTACTTATTGTTACTAGCATAATTCTCAACTAATTCTTGATATAGAAACACTAGCACTATTGGTATGGTAACACTAGCTTCATCATTAGATCACCTCATCAAACTTATTAGAACTCTCGATCATTCGCACTAGTTATTAACTTATATAATACACATGCTCCACTTCACTCTCAAAGGCAGGCATATGGTTCCATATCTCAATTGATGTATAAGTATCTCCCTTTTTAATCTTTTACAGACTGTTACAATAATGTGTCATACACTTCATACCCTTTCATGACCAATCTTGATATTTCTTAACCCATGGCACACTCATTAATGCCCTGTATGCATATACATCTCTTTACTCTTGAGGCACCCAAGTATCAACCATCAAATTGAATATCATGCTCCATTAATTTTCAACATAATTTTCTCGATACTTATTTACATGGATCACCCAGCTACATAAATTTATGACTATCCAGGATTGGCATGCTGACTCTGATACTAACTTCTCGAACTATCACTGCTACTCTTTACTCCTTCTACCTATAATATCAATACTACTATAAAAATGACACCTTATCATAGAACCATTATTACAAGGTACTACGCTATAGGTTATCTATAGATTAATGCCTACTGCTCACATATCTAACCAAGAAACACTTACAGACTCATAAGCCATATTCTCAATAGTTAAAACTGATACAAGACACAGACCTAATTGTTAGTCACCAATTATCATACTAACAAGAAATCCTCAAAGAAAAGAAGCTCAAAAAGGAACTGGATTAAGTACTGAAGGTATCTCTATTGCCAAGCAAAATGATGGAACAAAGTCCTATAATAACAGAAGTGAATAAGTATTGAGATGATACTTTAAGAACCAATTTAAGATACAACCTGATAATCATACACGTCTGTCCGAAATTATGACACTCAGAATCCTCGCCACGCCAGTAAGCATAGCTGCGATAAACGATAGGTTCCATAACTAAGGTATGCAACTCTATAAACATCTCATCAAGAATCCTCGCCACGCCAACCGGTATGGCTACGAGAAACTCTAAATTTCATAACTAAAATATGTACATCCAAGGTCAGGTTCCTACGTTTCCGCCACGACAGCTAATGTGGCTGCGATAAACTCTAGGCTCCATAACCAAGGTAGACATTTTACCTTTCTCACTGTCCTCATCAACATATGTCATCAGATGATACCATAAATTTTAGTCCGTAAAGTTTATCTCGATATAAAATCAAACTTAATAATGACACCAAGAATTAAATTAACAACTAATCAACAAGAATCAAATTCAATAACAACAAGTGAGAACGGACAAAAACAAGGGAAAAAGATTTAAATTGGAAATTATAATGAGATTCTCAAGGGTTGTCCCAGGAATCTCTCAAAAATTTGTGATTGAGTATCCTCTCTCATCCTAGTATCCTATGTCCTATATCCTATCGCATGCACGCAGTAGTACAACTAAGATATCGTACTACCACGACATCACAATCCTTGCGAAGTCTGACCTGCATGGGCCGCCACTAAAAACGTGTCACGACCCGCACCCGGAATTTGGGACACGAGTACATGGGTAAATCCAGCCTATGCCGCAGCATCAGCAGTAGAACGCTGTCTATGTCACAATATTATCTAATCAATCTCATATGAATATCCAACTCCATAAGGAGACACAGATATCACAATACAATCTAAAAATACTCAATCACAGGACTAAAGCACGATGAGATATCGAAGAAAACAAATAAAATACAAGACAAGTCTAAACAACAATAAATAGTCTAACCTGCAATCGATAACAGCCATATCTCCAAGTATGCTGGAAACAAGTCCTCTAAGTCATAGTCTGAAAAAAATATCCAGTCAGGATTGGAGTGAAGTACAAGCACTAACAGCAGTTCCATGTATATTGACAAAAACTATAATATAGTGTAAAGAAATACAAGATGGATATAAATATTGGCAATAATCAATACTGGAATAATGAGATACTTGAAATAGAAATACTGGAGCATATGTCATCATCAATAGTGCACTAGCAATGAACAAAAATACTAGTGTATACTAGAACCATGAACTGGAATATCAGTGGATGCTAGAACAATAACTAGAATATAAGGAATGCTAGATCAATATACTAGAGATACATGTCAAGAACATCTAGCTAAGTGTGTGAAACATTAGCATATCATGTGATCGGCTTGGGACTGGTCAGGCTTTCTATGTATGACTAGCTATGATTCATGTAAGGTCAGGCTAACCATCCGGATAGCTATGATGCAAGCAATTGTCAGGCTAATCATACATAACAGGCTATGAGGCATGTAATGGTCAGGCTGCACTGACGTAAGGTGTGGGTGAGCTATGATGCAAGTAAAGTTGGGTATGATCACATAAGCTACTAATATTTCCCCGTTCCCCAGCTAGCACGATGGATTCTAATCACGACTCCTCATGACAGGTCTCGATGATGCCAACTCGTGTATACAATAGTGTCAGAATCATGTACGCCATACAACTAGAATCATAGAGATAATCAACATAATAAAAACTGTCAGAGAATGTACTTTTCTGGGGTTCTTAGCTGGCAATACCAATGTCCTGCTCCTGAAGTCTTGCATGACGATCCAATGGTCCTATATACATATAATATCATACAATATAGCATCAGTCGTTACTCTAGCACACGCACAAACACAATACACTGAACTCAGCAACTACACTAGGGTGACACTGGTCAACAGGGATCAAGTGTATGTCTAATTGCACGGGTGTCATGTCTTTAAATATTGTGTAAAACAGACAGTCAAAATAATACGGGTCTCGCCAGTACGTTAGTGTACATATGGCAGTCTTCTAACCATTTACAGGGTCACATAGTCAAGGTAAATACGGAATATTCGTAATTAACACTAGGTCTCCTAGTACATCTATAAATATACATAGTCTTAACTAGCATATAACATTAATTACTTATAATTTATATATACCAATTAAATACATATACAATATATATATATATATATATATATATATATATATATATATATATATACTCAATTATTATATATTTGGTATATGTATATATATATATATATATATATATATTTATATATATATATATATATATATATATATATATATATATATATATATATATATCAATGAATAATATACATATACCAAATGTATAATAATTGAGTATATATATATATGTATATATATATATATATATATACATATATATATGTATATATATATATATGTATATATATATATATATATATATATATATATATATATATATATATATACCAATTATATACCTAATAAACATATACTAATGGAATACATATACTATACATACCAAATACATACATATACCTATTTGAATACATATACACATACGTACATAAAATCATGAAGGAGGGCAGGAACGAACCTGCACGGGCACGCACGAGGTTGACGATGCCGGCGACGATGACGATGATGATGATGATGATGATGATGATGATGACGATGATGACGACGATGATGACGACGATGATGTTGACGACGATGACGACGATGAGGGTTATGATGGAGGTGATGATGATGATGATAATGGTGATGATGATGATGATGATAATGGTTATGATGAAGATGATGGGAGGAGACAAGGATGGACGAGGGTGGTCCGGCATCGAGGAAGGTGTCGGGGAGGAGGACATGGAGTGGTGGAGACAGGCGAGGTGGTAGAGTCAGGCCGGGAAGAGAACAGAGAGAGGAGGAGGAGAACGGGCTGTGCCCGGCTTGCAGGCGAGCGGGGTCGGTTTCCAAGTGATGTCTGGTCGGAGAACGGCCATGAGCGACTGGGTGGTGTCGAGCTTCAGGCGTTCAGTCGTGCTCCGGTCGTGTCTACTCCAGTCGGCGGGGGAGAACAGGGAAAAAGAGGCGGGGTGGCGATCAGAATATCAGTGCAGCGGTTCCGGTCGGGACTGGCAAGGCTTCTCCGGCGAGGGGGTCATTCAACGGGGTAGTCGTTCAGTCCGGCAGCGGGGTGGAGGAGGTCGAGAATCGGTCGGGTGGACTGGAGGAGAACGTGGAGGAGAGCTGCTGGCATTCAGGTGGGGAATGGCCGGGGATGGCCGGGTTCCGGCGGGACTGCTCGGGTGCTCAGGTGGCCTCGGGTGAATGGGGGCTGTTGGAAGAAGAGGCGAGGTCGAGGATGGCCGGGGCGGTTGCTAAGTGCAGGAGGTGATCAGTCGGTCAGGGAGGAAATGGGGGTGACCAGACTGGGCTCCGGTCGGGTTCACCGGAGCAAGGAGAGGGTGAGGGTGATGATGAATAGGGTTGGGTTTAATGTTTAGGGTTTAGGTGAGGGATGTTGAAGATGATGTAAATTAATGATAATGGAGAGGTATTTTGCATGGGGAGAAGATGATGTTGACTACCTAGGGATTAGGGTCGTCCAAGTACATCTTGGTATGGGGTTTGCATTAGGAGAGGGGTTGAGGATATATATATAATGGTGAGGGTGTTGTGTGGTGAGGATGGCTCCATTTAAAATGGATGGCCTAGATTGCTCATGAAGGATGGTGTACAACCAAAAAGATGAGAGAGAAAGAGGGTTAAATCGTTCAAAGGGAGGAGGGTTAATTTCTTCATTGGTCTTGACCAATAGGATGGTGACACATCATTACAATTTTGCAATTAAGTCTCCAATAATTGAAAATTTGCACAGAAAGTGGGTTTTTGGATTTAATGAGGGAAAACACCATGTTTGGTGTGATGTATTGGATGAAAAGGATGTTTAGTGTTTAGGATAAAGGTTGAGGGTATGAATGAGGGTTTGGTTTGGTGTTGGGTCTAATTTTAGGTCAAGTTGAGTCCTTATATTAATTTAATTAAAATTAATGCAATAGGTGTTCTAAAATTAATTGGAAGTACATGGAATTAAAATTAAGTGGGACACAAGTGTCATGGACATAGAAAACTCAGAATAAAATATTTTCATAATTTGGGTTGCACAAAATGGGTCAAGATTGTGTCTCCAATTTCTATTGGAACGCACAAGGATACAAAGTTGAATTTATATGGAATTAATAATAAATATCCGCGATGAATATTGTGCGACGAAAATGAAGCACACGAGAGCATATTTATGAGTTACACAAAGGTCAGAATGAAGGACGGGCACGTCTAGGACAAGGGTGTAGAATTTGGTGGAAGGCAAAAGCTAGGGTAGCGCTCCAAATATTGAAGCAATGGTAAGGCGCAACAATTAAATAAAATCATGGTAATTAATTATAAACCTAAATAAATAATCCCAAAAATTATAAATTAAATCTATAACAATATATTTCGGTCAGGGCTCCATCTAGTGGGCATCTAGGTCTAGTCTACTAACTCATGCATTAATAAACACTATATATAATACACATATATACACATCATACAATTATTTAAAATAAATACACACAATACCTATAGTATATAAAATGACAAAAATACCCCTAGTTTCATGATATGGTAGTGACAAAGATCTACAAAGAGGAGCAAGGATCTACAAGTTGGAGGCTAATTTCACCCAATTTGGAGGTTGCATTAGAAATCTATCTCCCAATAGATACAATTCAATTTTCCCTCTTTAAATAGGTTCTAAATCTATGTTTTAACTATTAGGAACTACCCCATATGATGAAGCTACCCATAGGAATTGAAATTAGGTTCATAAGAGGCCTATGGAGAAAGTTATGTGTATTTTTGTATCAATTTTGGGGGAATTTCGAGATTGGCACGTGTGATATTTGTCAATTGGTCAATTAGATCAAATTGACATGTGTTTGATTGTGTGTGGCTAATTTCGTATCCGTAATTGGATACGTGTATGTCGTATCCCGTCAATTTGACGATACGGGTTAATTTTGGGGAGTTTTCTCTGACACAGGAGTTTGTGCATGTCACTTCTTGACACGAACACCTAGTAGATTTAATTATTCTTCGTGTCATGCATAATTAGTATTCTAGACTTGCTCGTGTCTTTCGGGATACGTTTGGTTATGTGGTGGAGCCGTATCGCAAGCGTATCATAGAATGAGTGTGATACGAGTGCGGTGTACTCCAAGTGTTTCTTTTATTGCCCCTTTATTCTATGTGACTTGTGTATATATATGTATGATATATTATGTGATATATATATGTATATGAGTATGTATTTATATTATATTGTATAGATGAGTATTTATAGCTATGAGTTATTGAGTATAAGTATATATGAGATACTATATTATGTATAAGTGTATATGTATATCTATGTATATATGTGATATCTATATATAGTATATATATTTATATGTATATGTGTGTGTATGTTTATATCTATATATATGTGTATATGTACATCTATATACCTATATGTATGGTCATATATGTCACTACCCCATTTCCAGGGCAGGATATTTTTTTATTTGGTAAATTATGTATTGATCATAAATATTTGTATTAATATTTAATTAGTTGGTTGTATTTATTTTTATTGGTTGTTTTAGGTTTTTGGCTAGTCTGGACCCATGTCAGACCCTAGTGGACCCTTGCCAGACCCAACCAACACCCTTGTCAGACTCATTTATTGGTGTAGAATAGTTATTTATATTTTTATTAGTTAGTTGGAGTTATTAGGGTTTAATTAGAGTGCATTTGGAACCCCAAACCCAAACCCTATTTTGGATGACTTAATTTAAGGGC